>JAANYP010005214.1:0-24231 GCA_020465985.1 Centrapalus pauciflorus
AAATTTAGGTTCTGCAATGATCTTATATATATATATATATATATATATATATATATATATATATATATATATATATATAGAATATGGTTTGAGAGAGTACCACCCATTATGCAGCGCATCAGAAGGTGCCACCTTTAGAAATACTTTTTTTAAAGTTTTTTTTTTCATAAACATGTTTTAATTAACATTATGAAGGATATGTAAATTTCACATACATTCACATCTCATATCTCCTGAACATGATGTGAACACACACTTATATAATTTTCAATGTATGTGAACATGCATTTATGTGATGCGTGTTTTCATGCACTTAGAGTGTTCGGATTTGCGTGAAATTTACATATGATCTGTGTAATGTTAATTAAAACATATTCACGAAAAAATTTCAAAAAACTTAATTTTAAGGGTGGTACCTTCTGCTACACTACATAATGAGTGGTACTCACTTGAACATATATATATATATATATATATATATATATATATATATATATATATATATATATATATATATATATATATATATATATATATATATATATATATATATATATATATATATGTATGTATGTATATATAAATATAAATATAATAAGGTTCCTCTGCGTACCAAAGAAAATCTCGCGTATCCAACGTACCACACATAGGCAATGGTATTTTCGTAATTACAACGACCATTCACTAATTGATCATTCACATTACTTAATTGATCATTCACATTTCTTAATTTATCATTTGCAATACTTATTTGATCATTCACAAAAATTATTTAACTATTTATACGTCTTTTATACTTATTTGATCATTCATAACACTTATTTGACCATTTACAATTCTTCAATACTTATTTGATCATTCATGACACTTATTTGACCATTCACATTACTTAATTGATCATTCACATTACTTAATTGATCATTTACAACATTTATTTGATCATTCACAACACTTAGGGGGCGTTTGGTTCACAGACCCCGAAGGAATCTGATGGAAAAAGAATGAACATTCCATTCCTCTGGCATGTTTGGCTGACAAATTCCATGGAATGATAATTCCATTTCAAGCAAAATATTCCCTCCAGTAAAGAAATGTGTTTTCCGTTGGAATTCTCAAGGAATAAACATTGCATTCTTATGATATATCTTTTTTATTCACTCACACCTACCATATCGACCCGACTAAACTCAACCTAACCCCACCAACCCTAGCTATACCTTACCCTACCACCCTACCTTACCCCACCCACCCAGCTCACCCCACCCATCATACTAAACTTACCACATCTCTTCCCACCCTTTTATTGCACATACCCTATTGTACCCTACCCCACCCTACCTATCTACCCACCCCCATCCATAGGTCTAGCACCTTACCCCACCACTAATCCATCCACCCATTAATTTACCATCTATTCTCACCCTTATATTATACCCATCGTAACCCACCTATCCACTTGCTTTACCCTACCGCCAATGTATTCACCCACCAAATTTATCAATCTCTTTCCACTCTTATATACCCACCATACCATACCTTATCCCTACTCCAACTCCACTTCCTACCCTACCTTACCACCAATCTACTCACCTATCAAACCTACTACATCCATTCCTATATTTACATTACACACATCCACCTTACTTAATATTCATCCTATCATATCATATCACAACACTGGTGTTAGATTTATTATTTCGATCATAGGAGTTGTTTTGTAATATTTATTGTCTATGTAATTTGTCTTGTATTTAATTTCCATGTAATTTATGTTTATGCCAAAGTCTAGGGGCCAAAGTTGCCATGTTGTGTAAGTTAATTAAAGGAGCCTAGAAAAGGCTCCTAGGGTTACTTTTCAATATACACGGTTGACATTTGAATTATATATTCAGCCGCCACTGTTCATTGTTCTCTCAACATTCATATTGTCTTCTTCTTTATCATTACACATTTATTGAGCTTGATTCTTCATGTGTTTGATAAGAATATCATTAAGGTGCTGAAAATATACGGGAATACATTATTACAATTGGTATCAGAGCTCAGAGGGGTGGATTTAAACTGACTTGTTCGGATTCTGCTGGGTTTTTGAAAGTGTTCTTCGTGTTTTTCATCTCATGTCGGTAAGATCTTCATTTCCCTTGTTTTTTCATGTTTCTTATGTTATAATGGTCATATAAACATCACATTATCATTCTCTACTGATTTTAAACTCATTTAGTTCCATATCTTTGTTAAAAATCATCAAGAATCGACCATTATTAAGTTTGAAAATATGGGTTGTTTAAGTGGGTTTTTCACGTGTTCATGCTATTTTTAAGTGTTTTTTAGGTTGTTTTAAATCACCAAAAGTGTTTAAAATAGTTTATAAATCATTTAGAACTGTTTTCAGGCTTTAAAACTGATAAAAATCGAATTCTGCTCATTCTGCCTTAGAAATCGTAAAAAACCTGCTGTATTTCGGATTACTACTGTAGCATTTCGGACCACCTAGGCACCAAATTCGGACCTCACATCATCCTAATTCGGACCTCATTTCGGTCCAATTCGGACCTTACTTAGGTGAATTTTGGACCCCCCTTAAGCCTATTTCGGACCCTACTTCGGTCCCATCCGAACTTCGGACCATCCGAAGTTCAGATCAGGCTTTCCATTTTCACTGTTGGGACTTGTATTTTGATTTTTCCAATTTCGGACCTCACCCATTTCGGTCCATCCGAATTCGGTCCTTCCACTGTTCATCCGGATTCGGTTCATCCGAATTCGGTTCATTAGGTCCATCCGAAATTAGGTTCTTCCGAACTTTATCCCCAACCGTAGTACTGTTCATCCGAATTAGGACCCCTTCCGAACTTGAACATCATCCGAACCCTTGCCATCCGAATTACTGTTCAACCCATCCGAAATCCATCCATCCGAACTCCATCCATCCGAATCCTATCCATCCGAATCCAACCCATCCGTGTTCAGTTTCCACCTCTAAGATCTTCATATTCGTAATCAGCACCCATAATCATAATGTCTCGCGAAGCTCTAGTACTCGGATCTGAGAACAGACCACTAGTTCTCTATCCCGATGAGTACGAACAATGGAAATCCCGGTTCCTTAAGTTCGTTGGAATGCAACCTCTCGGGAACTTGATGCTTCAATCTATATCCGAAGGACCCGTAATCTACTATCGAGAGATAGCCGCCAGACCTGAGGCTGACCCCCCTGTCCAAGCCTCAAAGGTTGAGAGAGAACCGGCAAATGACGTCGAGAGAGACCGACAGCACGCTGATAAGAGGGCCGAATATTTGATTTATCAAGCCCTCCCCACTGATATTTTGGTCGGTGTAGACAATAAAATGTCTGCAAAAGAAATGTGGGACGAGCTAGAAGTCCAAATGCTGGGGGCAGATCTCGATGATCGTGTCAAAATCGAGGAGGCGAAGGCTAAGTTTACGGAATTCCGCGCCAAAGACGGGGAATCTCTGCAAGCCACATTCACCAGGTTCTGTGCAGTCCTTAACGAGTTGAACAAACTGCACATCAAGAAGGATAGGGATGATATCAACATCCAATTCTTTGCCGCCTTAGCCCCCGAGTGGCAGCTTGCATGTAGGGCCACAAAGAGAGTCCTGAACATTCCTGAGGTATCCATTAATGTCGTCTTCAAGGAGCTGAAAAAGTATCAAGGGGATGTAGATCAACAGAAGCTGATGGCAAATCAATTGGCCTCTCTGCTGCTATCAGCCAACACAGGGTTGAAACCGAACGATTCTCTAGCCTTGATCACTAACACGCAGATTCCGACACCATCCTTTGCTCCAGGTTCTTCATCATCTCAGTGCAGGTATGCTTCTCCTCCGCGTGAGGTCTATGATGCAGAGGAAGCTTCCATTCAGGAACAGATAGCCTTGTGGACCAACCGTCTCCAACAGCGACGGTTCTCTAACAAGACTAACAACCAACTCCGTTATGACACCGGTCCACGGAGGTACTCAGATGATAGAAGGGATGACTACCGAAGGGATGATAGGGATGATCGCCGCCATGACGATAGACGCGACTATCGAGATGATCGCCGTTATGAAAGGCGAGATGATAGGCGTGATGATCACATGGATGACAGGCGGGACGATCGAAGGGATGATCATCGGGATGACCGCAGGGAAGAGGGGAGAGAGTCCGAAAGACGGGAAAGGAGGCGCGATGACAGCCGCGAGCATCGCCGGGCCGACAAGAGGCCGGCGGAAAGGAGAGAGGACAGGCCGAGAGCAGATGAGCCGAAGGCTGCGGATGAACGTCTCTGCTACAAATGTGGCAAACCGGGCCACTTTGCTAGGGAATGGAAGAACAACTTCGACAGAGACGTCGCGTACTACGAGAGAAAGCTCGAGGCTGCCAAGAAGAGAATGGATGCATTAGCCCTCGTCGCCCAGGAAGACTACTGGGATGCTGAAGATTCTGACGACGAGGATGACAAGGGCAAGAATTGCTACATGGTTGATCGTATGGGGTTGGAGACATGTACTGATTTCTCTGCTGATAATTCAGATCATGCTGCTGAGGGGGAGACAATGAAAAATCCACCAGCATGTCTGATGGCTACAACCAACGATCCCGAATGCTCCACATCCGGTTCCGAGTCCAATGAGGTATATTCCTATTACATTCCTGCACTTGTAAATAAATTATTTGTAGATAATGAATGTACACTGCACACACAAATACTTGATCTACAAGATAGATTAAATACTGAAACTGCAAGGTGTGTACAGGCTGAACATCAAGCTCATCTTCTGAAAGAATCATCTGAATTATATCATTCAAAGTGGTTAACTAATCATAATGTTATAAAACAGATGTTAATAGAAAAAGTAGATGTTCAGAATAGGAATATATACCTTGAATCTTGCATGGAAACGCTTTCAAAAGATAAACTCTCTTTAAAAGAAGAAATTTCTGTTCTCACAAAACAATTAGATGCGGTAAATATGGAAAATATAGACAGTTTAGAAAAATACAAAATGATTGAAGAAGAAAGGATAAGTTTGTACTCAAGAATAAAGACCCTCGACGATGCATTTTTGAAAAGGGGTCAAACAGAACAAACTATCCATTTAAATCAACCCAAAGAAACTATGTTTTACCATTCTAAACAAGGAATTGGTTTTAAAAATCCTAAATATTTGGAAAAAGCACAAAATGTTTTACCTGTATTTTATGACATGAATTATATGGGAGCCGGTCTTAAATCTTTCTTTTTTGAGTCATCAAAAGAAGTTTTAAACCAAGAAAATGAGAAACGTGTTGCGCGTAAAGATAAAGAAATTTCTTTTCAATATGAAGAACTTAACGAGAGTTATTCTTCTAGAGTACCCACTTTAGAGGAAAATCTCTCGTCAACTTTTTCAGAAGCTGAATTGAAAACTGAAACTGTAAAATCAACTCCTCAACTTTATATTCCTGCAAAAGTTATTCAACAACAAATCATTGTTTTAGAAAAGGAACTGAAGTCATCTCAAGAGAAAGCACTTGATCTTCAAGATGCTCTTCTTAAGAGAGAAGAAGAATTGGTAAATCAACTTTTTCAACAATCTGTGGAAGTTACTGTCTACAGAGAAAATTTTGATATAGTTTCACAAAAATTGAAAGATCTTTCAAAAGAACGAACACCTTCTCATTCCATAAAAATTCCATATGTGTCATCTGATAAAGGTAAGGCTAAAGCTGAATCTTCTTCTATCATTGTCAAAGGTGAGTGCTCAAAAGTTTTCAAAAATGAGGTTCCTCAAAAGACTCAGATTAAATCCAAGTCTTTTAAGAAACCCACTCACCACCAAAAAGAAAAGTCTGTCAAGTCTAAATCTTCCACGCTTACTGACTCTAATCGTTTTGTTCCTACAGATCATGTAAGGAGAGTCCCAAAAACCACCATGCAGGATTTTACAAGTTTTTTTGTGAAGAAGGCTTTAATGCCAAGTGAATTTGTTACTAGAGATAGGATGTCTGTAATCTCTAAAGACAATTTATGTAACAATGTGTGTGACAATGTCTGTAATGTTGAACCGAATTCTGCTATTCCGTTAAAGTACTCTTTCAGTGATTTGTTTAATCTATGTCCAACTAAATATAGACGACAGGTTCCTGAAATGAATGCTTTTGTGCCTTATCCTGTTAAACGTATACGGAAAAAGAAAACAAAAAATAGTGCATCATCGGCCACAAACAAAGTTGAGGATTGTCCGTTGCCAAGGCCCAAAACCAAAGCAACGGTCAAACAGGTCTCAAAAAGACAAAAACCGAAGGCAATTTCAGCGCCTAAGGTTCCAAAACCCAATAAATCCAATCTTCAATGGATTCCAAAGGGTTGTGCATTCGGACCACACACAAATGCTAGATGGGATTCTAAAACTGTACACGTGCCATATAAATCTGGAAACCCTAACAAAAAGGGACCCATATTGAGGTGGGTACCCAAGGTTGTGTGATCTTAATGGAGATGGTTCTTGGTTACTTCTGATCAAGACCCGTGCTTCAAAGAAATGGCTTCTAGTTACCTTAGACTAGGACCCGTTCTTTTGCTTGTCGGTTGTGCTTAAACCGACACGTTTGGCTTCTGTGCACACAGCCCAGGACCCGGTCTTAACTCATCATGTTTTCAGAACATCTCGGTTCAGAACACGGTTTGATTGTGAATTAAAAATGGATGTGTTTGAATGCATATAGTTTTTCATTATATGAATTTATGTGTTTTTCAGGCTAAGTCCATTTGGTATATGGATTCGGGTTGCTCCAAGCACATGACTGGAAGAAGAGAATTGCTGTCCAACGTTGTTGAACAGTATTGCGGAACTGTGAAATTCGGGAACAACAATCAGGCTCACAGCCTCACATAAAAGGATACGGGGACTTAGTTCTAAATAATCTGGTCATCAAGGACGTTGACTATGTTGAGGGGTTATCTCATAATCTTTTTAGCATAGGACAGCTCTGCGACAAAGGACTAGAAGTAACGTTTAGGGCTAAGAACTGCAGTGTTAAGAGCGTGGATGGAAAAGAAATCTTAACTGGGTCCCGAAACTCTAACCTTTACACCATTGACGTAGCTAAGCTAATAGTGAAGGATAACATTTGCCTACTATCAAAAGCCTCGTCAAAAGACTCTTGGTTGTGGCATCGAAGATTATCCCATTTGAATTTTGATAATATCAACAAGCTGGCTGCGAAACAATTGGTCAAAGGACTTCCTGAATTGCGCTTTGAAAAGGACCATCTGTGTGGAGCCTGTGAGAAAGGAAAAATGAAACGATCATCTCACAAACCAAAGCCCGAACCATCAACAAAAAGAGTATTGGAGTTACTTCATATGGATTTATGCGGACCGATGAGAACTCAAAGCATAAATGGAAAACGATATGTGTTGGTTATCGTTGATGATTATTCTCGATACACCTGGGTCAGGTTCTTGCGTTCCAAGGACGAGACAGCTCAGGAAATCATTGATTTTATCAAGAGTGTCGAGACCCAACAACAGCTGTCAGTACAATCAATCAGATCAGATAACGGCATGGAGTTCAAGAACTCAGTAGTGGAGGGCTTCCTTCGATCCAAAGGTGTTCAGCATCAATACTCTGCTGCTCGAACACCTCAACAAAATGGGATCGTGGAAAGGCGTAACCGTACGCTAGTGGAAGCCGCTCGTACGATGCTCACATACTCAAAGCTACCTCCGTTCTTGTGGGCCGAAGCCATATCAACAGCATGCTATACACAAAATCGCTCCATCATCCATAAGCGCTTTAACAAAACTCCTTACCAACTCTTTTTGAATAAAGTACCATTCATCAAGTACTTACGTGTATTTAGTTGCAGGTGCTATGTGCTGAACGACAAAGACAACCTCGGGAAATTTAACGAAAAGGCGGATGAAGCGATCTTCATTGGAAACTCATCCAACTCGAAGGCATATCGTGCATTCAATACCCGAACCAAAACAGTCAATGAAAGTGTGCACGTCACATTTGATGAGTTGGCTGAACTGGCACCCGAAGTTGATCAATCAAGACCACGCATTACTCAAATGCCTGGAGACTCTTCAAATAACCCCATTTCTTTTTCTTCTTCTGATTTGGTTAATTTATTTGATCCTTTTTATGTTGAATTTTTCGGTGCTAACGCTAGTGTGTCTAATGTTGTCAATAATGTAGGTGATCCTTCCAGTTCAACTGCGCCGCAAAGTTTCTCCGCTCCATCTTCTTCAACATAGCCTCATCCATCCACATCATCCACCGACACATCCGCAGTTGAATCTACTCCTATAATACCCTCACATATAATACCAACAATTCTTCCTTCACCTGAACACTCGGGAATCGAACCTGAACCAGTGGTACCTTCATTTGAAACCATTGACCATGAATCCTCATCCATCCCCACATTAACCACAGAGGTTCCATCCCGAGCACCCTTTCCACACGAGATCAAATGGACCCGAAGTCACCCAACAGAGCAAATCATTGGTGACGTATCAACAGGAGTCCAAACTCGTAGGGCATCTGCTAATGAATGCCTTTTCGCATCATTATTGAGTATGATAGAGCTCGCTCGTGTGGATGAAGCCCTGACAGATCCAGATTGGATAGTTTCAATGCAAGAGGAACTCAACCAGTTTGAACAGCTACGAGTATGGCGGTTAGTTCCCAAGCCAAAAGACCGTACTGTCATCGGAACGAAGTGGATCTTTAAGAACAAACGAGATGAAAACGGCATTGTGATAAGGAATAAAGCAAGACTTGTTGCCAAAGGCTACCGACAACAAGAAGGGATAGATTATGACGAGACCTTCGCTCCAGTTGCACGGATCGAAGCAATCAGAATCTTCTTGGCGTACGCGGCACATAAAGACTTCAAAGTGTACCAAATGGACGTCAAGACTGCCTTTCTAAACGGTGAACTTAACGAGGAAGTGTATGTTGAACAACCACAAGGCTTTGTTGATGCACATAAACCTGACCATGTTTATGTGCTAGATAAGGCCCTCTATGGTTTAAAACAAGCACCTCGAGCATGGTATGATAGTCTTTCAAATTTCCTTATTTCTGCCGGTTTCTATAAAGGTGTGGTGGACACAACTCTGTTCACAAAAAGGGAAGGCCCACATATAATGCTAGTACAAATTTATGTCGACGATATTATATTTGGATCTACTGACAGTAATTTTTGTAAGGATTTTTCAGCCCTAATGGAGTCCAGGTTTGAGATGAGTATGATGGGGGAAATGAACTTTTTCCTCGGATTACAAGTCAAACAACTTGAGGATGGGATTTTTGTGAACCAGTCGAAATATACTCTTGACATTCTCAAGAAGTATAAGTTAGACTCTTGCACGAGTATCGCAACTCCCATGGCCTCCAACTGTAAGTTAGACACCGATCCTTCCGGGAAAAGTGTCGATAATACAACTTACAGAGGGATGATAGGATCCTTACTATACTTGACTGCCAGTAGGCAGGATATAGTGTTTTCAACATGTCTTTGTGCTAGATTTCAGGCCGACCCAAAAGAATCACACCTAACTGTGGTAAAATGCATTTTTCATTATCTTAAGGGTACACCCGAACTTGGTCTATGGTATCCAAAGGGAACCGATTTTGATCTTACCGCGTTTTCAGATGCTGATTTTGCAGGTTGTAGAGTGGACAGAAAAAGCACGTCGGGAGGAATACAGTTTTTAGGAGATAGACCGGTGAGTTGGTCCTCTAAAAAGCAGAATTGTGTTTCCACATCTACAGCTGAGGCTGAGTATGTAGCAGCTGCAAGCTGTTGCTCTCAAGTGCTGTGGATGAGAACACAATTACGCGATTATGGGTTCTCACTCACCAATATCCCTATTTACTGTGATTCTCGAAGTGCAATTGCCATCTCTTGCAATCCCGTGCAGCACTCTCGAACAAAACACATAGATATCAGGTATCATTTTATTAAAGATCACGTTGAAAAGAGAACCATTGAGTTGTATTTTTTTGGCACAGAATATCAACTTGCGGATATATTTACTAAAGCTTTAGACGAACCTCGTTTTCAGTTTTTAGTATCCCATATCGGCATGTTGAATCCTCCTTCCAATTAAATATCAGATATTGTCTTAAATAATTCTATTTTAATCTATAATGATTGAAATTCCTTTATTTTAGAAAATATCTGTTATTTAAATTTAAGGATTGTGTCACAAGATTGAAACTCATTATTTCCTTATCTGCGTATATTTTTTAATAATCAATGATTCTGACAAATTACCGTGTGAATTGTTCATTTTGGAGTGGGATGCAAACAATATCCAGGTTTGTCTGTTCTTGAAAGGTTAAAAAGGGTTGTCGTGATGTAAATCTGAAAAAGGAAAGGAAAAGAACCGGTATTTATTTGAGGGGGAGTAGAGTTAGGTTTTTAAATTTTAATAATTCTGTGTTTCTTTTTATTTCTTTTATAGTTAAATTTTTGAATTTTAGGTTAGTCTTAATTTTAATTTAATTTTAAGTTTTAATTTAATAGGTCAGAAAATCACAAAAAGATTTTAACTTTCAAATTTATCAAAAAGCCAAAAAGATTTTAATTTACTTTATTTCATTTTATTTTTTAATTTCAAAATTAAAGAAAATACCAAAAATATTTTATTTTTTATTTTTGAAGTCTCATAGAAAACCTCAAAAAGATGCAATAAAAATTGGGCCAAAATTTTTAATTTTGTTTTGATTAATTTCAGGCCCATTTTATTTTAATTTTGTGTATGTTTGTTGAGTCCAACACCGGCGGCCCATCTAATGAGTGAGGCGCGGATCCTTGACCCGGTACCCGATCCGCACGAATTTAAATAGGGGCGGTCAACAGTCAACCCTCCACTTTACTTCATCTTCAAGATATTTACATTTTCCTTCTTCTCTTTCTCTCTGTCGTCGACACCTCCACCGCCGAACCACCATTGCCATCGAATCCAAGCTTCTCGACCTTCATTTTTCCTCATTTTTCTTGCATTTTCCTTCTTCGGCACTACCAGGTAACATATTTCTATCTTTATTTCAGTCTTTAACTTCGTATATTGCTTGTTTGATTATCAAACTATTTCTAGTTTTTATTTTCGGTTTTTCTTCATTTTAGGTAGTTTAATGTGTTATATTTGCTTGGTTGTAGTTAGATAAAATGTTCCCTATGTGATTTTAGTCTAGGATCTGTAATTTCATGCATTTTTGTTAACATTTAAACTGTTCACGTTTATTTTTTGCATGAACATTAACTGCACTCATGCAGTTTCGGATGTCCGAATTCGGACCACCACCCGAATTCGGATGTCCGACTTTGTCTAACTTCAAAATTTTCAAGTTCAAATCCAAGTTCGGACAACTGTTGATCCGAATTAGGGTCACTGTTGATCCGAATTCGGACCATCAAAGCAAGGCAAAACATTTTCAAACTTGAATTTAGTCTAAGTGTGTACACCACTGTTCATCCGAATTCGGATGATACCCGGATTCGGTCCCCATCCGAATTCCTGGTACCATCCGAAATCAGGACATATCCATCTCATTGCATGCATTTGCATAAGTCCTCATCCGAATTCGGACCATGTTCATAACACATCCGAATTCGGACCACCTTCATTCATTTCATGACTTACACTTCGGACCATCATCCGAATTCGGTCCCCATCTTCACATCATCCGAATTCGGTCCCCATATTCACCTCATCCGAATTCGGTCCCCCACACATCATTCATGCATCATCCGTTTTCGGACGGATCCGAATTCGATGACACTGTTCATCCGAATTCGGACCATCCGAAATCCATCACTTAGGATTTTTTTTAAAATTTTCATTTTTCCACTTCTGCATTTTCATATAAATTCAAAAATCACAAAAAATAGTTCCATCCAAGTGCACCATTGATTAGAGTTAGGATCAGTGTTTGAGTGAAACGGTCTTATCTAACATCGGTCTCTTAACAATTGACTTTGGACTTTATTAGTGGAATTTTATTCTGCTTATAAAGACCCGATGTTAAACAGATCAGAAAATTTCTATTTCACACTCATCTAGACTTCACATCAATGCATTATCATCTCAAGTCTTATGATTCTAACTGTGTTGCACTTTGCAGGATAATGGATCCCGCAATCATTCTTACCGTACCCCATCCTCCCATTCCGAATAACAATGCTCAGCTACCCGAGGAATCCATCCTACCCAGCGCCGAGTTTGTCGAGTTTATCCCACATAACTGACAACTCGACGTTTCCATCCTTACAAAAGAAACCCAAACCCTTGCCTTCGACATCCTCACCCGCCATCCCATCTATTATGCACTATCAACTGCCATAGCTGTTCCCCAGATATATCTCCAACAATTCTGGAACAGGCTCCAATATATAACCGACCCCGAACCTCACTTCACCTCCACCATTGACTGCGTTCCAGTCAAAGTCACTACTTCTGCCATCCGCCACATTCTTCATCTACCCACAGAAGACTACCTTCCCACCCTTGATTCATTCGACCCAAACCCATCCGTCTCTGAAGCCCTAACTGAGATACAAACTCTAGGGTATGACGGTCCTCTTTCCAAACCATCAGACTTCCGCACGAAAAACCTTCAGTCCCACTGGCGGATTCTATTCGATGTGCTCAACAAATGCCTCACCGCCAAGCATTCCGGTCATGACTCAGCGTCGGCCCAGGTATTAGCCATGTTCACCGGCTTTGCCTTTGACCGACACGTGGACTATGCTGCATTCATCTTTGAAGAATTACGAAGAGTCTACGTCGAAAAAAGCACAAAGAAAGGTCGCAAGTATGTTCGTTTTCAAAGATTCCTTCAACTCATTATCCAATGTGCAATGGATCAAGACGATGACATCCATGAGCGTCCGGAGGCTGATGTCTACCCCACAGTGGCAATTCAAAAGCTAACTCTGCCAAAGGGGGCCCCGACGGTACCGGTGATGAAAATACCTCTATCAATTCTAACGAGGTCAAGGGGCACAGCGCGGGTAAGGGCTTATATAAGAGAGAGTTATCCGGATGAGTCTCAGTCGGAATCGTCTGAGACTAACCAGTCCGAAGGTGAGCAAAGAGAGAGTGAGCATGAGGGAGAACGGATGGATGTTCAACAGTCTATGGGTTTCGGTGAGCGGGAGGCTGAGATTGTGAGAGAGGGAGATGTAGGTGAGACGGCAGAGACGGCGGATTCCGAAAGAACCGTATCTGTCGTAAGAGCGAGGGAAATTCAGTCTGAGGGTGAACCAAGCCCTGTTAGCCGGAATCCCCTTCATAAGACCGTTAGTCCAGCGGTCGAAACAACCCCCACCACCCCTTGGTTTCCCCTCAAAGGGAAACCACTTCATTCCACGGGGATCTTCCACACACTCCATCGCCCTCTCATTCGGAGAGTGGCGGTGTTGAAAGAGGTCACACTCCTCCCCACGTGACCGAACTTCCTTCACCCACGATTCCATCCCCACATATACACACCACGCACGATGCCTTTGTGGCATCCCCAAGAGCTGCCTCCGTGGCAGCTCAACAAACTTCCAGATCTGAGCGTCCTATACAGGAACCAGAAATGACGGAAGGAAGACCGGGAGTGGCTCAATCAACGCCGTCCACTTCCGGCCATCTCCCCATCAATCTGGAGATGCTAACGGCAGCATTACGTGCTGCCGGAGTGGTTACCCGGGCTGACCTGGACGCCCAAAGGGAAGCCGCCGAGGAACGTCACACCGCCCTTCTTTCTTTCATCAAGGGTAAGGGTGTCGCCTCCGAAGCTGGCCCCCCACCAGGTTCCCATTCAGTCCATCACCAAATATCGGAGCTGTCGGACAAACTTGATGTGCTTAACCGTTTGATTCTACAAGTCCAGGAACAGCTCAATTCCCGAATGGATCGCCTAGAGTCGGCAGTTATTGAACTCCAATGCCGCACTCAGGCCGAAGCCCCAAAAAGGAAACATGATGACCAGGACGACCCTGATCGTCATGAGGGGGAGAAACGACAAAAGGTTCATCATGAGGACTCCATGATCATTGTAGGGGGAGCAGAGCCTGAAGCCACAGAAATTCAAGGGTCTGGGTCTGGGGATCAGACTTATGAGGCTATGGAAGCACTGATGATAGATTATGAACCTCTACAGATTGAGGGCCCAACTCCGTTAGACCCCATGTCAACAATGGTGACCTATGAGCATAGATATGAAAAAGTCAAAATCATATTAGTGTCTGACTCAGACTCTGATACTGATACCGACTATACATTTCTCACACCAAAGCCTGAACCTCAATCTCCACAAAAATCACCTCCAATTCCAATTGAGATTTTGGATTCTCCACCCCATGAACCCCAACCGCAAACATCTTCTTCCATCCAACCACCTTCAGTCACTCCCACAGAAACTCCATCAATCCAACCCACTCCCACACCTAAAGATCCTCCACCAGTTATACCTACTCCATCAGTCCAATCAACCCTTCCAACTCAATCAGCTCCGCATGCCCAGATCGCTGAAACATCCGGATCCAGAACTGTCGACTGTTTTGATACTAGAAAAGTCCCCGCATCATATGACAGGTAAGACGAGGAATGGATAAAGTGGTACTCATGGGGACAAGTCCACACTCTGGATGCGGACACAAAAGAAGAGTTATGTCAGGACCGGAGAGACCGAGTATTGAAACTTCTTGAGGCTCCTCCTAAAGAATTAGAAGAACCTCCGGTCCAGGGGTTAAAAGAATTTTTGAAGAAGTTCCCGGCTGATCAATTTCAAAATCCTTTCTTGGAAGAAAGGTTCAAAATGGTCTTCAGAAAGAAGCCGGGATCTTACAGTAGACGTCTTCTAATGGTAATGACCGATGCATCTCGATGCGTTCAAGCTGAATACAATCAGATGATGCTAAGAGAAATGAGAGACAAGAGCAAATACTGGTCAAAATCCAAAATAGTCAAAATCAGTAACATTCATATGTACAAGAGAGCCAGAGTCTTCACTCCAGCCTTCGAGGTACTCAGAGAAGACGGTACTGTTCAAGAACTGCATGAAAGCGACCTTGACTTCGTAAACATAGACGACATAGAGCGTCTGCACAGAAAAATGGTAAATAGAGTCAAGGGTCGTCTGACACATATGACTGCTTTAGCAGCCCTGGTTCGATGCATGAACGCCGATCAATCATCATGTGCCTCAGAGATTTCCAGATGGCGATTGAGAGTGGCTTAGTCAAAGTGGGTCTGAAAGCTCCCGAACAAGATATATTTTTGCTAGACCACTATCCAGCATACAAAGTTCTGCATCGAGGACAGCCAGGGGTTATCTTTTTGAACCAGAAAGGACACAAAAAATTCATGCGCTTTGAGGATCTTCCTTGTTACTCCGACGGCACTATCAGATTCGTTCGAGCAGCGCTTACTCTGAAAGTTCAAGACTTTGACGCTCAACCAAATCCAGAACTTAGATGCTCACCACAGGAGATTCAGGACATCCTCAGCGGCATTGAATACCTGAACGAACGGCTAAATCTGAGGCAAGTAACCAGACGCTTCGACGTTATACTTGGTCTCCGAGAATCGACTGACCATGCCCGAGTTCCAGGACCTCCTAAGTGATCGAAAAGGGGGAGATTGTTAGATTTATTATTTCGATCATAGGAGTTGTTTTGTAATATTTATTATCTATGTAATTTGTCTTGTATTTAATTTCCATGTAATTTATGTTTATGCCAAAGTCTAGTGGCCAAAGTTGCCATGTTGTGTAAGTTAATTAAAGGAGCCTAGAAAAGGCTCCTAGGGTTACTTTTCAATATACACGGTTGACATTTGAATTATATATTCAGCCGCCACTGTTCCTTGTTCTCTCAACATTCATATTGTCTTCTTCTTTATCATTACACATTTATTGAGCTTGATTCTTCATGTGTTTGATAAGAATATCATTAAGGTGCTGAAAATATACGGGAATACATTATTACAACTGGTTTTAACCAATCCTACCTAATCCAACCCTACACATGCCACCTAGCCCACCTTAACCCACCATATCATATACTATTTTGCTTATGTAGTAAACATTAATATTTAGTGTTATCATTTTAAGCCATCTGTTGTATGAATATATATATATATATATATATATATATATATATATATATATATATATATATATATATATATATATATATATATATATATATATATATATAGAAAAGAATTTGTTTTATCAAGAAAAAAATTTGTTTTAAGATGAAAAAAATAATAAAAGAACATACTTTTAAAATATTTTTATAATTAAAAAATTTAAAAAAGTATTAATAATATATTTTGGTAATTGTCATAATCATACTACAATTTCTTTGACAAATTTATTAGAAAACAACAAATGAACAGAATCTGAATTCCATTCCTTTCCTGCTAACCAAACAAACTACAGTATTTGGATTAAGAAGATTCCATTCATTCTAGAATTCCATTCATTTGACAGATTTTATTCCTGAAATAAACATTCTGCGAACCAAACGCCACCTTATTTGATCATTCACAAGAATTATTTAACTATTTATAATTCTTTTACACTTATTTGATCATTCACAACACTTATTTGACCATTCACAAATTTTCAACAATTATTTGATCATTCACAACACTTATTTGACCATTCATATTAATTAATTGACTATTCATATTACTTAATTGATCATTCACAACACTTATTTGATCACTCACATTAATTATTTGACCATTCACAGTATTTATTTCATCATTCATGATAATTATTTGACTATTTACACTTCTTTTAGCATTCACAACACTTATTTGATCATTCACAGTAATTATTTAATCATTCACAATTCTTCTACACTTATTATGAATGGTCAAATAAGTCATTTGAATGATCAAATAAGTGTTGTGAATGATCAAATAAATACTGTGAATGGTCAAATAATTCTTATAAATAATCAAATAAATGTTGTGTGAATGATCAAATAAGTGTAGAAGAAGTGTGAGTGGTCAAATAATTCTTGTGAATGATCAAATACATGTTATAAATGATCAAATAAGTGTAGGAGAAGTGTAAATAGCCAAATAATTATTGTGAATGATGAAAAAAATATTGTGAATGGTCAAATAATTCATGTGAATGATCAAATAAGTATTGTGAATGATCAAATAAATACTGCAACGGTCAAATAATTCTTGTGAATGATCAAATAAGTGTTGTGAATTATCAAATAAGTGTAGAAGAATTGAGAATGATCAAATAAGTGTTGTGAATGATCAAATAAGTGTAGAAGAAGTGTGAATGGTCAAATAAGTGTAGAAGAAGTATAAATAGTCAAATAATTATTGTGAATGGTGAAATGAATACTGTGAATGGTCAAATAATTCATGTGAATGATCAAATAAGTGTTGTGAATGATCAATTAAGTAATGTGAATGGTCAACTAAGTGTAAAAGAAGTGTAAATAGTCAAATATTTATGTGAATGATGAAATGAATACTGTGAAGAGGGATGGCAACGAGGCGGGTTCGGGGCGGGGAATGTAAATAACGACCCTGTTTAATAAAACCGCGGGTACTAATCGGGGATCCCCATCGGGTACGCGGGGAAACCCGCGGGGAATCGGGTAACACGTTTATAAATCAAATATATGAAATTTAATCACGTGGTTCATAATTTAAGCTTAAAATGTCCATGTATGTTAAAATTTCAATACTAATATTAAATTAAATTTGTAATACCTATCAAATGATAACGAAAAAAAACATTATTTCATTAAATTATATGTAAATAAATAAGTTTTTTAAATTATACATAATAATTTCTATGTATAATATATAAAATAGATAAAATTATTCATCTTTTATATATAATATATATATACAATATAAATAACATGTTGCTATTAAAAGTAATCGGGGTATTCGGGGATTTAAACGGGTTATGTAATTGGGTATACGGGACGGGTATTAGCAATACCGTACCCGGCCTGTCCCCCGTTTAACTTAATCGGGTTCGGGGAAACCCGCCCCGTTTAGATCGGTTTTCGGTTTCCCCGTCGGGTTCGTTTTTTTGCCATCCCTAACTATGAATGGTCATATAATTCATGTGAATGATCTAATAAGTGTTGTGAATGATCAATTAAGTAATGTAAATGGTCAATTAAGTGTTAAAGAAGTGTAAATAGTCAAATAATTATGTGAATGATAATATGAATACTGTGAATGGTCAAATGATTTATGTGAATGATCAAATAAGTGTTGTGAATGATCATTTATAATATGAATGGTCAATTAAGTAATGTGAATGATCATTTAAGTAATGCGAATGATCAATTAAGTAATGTGAATGATCTTTTTATAAGTGTTGTGAATGTTCACTGTAATTACGAAAATAACCTTCCAGCTAAAAAACGAGGGACGCGCATGCACTTTTCAACTTTTGATCACATCCCTTGTTTTTTTAATCTTGTGGCTTTAGAAGGGTACCTTTGATACACTAAATTCTCATGGGTACCTTTTTGAACCCAAATCTATACATATATATAGGGAGTGGATTAAATGAGGACCATCCTTAAAATGAAGACGGTAAGAACCAATGAAAATGAGACACGTCATTAATATTAATTATTCACATTCCAAAACAAAATCTCTCCCTCTCTCTCTCTCTCTCTCTCTCTCTCCCTCTCTCTCCCATGGTGCCACACACACCACCATCTTCTCCGGCGGTCTTCCACCCCTTCCACTCTTTCGCGGTCACCGCTGCCGTGATATCACCAACGTCAATAACGTGAACCTGACATCACAAACCCGACACCATTGTCAATGACGTGAACTATGTACCACCGTCGCCGTGAATCGCTTGCTTGAACTGTGAAGCAACGCTCGCCTCCTCCTCCTCCTCTTTTTCTTGAACCGTGAATCGCCATTCGCCGTGAAGAACCCTCTGCCTTCGTGAACCATGTACCACCGCCGCTGTGAATTGCTTGCTTGAATCGTGAACCACCACTTGTCTCCTCATCACTTGCTTGAACTGTGAACCGCCATGAACAACTCAAAGTCCAAACCATCTGCCTTCATGAATCACGGTGGCGTTGTGAATCAATGTAGGTGTTATGAATCACGGTGGGCCATCGAAGTGATTCACTATAAGTGATGTCATCGAAATCGGTGTTGTGAACCATAAGTTTTGTCTTCGAAATCGGTGGTGTCATGAATCTTGATGACAATGTGAATCATTGTAGGTATTGTGAATCACGATGATGCCAACGAAATCAGTGTTGTCTGATTCACAATTAAAAACCAATAGAATTAATTTGAAATATATAATGCACAATTATAAAAATGTCATTTTATTAGATTCCACCTCATATAATATTCAACTTAATTACAACTGCTTTTTATTGGTTGATTCACAAAATAAAGTAATTCTATTGGTTCTTACTGTCACACCCTGCTACCCCGGTTGGCAGCGAGGCGTGACGAGTGCTGAAGCGTAACCATAATCATTACGAACGACCACTACATGGACGTTTTCGGAAAAATATATTGATAAACCTTTAAAATATTTAATTTTTTACATAGCCCAAATCAAATGAAGAGTAGTTCGCAAGTTACAGAGATTTAAATACATAACTGGATTATAAAAAATGATGCAAATAAATCTCCAAGTTTAAAAATGATGCGACTCCAAAATGAACGGAAGCCTTGGTGTAACATCCTCGGATTTAAATTTGTTATAATTGAAGTTTATTAAGTTAAATTTGTAATTTAAGTTGAATTATGAAAGTTGGTACGGAATTTGGATTAATTATAAAGTTTGTTGTATTATTTGGAAATTTAGAAATTTCAATTTATTTAAGTGAAAATAATTATTTAAGTATTAAGGATAATAAAATAAAAGATAGAAATCTTTTATTTTAAAAAAAATCAGTATTTTATGGAACCGGATAAGTGGAGGGATGAAATGTGCCAAAAGTTGAAAGTGTGAAATAAAAGGGGGAAAAATCATTATTTCACTTCATTTGAACCAACTCACTCTCTCTCTAAAAATATCATCTCTCTCGGCTCTCTCTCTCTCTAAACCATAGAAGATCATCAAAAGTTGAAATTTGAAGCTGGAAATTTGGATTTAGATTGCATTCAAGGAACTAAAATATCTGCAATCATCGAATTAAGGTAAAAATTTCATCAACACTTCGATTTTGGTGGTTTTGGTTCGGTTATTATATGAACCGAAAATTTGATTTTTGGAGATTCAAATGTTGATGCATGTATGATATTGTTATGGAATCATTAAACTCGAGTGTTAAGGTTGATATATATTAAATTTCAGCTTCTGATTCGCACTATAAGTATGATTTCTGGAAATTAGTGTGTGTTTTAGTGTGTGTGGTCGAAAATGATGAAAAATGGTTAAAAAGGGTTGTAATTTGGTATAAAAACATGTTATTAATAGTGTTATAATGCTTGAAAATAGGTGTATTTTAGTGGGTATAAGTTATTGCATGTATGGGAAAAACACGGAAAATGACTTAGATTTAAATCTGGAAAATGGTCGAATCAAGAACAGATTCGAATGATCCGAATTTGGATGTTCGAATCTGTTAGATTTCGAATCTGTTAGGTCTTCGAATCTGGCACCATTCGAATCTAGGATAGATTCGAATCTAGCTTATGATCCGAAATGTGAACAATCAAAAATGGGGCAAAAAAATATTCTAAGTGTTTGAATTCGGATGGGGTCCGAATTCGGTTGGGGACCAAATTCGGATATGGTCCGAAGTGTTGATTTATAAAAACAGAATAATTTCTAAGTGTTGGGGAAACCGAATTGATCCGAATTCGGATGGTGGTCCGAATTCGATGAGGGACCGAACTGGCTATGGTCCGAATTTGGGACATGTGTGGTACGAACTCGATGTGGTCCGAAGTTGTTATGAGGTCCGAATTAGGATCTATTGGGGACCGAATTGGGGGTCCGAATTCGGGTGGGGTCCGAATTTGGACATGGATCCGAAAAATGGATCCGAAATATGAATCAATTATTGCAAAACTTATAAAGTTTGGTTTTATGAATTTAATCGGTTATTGACACGAGGTATTGTTGTAACTAACTTAACAGGTCCCTTGTGGTGTTGTTTAACCCACAGTGGGGTACTTGGTGGATCCGGTTGAAAGCCCGAGGAGAAATAATATCGTTTAAAGTTAAATTACGCACCCACTGTGAGTACAGTAGATTTCGCATGTTTATATTTGTTTTATGTAAGCTTTGCCTGCTGAGACCTGTTGCTTCAATTATTTGTTTGGAATTCTACTAATTTGCGTAGATTTAGATGCACATTCTTACTTGTTGCATGTCCTTTCGGTTGTTGTGCATCTAGTGATGGACCGGTGGGTCGCATCAATTACTCTGATGTTACTGTGCTATATGACCTGGAGCTGATCCCTCCTAGGCCCGGTAGGCAGTATGTCATCCCCGATCGTACGTTTGTCTCAGATGGTATGTTTAAATGCCGAGCTGTGAGCTCGAAGGGGCTGCGGCTCTGGTCCGTACTTTGTGTACGAAGAGGATATCCGATGTTGGTCATCTGTGTTATCCTTGGGCTTCATTAAAATTTATAAAATGCGCAATCTATGTATTCACTAAGCATTCGCTTACGTTTTAGTTGTTGTAATTTTTACAGGAAAAGGAAAATCAGCTGCGGGACCATCTAGCTAGGCTGTTGTTTGAAGTGAATTGAAGACTCAGTTGCTTATTTGGTAACTTATTGTTGAGATTAATGTTGTAATAAATTTGGGACAATGTAATGTAATGGAAGTTTTTAGATATAGACATGTAACCTTTGTAGCACTGTAGAGTGATTTGAAACTGTTGTAATACTTTATTTTGGTACTTTAATTGCTTCCGCACTTTAATTAAGTAATCAGATCATTATGTAATTGATGTATTGGTGATTAATCCTGGGTGTCTTGTTAATGGTGGTTGTTGTGGCAAGGGTGTCACACGAGATGGTATCAGAGCAGTAGTTTGAGATCCAAGTGTCCGTGAGGTCTTGGTCTCAAACATTAAGTGATGACATGTAGTGATTCTAAGTAATGATCTGAACTAAGATAGGTTACGATCTAGTAATCATAAGAATATTGACTATCATACGGGACAATTGGGCGGTGTCTATAAATAAATGACATGTTACTAAACAAGTTATATGTTTATATTTTCAGAACATGTCTGGAGGAATGACACCGGAAGAAGCAAGAGAGATGATGCTAGCCATGATGGCTGAGCAGAATAAGATGATACAAGACCAGTTTCGGGCTCGAGATGAGGCCGATGCTAAGAGAAGAGAAGATAAAAGAAAGAACAAAGAAAAAGAAAGAGAAGGAAATAATGAGGAACAAGATGACAACACTGGGTCATCTAATAAGCCCAGGGGTTGTCGGTTTAAGGATTTTAAAGGAAATGGAGCTGTAGAGTTTAACGGTTTAGGGGATGCTGTTGCCGCACTGGAATGGATAACAGCAACTGAGCGAACATTCCGAATCAGCGACTGTGCTGAGAAGGACATGGTTCGTTATGCAACTGCTATGTTCACGAATGATGCAATCATGTGGTGGAATGCCATGGTCAACGCTTTGACATTGGAGAAGATTTCTGTTATGACTTGGGCTGAGTTCAAGGACCTATTCACTCAGCAGTACTGTCCGGTTGATGAGCGCCGGAGGTTGGAAGCAAAGTTTATGGCGCTGGTACAGGGGACTAAGACGGTGTCCCAATATGCGGTGGAATTCACGAGGCTGAGTCTGTTCGCGCCTCATCAAGTTGATACTGAAGAGAGGAAAGTGACCAGGTTCGAGGCTGGTCTTGACATTGAGATTAGGAGGGTTATGAGCAACGTCCGCTACCCTACATTTGCTGGTTTACTTGAGGCTGCCAGAAATGTAGAACAGATCTTGATTATGTCGGGTTACTCGATCGGGTCTGCTGCTGCTTCCACCAATCCAACACAGCCGTCACCGCCGAAGCGCCAAAGGGAGGGAGGATACTCGGGATCTTCCCGGTCTTCACAATACTCATCACAGCAGTCTTTTCGCCGACCATCTGGTTCTTCTGATCGTGGTCGTGCTCGTGCATACTCTATCAACACCGAGCCACAATACTGCAACAAGTGTCACCTGAAACATTTTGGCAAATGCACTAACGGACGTGCTTGTTTTTGCTGTGGGGAGCTGGGCCATTTTCAGAATGACTGCCCAAGGAAGGGTGATGCTTGCTATAAGTGTGGGGTCACTATAGCAGGAATTGTAGAAAGAATGCTCCAACGGCTGCTGTCCCATCATCAACACGATCGTCTGGAGGTTCGAGTGGTGGTTCAGTTAACCGCCGGGGTCAGTCACAGAGGGCACCTGCTCGTGCTTTTCAGATAACTGCAGAGGAGGCAAGGGAAAACCCAGAGGTTGTCACGGGTATGTTTATTGTAAATTCCATGCCTGCACGAGTTCTTTTTGATTCGGGTGCCAACCGTTCTTTCGTGTCTACTACTTTTGCACAACGACTTGCCATGCCACTGTCTAAGTTGTCTGCTATACTTGATATTGAAACTGCTAGCAATACTTTAGTTAAGGTAGATCATGTATACCGAAATTGCACATTAGTAATTGAAGATGTAGTCTTCAATTTAGATCTGATTCCGATAGAATTCAGTGAGTTTGATGTAATTATCGGGATGGACTGGTTGATCGAAAATGAAGCTCACATAGTTTGTAAGAATCGTATGATCAAGATAACTACTCCGGAGGGGCGTGAGATCTCTATATATGGGGATAGGAGAAGTGGGGATCTGTGTTTACTGACCATTGCAAAAGCTCGAAAGCTTGTTGCAAAGGGATGTGACGCCTATCTGGCATATGCTGTTGATGCCAGGGCTGAGAAGAGGACGTTGACAGACGTGCCTGTTGTTTCGCAATTTCCGGACGTGTTTCCGGAAGACTTGTTTGGCATGCCGCCTGAGAGACAAGTTGAGTTTCGAATCGATCTGATCCCTGGAGCTGCACCCTTATCGCCTCGCCCCAACCGAGATGAAGGAAATGATGACACAGCTGCAAGAGTTGTTGGACAAGGGCTTCATTCGGCCGAGTTCGTCGCCGTGGGGAGCTCCGGTATTGTTCGTGAAAAAGAAGGATGGCACAATGCGAATGTGCATTGACTACC
>JAANYP010005215.1:0-14228 GCA_020465985.1 Centrapalus pauciflorus
AAACGATAAGAACCAATTAAAATACGACATGTAATAATTTTTAATTAATTTTGAACATCTTAAAATTTTAGAATTAAATTGATACGGTAACTTTTCAATTCTCCCTATGAATCTGAACACAATTTTTTCTCTCCTCCCTCAATTCTCTAACCCTACCTCTTAATGAAGAATCCGACCACAACTCTTTCTCTTTCCCTCTGTCCACTGGTGATGAAGATTCCGGCGACCACCGTTGTGAAGATACCCATGCATCCACCAACTGTTGGTTGTCCTCTACCCTATTGGCCTATTTAATGGAGGTTTCCATCTAAAAACTCTTATATGTGTGTGTGTCTATATATATATTTACGTTCAAAAGAGTACTATTCGAAATCAACTGCACCTGAAAGAACCTGTACACCCTTGAAAAATATTTTATAATTTTTTTTCAGAATAATGTTTAAATTAGCGTCACATACATGATATGTGAATTTCACATATATTGACATTTTTTACGACATTAAAAATTATATGAATGTTAATTCATATTCAAATGGTTATCCAAATGAATAATCATTTGTACCATTCACAAGTTTTATTTTTGAGTTTAAATTATGGTCCTTTTGATAAAAAAAATTTATTATAATGTTGGCTTATATATGTCTAGGTAAAAAAAAATGTGAATGGTCAACTCACAAAGGATATGCTAGATTCGCTGGAAACTTGATGGTACATTGATGGTACATGTTTTGATTAACTTGATATTGAATATAATTCGTGTAAGTACGTAAAAAATGCAGAGCACTGTGAGTACCTGTGAACACACAGGATTCAGATGTGAACATACTCCGAAAAGATTTTTTTATTTTTTTCATATTTATTTAGATACAAATAATATAAAACTATTTGTAAAAGAATACTTACGTTCACACTTTCTAGCATCTTAAAAGTCACGTGAACGTGAAAAAATTTATGTGAATATGCTTAGCGTGAACATACATTCACAACATTGCAATTAATGTAAACATGCATGTTTCACATGGTTCTAGTGTGTGATTATGTGTGATTTTTTACAAGTATTCTTTTATTATTAATTTAAACATGATTATGAATTTTTTTTAAAAAAAAAATTGTTTTAGGCGACTTACCTGTGGTACTCCGTAAAACTAATGGTACTCATTTGAACCCAAATCTATGTGTATGTGTGTATGTGTGTTTATTCATGTATGTATGTATTATGACTAGGTAAATTTGTCATATGTTTCTTGTGTTTGCATGACTTTTATTAAGTAGTTGTTGTTTGTTAGTTGACGTGCTTTACCAATTCAAGACAAGATGACATAATCTCTCTCTCTCTCTCTCTCTCATATATATATATATATATATATATATATATATATATATATATATATATATATATATATATATATATATATATATATATATATATATCTTAAGAACCATAAAAAATGTGGGAACCTAAGAACCTTTTATGGCCTTTGGATTAATGATAATCAATGGTTGATATATTAGATGACAATTTTGTAATTATTTTGAACTTTGATAGTGCAGAATCTTGAAAATGTGTGAAAAGGGTATTTTTGGAATATAAAAATCTTCTTTTTCTCTTTCTCTCTCTTACTTTTTTTCATTTTAATTTTATTTTTCTTTCATTATAATTGATTTTTAAAGTAAAAAAACGTTTTTATAAAAAAAATTATTTTTTCTATATAGAAAATTATTTAATTGCTAAAAAAATAACGTATTATACATAGAAATATTATATGTCTATATAGAATATTTTTTTTTCTATATAGAATATGTTAACGAACATATTCTATGTACATTCTACGTAGAATGACATGCATTCTACGTTGAATGACATTCAATCTACGTAGAATATCGTGTAAAATGTCAAATATCATATATTCTACGTAGATTACTTGATAAAATATATCAAAAACACATTGAAACAAAAAAAGATTTCATTTAGACATTTTATCAAACACTTGGTATGCAACTGATATATGAAACATAACATTCTACATAGATTATGTGTGATTTTTACAAGTAGTCTTGTATTATATTTTATTTAGATTATTATTTAATCTACGTAGATTATCATGTAATCTACGTAAATTATCATGTAAAACATCCAATAACTATTACAATAATTATAAATCTAATATCTTACAAATAATCTTCATTATAAAACATGAAAAATGAATCTGTCATATTCTATGTAGAGTATCGACGAACATATTATATGTACAATCTACGTAGAATGTCATGCATTCTACGTAGAATGATATTCAATCTACGTAGAATGACATTCAATCTACGTAGAATAACAGACAATCTACGTAGAATGATATGCAATATACGTAGAATGACATGCAATCTACGTAGAATGTCGTGTAGAATGTCAATTATCATATATTCTACGTACATTATTACATGATAAAATATACCAAAAACACATTGAATAATAATGTTAATCTACATAAAAAGATATAGAAATGTATAAGAAACATAAAAATATATTAAATATATAAGAAACATAACATTTTACATAGATTATGTGTGATTTTTTACAACTATTATTGTATTATATTCTATGTAGATTATCATGTAATCTACGTAGATTGTCATGTAATCAACATAGATTATCATGTAAAACATCTAATAACTATTACATTCATTATAAATATAATATCTTACAAATAATTTTAATTATAAAATATGGAAAATAAATTTGTCCAATGTACGTAGATTGTACATAGAATATGTTCGTCGATACTCTACATAGAATGTCACTCAATCTACGTAGAATGACATTCAATCTACGTAGAATGACATGCAATCTACGTAGAGTAACGACGAACATATTCTATGTACAATCTACGTAGAATGTCATGCAATCTACGTAGAATGACATTCAATCTACGTAGAATGATATTCAATCTACGTAGAATGACATGCATTCTACGTAGAATGTCATTCAATCTACGTAGAATGTCATGTAGAATGTCAAATATCATATATTCTACATAGATTACATGATAAAATATACCAAAATCACATTGAATGTTAATGTACATTTACATAAAAATATATAGAAATGTATAAGAAACAAAAAAATATATGAAGTATATAAGAAACATAACATTCTACATAGATTATGTGTGATTTTTTACAAGTAGTCTTGTATCATATATTCTATGTAGATTATCATGTAATCTACTTAGATTATCATGTAAAACATCTAATAACTATTACATTCATATATTTCTAATATTTTACAAATAATCTTCATTATAAAACATTGAAAATGAATCTGTCATATTCTATGTAGAGTATCGACGAACATATTTTATGTACAATATACGTAGAATGTCATGCAATCTATGTAGAATGGCATGCAATCTACGTAGAATGACATTCAATCTACGTAGAATGTCATGCAATCTATGTAAAATGTCGTGTAAAATGTCAAATATCATATATTCTACGTAGATTACATGATAAAATATATCAAAAACACATTGAAACAAAAAAAAAATGTGAAGACCTCCCCTTCCGGGTCAGTCCTCAGAGTCTAGGTCCCACATTATGCAATACGATATCAACCATACTAAGATAGGGTAATTAAATTGCGGAAAAATAAAATTACATGTACATTACATATTAGGATACAGATTACATATTTCAAATTAAAGTTATAAAAGGGTAACATCTAATCTAGTCATTACATCATAGAATCATAATAAGTCTACCCAAAATCACCACAACTGCTGTCTTCCAATCAGTACCAGAAAGTTGTTGAGTAGTGGTCTAAGAAAGCTTCAAAACTTGGATCTTGAATGACCTAAATACTAGGTCCTGCAGGTGATTTTCCTTTGGCTTTTCCTGTAAAATATTAATGCAACATCTGTAAGCAACGCTTAGTGAGTTTATAGATTTTCAATATCAACATGCGTGTCAAGCGGAGTCATTAATCTTAGCGTGATATGTCTTGGCTGCCGCTACAGCCCTCATGATTGAGATATAGAATCATGGAATCGGATGATGTTCAAGCCACACTCACGCTTAAATCGTGGGGATCAGCCACATACTGGGCTAGCTACCAGTAAGTCAATATGGCGGAACATCGGAGGTCATTACCAAGTTCATAAGAACTGGTGAAATAGCCGGGTCTAGAACAATAGACCATAAGGGCTAGTCAAGCTGAATCAATCTATCAAATGTCTGATCAATGATGTAAGCATATGTCTTAGAAGTCATGATAGCAATGAATCATAAAGCAAAGTCTGAAGCAATATTAAAATGCAATATGAAAAGATAATCAAATAGCTATTATGAATCACTGGGCAACACCCATCCATGGTGTGCACAGGTCTCATTCCAGCTGATAAAGTGAATATCAATAAATCTATCAGCAACAATATATCTCAACCGGATCTATGCATGTTCAATCTGAATATCTATAACTCACAGGTCTGGGTCTTGGTCAAACAGATATAAGAATCTGCCACCTGAGTTATCTCAGGATTTTGTCAATCTGCAATCTGTCAATCAATTCTCTGACCCGCTTTTAAGTCTTTTAAAATCTTTGTCTTTATGTTTAGAATTTCACTGAACCTGTCCAGAATTATATCATATAAATCCCATATCAATATCATCATCATTATCATGGAATTTCATTATTTCTTTTGGTCATTGAAATCTGTAATTCTATCTGTTTCTGATAATTTCTTTATTCTCAAATTATTCTCTGTCTCAATAATTCTCAAAAAGTCCTTTATTTATACATTTAACAATGTATATATAATCATTCATTAAATATCAATTACATAAATGGTGGGTTTCGGATCAAAATTTCGGATCAGCCCGGATTGGGATCCGGATTCGGATATCCGAATTAGCATCTACCCGAAATGGTACGTGAACTGGCTTCATCCGAATTAAGCATTTGACCGAATTTAGGATCATATAAGTACCGAATTCGGATCATGCAAGGTCCGAAATGCTAAGACCCGAAATGAGTCCTCATCCGAATTAGGGAGTCCGAAATGTATACATCATCCGAATTGGTACCATCCGAACTCGGGTCATCCGAGTTCGGACCATCTCTTAACATACAATAATAATAATTTTTATTATCCGAAGTATGGGAACCGAAATAGCATGTTATCCAAACCGAATCATTGGTCCGAAATGGACACCATCCGAATTCGGTCCTACCCGAATTCGGATCCGTACTTAGCATTTTTCCCAGAAATTGTTCTTGGTGTTCTTGGTGTTCTTAATTCGGATTTTTCATATTAATTCCCAAAAACACTTTTTAGTAACATGCAATGTTATATATATATATATATATATATATATATATATATATATATATATATATATATATATATATATATATATATATATATATATATATATATATATATATATATATATATATATATATATATTAACATTATTGGAGTGTTTTTATACATTTTTCCCTATCAATAACATTCTAATTTGAGTAAGATCATCCAAAATATAAACTTTTGTCAAGAACATAAATTTTTATAAAATTCCGTTTTTTTTGGCTCAATTTGGATGATTTAACCCACGAATTTTAAATCTGTTTTATCTATTACTTTAAATTCTTCATAATCTTCTAAATTTATACACATGCAACCTCTAATTTCCACTTTTAAATTTCTTGGTTTCGGTTTTTCATAAAACCGAACCAACATACTAAATTTTCGAATTTAAATAGAATATTACCTTGAAATTTCCGTAGATTCTTGTTGATTGTTGTTGATTGTAACTTCCTTGACTTTAATCTTCAATTTAATGCAAGTTTTATGAAACTTTTTGATGAATTCTTGAAGGATCCGTATGGTTAGAGAGAGATTAGAGAGAGAGAGTTTATTTGTGTAAATGATCTTAATGATCATTTATTTGGGTTTATATACTCCATTTAATTTTAACCTACTTTTATTTTTGTATAATACATCTCTTTTAATTTAATCACCTTTAATTATTCATAACATAAATATAATTTAATTTAAATAGTCTCCAAATTAATTATATTACATAATTAATAATGTAATTAAATTTACATTATTTGGATCAAGACAAAATAAAAGACATAAATAAAAATCTAGGTTGTTACAGAATGGGCTCCACCACGCACAAACTTCGTCCCCGAAGTTAGCTAGATTCGAACAGACTGGGATAAGTAGCTTTCATGACATCTCTGGATTCCCAAGACTGATGCGAACCTTTGTGGTGTTTCCACTGGACGAGCACCATCTGTATCTCTTTATTTCTAAGCTTCTTAGTCTTCGAGTCCAGGATACACTCCGGCTCTTCAACCACGCAAAGCTTCTCATCAATTTGCAGGTTAACGTGTGGTATTTTAATTTCTCTTTCGTCAGCTAAACTCTTTCTCAAGTGACTAACATGGAATACAGGATGTATTCCAGCTAAGTCCGCTGGTAGATCAAGACGATAAGACTGATTCCCAATCTTTTCCACAATCTTGAACGGACCAATAAATCTCGGAGCTAACTTGTTTCTTTTAATGAACCGTACCACATTCTTCATTGGAGATACTTTCAGCATCACCCAATCGTTAACTGCAAAACTGATTGATCTATGCCGATTATCATAATATGACTTCTGCCTGCTTTGAGCTTCAAGAATATTCCTTCTAACAAGTTGAATCTTCTCGTGAGTCAACTGTAGAAGGGCAGGTCCTGCTATTGGCGATTCGCCTGTTTCGCGCCAACAGGTAGGAGTTCTGCATTTTCTTCCGTACAAAGCTTCAAAAGGAGCCATCTTGATTGTTGAATGATAACTGTTATTGTATGAAAATTCGACCAACGGCAAGTGGTCATCCCAGTTACCACCTAAATCAAGAATGCATGCACGAAGCATATCTTCGAGAGTTAGAATAGTACGCTCACTCTGGCCATCTGCATTTGGATGATAAGCAGTACTCATAGAAATCCGAGTACCCATCCCTTCTTGTAGTGCTTGCCAGAATCTGGATGTGAAACGACTATCACGATCTGATACGATAGATTTCGGCACACCATGTCGTGAAATTATTTCAGTGATGTACAACTGTGCCAATCTATCCAGAGAATAAGTTTCTTTCATCGGAATGAAATGTGCTGATTTCGTTAAACGATCAACGACTACCCAGATAGAGTCGTGTTGTCTTTTGGTCTTTGGCAGCTTCGTAATGAAGTCCATTGTTATATGCTCCCACTTCCATTCAGGAACTGGCAGTGGTTGCATATCCCCGAAGGGTTTCTGGTGTTCTGCCTTAACCATCTGACATACTTTGCAGCTTTCAACACATTTTCCGATGTCTTTCTTCATTCCTGGCCACCAGTAATCAGCTTTTAGATCAAAATACATCTTTGAGCTGCCAGGATGAATAGATAACTTGGACTGATGAGCTTCGGACAGAAGAGTGCTACGGATTGAACCATACTTAGGAACCCAGATTCGGTTTCCCTTGAGACAGTGAAGTCCCAAATGATTCAGAGTTAGAAATTGTAACTGCCCTTTAAGATTTTCAGAATCAATATTCTCTTCTTTCAGCGCTTCAGTTTGAGCAACTCGAATATCTTCAATAAGATCAGAAGAGAATATAACTGGAGTTAGGGCATAACAGCACTTTTCTGGATATACTTTTCTACTTAACGCATCCGCGACAACATTTGCTTTGCCGGGATGATATAAGATCTCGCAGTCATAATCCTTGATAAGCTCCAAGGATCGACGCTGTTTCATGTTCAGATCTTTTTGAGTGAAAAGGTATTTGAGACTCTTATGATCGGTGTAGAGCTGACACCGAGTCCCATATAGATAGTGACGCCAGATCTTCAGTGCAAAGGTAACAGCAGCCAACTCAAGATCATGAGTTGGTGCACTTTTCTCATAGTCTTTTAATTACCTTGAAGCGTAGGCAATTACTTTTCCCCTTTGCATCAGAACACATCCTAAGCCAGTACCAGATGCATCGCTGTAAACAACGAAATCATCATTGCCTTCTGGCAAGGCTAGGATCGGCGCTTGAATAAGTTTCTGTTTCAGAATGTCAAATGCCTCTTGCTGTTTATCGGTCCAAACGAAAGGAGTATTCTTTCGTGTTAGCATTGTAAGCGGCACAGCAATCTTCGAGAAATCCTTTATGAATCGCCGATAATAACCGGCCAATCCAAGGAAACTTCTTATTTCAGAGGCATTGCGAGGTGTTTGCCACTTCTGAATAGCCTCGACTTTTGAAGGATCAACGGAAATCCCTTCGCCAGAAACAACATGGCCAAGGAACTGAATCTATAAAAATCAAAGTAGGAATTCAAATTCTGATGTGAATCATAGAATAGTTTAAGGAAACAGCTCAAGACATATATATAATAGAGATTATACCTGTCTGAGCCAGAATTCGCACTTAGAGAATTTTGCGTAGAGTCTTTCTTTTCTTAATAACTCTAGCAATTGCCGTAGATGAACAGAATGATCAGCCTCCGTTTTGGAGTAAATCAGAATATCGTCTATGAATACGATAACTGATTTATCCAACATTGGTCTGCACACGCGATTCATGAGGTCCATGAACGCCGCTGGTGCATTCGTTAAGCCGAACGGCATCACGAGAAATTCGTAATGACCGTATCTTGTACGGAAGGCTGTCTTCGGAATATCCTCATCTCTTACTTTCAGTTGATGATACCCAGAACGGAGATCTATCTTCGAGAAATAGCTGGCTCTTTACAGCTGATCAAACAGATCATCGATCCTGGGCAAAGGATATTTATTCTTTATGGTGACTTTGTTCAACTCGCGGTAGTCGATGCACATACGGAAGGTTCCGTCTTTCTTTTTAACAAATAGAACTGGTGCACCCCACGGAGAAGAACTCGGTCGAATAAACCCCTTCTCTAACAGCTCTTGCAGTTGGTGTTGCAGCAGAACTTTTAACTGTCGAACCTCCTGCTGATGATTGAGACTGATAACGTGATCCGCTTCGACACTGGTACATGAAGTGTCCTCTCTTACCACACTTCGCACATCCTCGTCCCTGTTGTGGACATTCCTCACTGCTGTGACCGATCATATTGCACGCAAAGCAAGTAACGTCATCCGGGTTACATAGTCCCATGTGTGATCTTCGGCATCGCTTACAGAATCATGGTTCGTTCGTGAGGGAGTAGACTTGTGCTTTCGGTTGTGAACTATGCTGATGGGATTGCTGAGTCTGAGACTTATTCGGCTTAAAGAATCTGCCAAATCGCTGTTTCTTTGGAGGAGACGGATTCATCGGGTTAGTAGACGGAGCGTATAGCTGATCGCCGTACTCTAAGTAACCTCGCTCGATTTGTCTAGCCGCTTCTACCATTTCCAAGTAACTCTTGTATTTGATCGCGCTCATCGGATGTCTGTATCTAGGATTGAGTCCTACACGAAATCTATTCATCTTTCTCTCCTCGGTAGCTACCTGATAGGAAGAGTATCCGCATAGTCTTGAAAACTCGTGTTCGTATTCATCAACAGTCTTCGTTCCCTGAGTCAACTGCATCAACTGTACCTCCATCTTATCTCGTTGGTCAATCGGGCAGTACTTTGCATTGAACATTTCAAGAAATTGTTCCCATTCTAGAGTCTGAATCACCTCCTCACCATAGATACTTCGCTGGGTTTTCCACCAGGCTCGGGCAGCTCCCACAAATAGTGCAGACGCATAGCTTACTTTCTTCGAATCTAGACAATCAGAAATCCTGAAGATTTCTTCAGTGTGACTAATCCAATCCATCGCCTGGATCGGATTCACTGTACCCTCAAAGTTCAGGGCACCGCTGGCTTTAAAATCTTTAAATTTGCAGCCTTTTGGCTGAGCTATTTGGGTTTCTGGATTTGAATTATCAGAATCAGATTCATTGGTCTGGACTTGCTTTTCTTTTCTCTTATTTTTCTTTTCTTCACGTCTTTTAGCTTCGGCCTCATCTCTGGCACGAAACTGTTCTTGCATCATTTTGTTTTGTTGTTCTGAGTGTTGGGCTAGAAATTGTTGCATCATTTCAAACATTTTTTGTTGGGTCATATTGTTGGGAATATCACCTGATCCTGATCCTGACATCTTCTACTGAAAATTAAAATCAATTAACTATCAGTTTATAGACTTAGATCTATGTACCCTTTTTCCCATCCTAACAGTCTGTACATCCTATCTCAGTTCAAACCACCTAAATGATTGATACATATGTATTGCTTCAGTTTGAGACCAAGTATACTTACGTAATACTTGATTCACTCAAACTAGTGCTCTGATACCATCCTGTGAAGACCTCCCCTTCCGGGTCAGTCCTCAGAGTCTAGGTCCCACATTATGCAATACGATATCAACCATACTAAGATAGGGTAATTAAATTGCGGAAAAATAAAATTACATGTACATTACATATTAGGATACAGATTACATATTTCAAATTAAAGTTATAAAAGGGTAACATCTAATCTAGTCATTACATCATAGAATCATAATAAGTCTACCCAAAATCACCACAACTGCTGTCTTCCAATCAGTACCAGAAAGTTGTTGAGTAGTGGTCTAAGAAAGCTTCAAAACTTGGATCTTGAATGACCTAAATACTAGGTCCTGCAGGTGATTTTCCTTTGGCTTTTCCTGTAAAATATTAATGCAACATCTGTAAGCAACGCTTAGTGAGTTTATAGATTTTCAATATCAACATGCGTGTCAAGCGGAGTCATAAATCTTAGCGTGATATGTCTTGGCTGCCGCTACAGCCCTCATGATTTGAGATATAGTATCATAAGATCGGATGATGTTCAAGCCACACTCACGCTTAAATCGTGGGGATCAGCCACATACTGGGCTAGCTACCAGTAAGTCAATATGGCGGAACATCGGAGGTCATTACCAAGTTCATAAGAACTGGTGAAATAGCCGGGTCTAGAACAATAGACCATAAGGGCTAGTCAAGCTGAATCAATCTATCAAATGTCTGATCAATGATGTAAGCATATGTCTTAGAAGTCATGATAGCACTGAATCATAAAGCAAAGTTTAAAGTGATATTAAATGCAATATGAAAAGATAAGCAAATAGCTATCATGATTCACTGGGCATCACCCATCCATGTGTGCACAGGTCTCATTCCAGCTGATAAAGTGAATGACAATAAATCTATCAGCAACAATATATCTCAATCGGATCTTTGCATGTTCAATCTGAATATCTATAACTCACAGGTCTGGGTCTTGGTCAAACAGATATAAGAATCTGCCACCTGAGTTATCTCAGGATTTTATCTTGTCAATTCTGTTCTTTGTCAAATCAAGTCTCTGACCCGCTTTTAAGTCTTTAAGTCTTTAAATCTTTGTTCAGAATATACTGAACCTGTTCAAATTCATTCATGATAAAATCATGTTAACTTCATCATCTTTATCATCATCATTATCATGGAATTTCATTATTTCTTTTGGTCATTGAAATCTGTAATTCTATCTGATTCTGATAATTTCTTTATTCTTAAATTATTCTCTGTCTCAATAATTCTCAAAAAGTCCTTTATTTATACATTTAACAATGTATATATAATCATTCATTAAATATCAATTACATAAATGGTGGGTTTCGGATTATAATTTCGGATCAGCCCGGATTGGGATCCGGATTCGGATATCCGAATTAGCATCTATCCGAAATGGTACCCGAACTGGCTTCATCCGAATTAAGCATTTGACCGAATTTAGGATCATATAAGTACCGAATTCGGATCATGCAAGGTCCGAAATGCTAAGACCCGAAATGAGTCTTCATCCGAATTAGGGAGTCCGAAATGTATACATCATCCGAATTGGTACCATCCGAACTCGGGTCATCCGAGTTCGGACCATCTCTTAACATGCAATAATAATAATTTTTATTATCCGAAGTATGGGAACCGAAATAGCATGTTATCCAAACCGAATCATTGGTCCGAAATGGACACCATCCGAATTTGGTCCTACCCGAATTCGGATCCGTACTTAGCATTTTTCCCAGAAATTGTTCTTGGTGTTCTTGGTGTTCTTAATTCGGATTTTTCATATTAATTCCCAAAAACACTTTTTAGTAACATGCAATGTTATATATATATATATTTACATTATTGGAGTGTTTTTATACATTTTTCCCTATCAATAACATTCTAATTTGAGTAAGATCATCCAAAATATAAACTTTTGTCAAGAACATAAATTTTTATAAAATTCCGTTTTTTTTGGCTCAATTTGGATGATTTAACCCACGAATTTTAAATCTGTTTTATCTATTACTTTAAATTCTTCATAATCTTCTAAATTTATACACATGCAACCTCTAATTTCCACTTTTAAATTTCTTGGTTTCGGTTTTTCATAAAACCGAACCAACATACTAAATTTTCGAATTTAAATAGAATATTACCTTGAAATTTCCGTAGATTCTTGTTGATTGTTGTTGATTGTAACTTCCTTGACTTTAATCTTCAATTTAATGCAAGTTTTATGAAACTTTTTGATGAATTCTTGAAGGATCCGTATGCTTATAGAGAGATTAGAGAGAGAGAGTTTATTTGTGTAAATGATCTTAATGATCATTTATTTGGGTTTATATACTCCATTTAATTTTAACCTACTTTTATTTTTGTATAATACATCTCTTTTAATTTAATCACCTTTAATTATTCATAACATAAATATAATTTAATTTAAATAGTCTCCAACTTAATTATATTACATAATTAATAATGTAATTAAATTTACATTATTTGGATCAAGACAAAATAAAAGACATAAATAAAAATCTAGGTTGTTACAAAAAAGATTTCATTTAGACATTTTATCAAACACTTGATATGCAACTGATATAAAATATACCAAAAATACATAGAATAAAATTGTTAATCTACGTAGAATAACATGCAATCTACGTAGAATGACATGCAATCTACGTAGAATGACATGCAATCTACGTAGAGTATCGACGAACATATTCTATGTACAATCTACGTAGAATGTCATGCAATCTACGTAGAATGGCATTCAATCTACATAGAATGAAATTCAATCTACGTAGAATGACATGCAATCTACGTAGAATGTCATGCAATCTATGTAGAATGTCGTGTAGAATGTCAAGTATCATATATTCTACGTAGATTAAATGATAAAATATACCAAAAACACATTGAAACAAAAAATAAATAAGATTTCATTTAGACATTTTCTCGAACACTTGGTATGCAACTGATATAAAATATATTAAAAACACAATGAATAGTAATGATAACCTACAAGAAAGACATAGATTTGTATAATAAACATAAAAATATATGAAATATATAAGAAACATAACATTCTACATAGATTATGAATAGTAATGTTAATCCACTTAAAAAGATATAGAATTATATAACATTCTATATAGAGATATAGTATTTCTATATAGAATACATTAATTTTTTAGCAATTAAATAATTTTTTATATAGAAAAAAAAAAATTTTTTATAAAAAATGTTTTTTTAATATTAAAATCAATTCTAATGAAAGAAATAGAAAATGAAAATGAAAAAAAAGGTAAGAGAGAGAAAGTGAAAAAAAGATGCATATAATAAAAAAGGTGGAGAGAGAAAGATAATATTTTTTATTCCAAAAATACCCTTTTGATCCAAAGGCTCTAAACGGTTCTTAGGTTCTCACCATCTTTAAGGTTCTTAAAAGGACCTCTCCCTATATATATATATATATATATATATATATATATATATATATATATATATATATATATATATATATATATATATATATATATATATATATATATATATATATATAGGTGGGTTCAATGGAGAACCTTCATGCATCGAAGAACCTTGAAGAACCTCAATGCACCACCACAAATGCATCACAATTCCCGTGTAATGCATCATTATTTCCACGTGATGCATCAAATTCTCGAGTGATGCATCGATTTTTACATTATTTCCACTTGATGTATCAAATTCCCGCGTGATGCATCGATTTCTACATGATGCATTTCAGTTTTTCCAGCGATGCATTGTGGTTACTCAAGGTTCTTCGATGCATAAGGTTCTCCATTGAACCCACCCCTATATATATATATATATATATATAGTTGAGATCACATAAGAACCCTTCAATTCCATGAGAACGTGAGAACCCTCCAA
>JAANYP010005216.1:0-20887 GCA_020465985.1 Centrapalus pauciflorus
ACGGGAATCACTTTTAATCCCGATTTTACATATTTCAGGGGTTATAATCCAACCCCAATACACAATAACTACTTAGCATATCGCTTTAACTGAATTGAACGCGAATTACTAACCTCGACGCGTTCCTTTCTTCTTGAATTCGAGCTATAGCTTAAAGAGGTGATGATGATGATAATTTCTCAGTTTTGGTTGCTGAATTCCTCCCTTTGGCTTCCTCTTTAACTCCAGCTGAGGACACACACACACACATATGACTTGAGCTTTTGGTGAAGTGAAGGAAAGGAGCCATAGACGTACTATATATACGTTTTGGGTCCGATACCCAATTAAAACGGGTTCGATACTCATTAATCACTGGGTAGACACCCGTTAACCCGATTAATCTCAAATTAACGACTTGGGCTCAGAATGTCAATTAACTCATTAAAACAACCCCAAATTCTCAATTACTACTAGACCGGTTATTATCTCAACCGATTAAAATTACACGTAATAGCAATCTACTTTACTGACTCACGTGCAATTTATCAATCAAAATTTACCAACTCATTGAGGCGACTCTTAAGGCCAATAAATAAATTACACGTACCTGCTGCTAGATTCCGGATGTTACAAATCCTCCCCTCTAGAACTGATCCCGTCCTCGGGATCTCAACTCAGGTGAATAGATGCGGATACCGCTGCCGCATGTCCGCCTCGGGTTCCCAGGTAGCGCTGGAACCCTTATGATACCGCCATTGTACTAATACCAGCGGGATCTCTTTCTTCCGCAACTTCTTTATCTTGCGGTCTAGAATAGTCTCGGGATGCTCAACGTATCTCAGCTGCTCGTCTACCTCGATCTCCGCCATGGGAACCGTCTCCTCATGTGGGGCCAAACATCGTCGCAGGTAGCTAACATGGAAGGTAGAATGTACCCCACGCAACTCTGGAGGCAACTCTAATCGGTAGGCCTGCGTGCCCACTCGCTCAACTATACGGAACGGCCCAATGAATCTCGGACTGAGCTTACCTCGCTTCCGGAATCGAATCACACCCTTCCATGGGGATACCTTCAGTAGTACCCACTCGCCTACCTCAAACTCTAGCTCCTTGGTCCTTTTATCGGCATAACACTTCTGTCGACTCTGAGCTACCTGTAATCTCTCTCTGACCACTGCTATCTTCTCACTAGTCTGCTGAATGATCTCGGGACCTGTAATCTCTTTCTCTCCCACCTCGGTCCAACACACAGGAGTACGACATTTACGACCATATAACGCTTCGAACGGAGGCATCTTAATGCTGGAGTGGTAGCTGTTATTATAAGCAAATTCAACTAACGGCAAATGTGAATCCCAGCTACCACTAAAATCCACCACACAAGCTCGTAACATATCTTCCATCGTCTGGATCGTACGCTCAGACTGGCCGTCCGACTGGGGATGATAAGCAGTACTCATCTGCACTCGAGTACCCAACGCTCGCTGTAAGCTTTGCCAGAAGGTGGACGTGAATCGAGCATCTCTATCGGAAACTATTGAGGCTGGAACTCCATGTCGGGAGACAATCTCATACAAATAAACTCGGGCGAGCTGCTCCAACGTATAAGTCTCCCGGATCGGCAGAAAATGCGCTGTCTTCGTAAGCCGGTCTACTATTACCCATATCGCATCGTATCCACGTGGAGTCCGCGGTAACTTCGTAACGAAATCCATTGTAATATGCTCCCAGCTCCACTGAGGAATCTCTAACGGCTGTAAGCGGCCATGGGGCTTCTGGTGCTCGGCCTTCACCTGCAGGCAAGTCAGACAACGCTCGACGAACTCAGCTATATCCCGTTTCATGCCGGGCCACCAATATAACGTACGGAGATTCTGATACATCTTCGTACTACCAGGATGAATAGCAAGGCGAGACTTATGAGAATCCTCTAAGATCAACTGTCGTGCATCACCGGCCCTAGGAACCCAAACTCGACCCTGTCTCACATACAACCCTCGAGAGTCAGTCTCGAACTCCTGTGACTGACCCAAAATGTGCTCCCTCCGGTGGTTCTCTGCACGCATCCCAATGGCCTGCGCCTCTCGAAGCCTCTCTCTCAGGGTAGATGTCACCTCGACCCTGTAATTACGGGCTCGGCTCGAAGATTCGCGCCCCTTTCGACTGAGCGCGTCCGCCACCACATTCGCCTTACCCGGGTGGTACTGAATGTCGCAATCGTAATCCTTGATCAACTCTAGTCCCCGTCTCTGGCGCATATTCAGCTCACGCTGACTGAATAAATACTGGAGACTCTTATGATCAGTAAACAAGGTAAACGGGACTCCGTACAGATAATGGCGCCAAATCTTCAGCGCAAACACGATAGCCGTCAACTCTAAATCATGAGTCGAATAATTCTTCTCGTAGTCCTTCAACTGGCGGGAAGCATAAGCAATCACTCGGCCTCTCTGCATCAATACACACCCTAACCCTGTCCCGGAAGCATCAGTATATACAACAAAATCACTGGTGCCTTCAGGCAGGGCTAACACTGGAGCCTGACACAATCGACGCTTCAGCTCCTCAAACACAAACTCCTGATCCTCAGTCCACTCAAACGGAACTGACTGGCGAGTCAAACGAGTCAACGGCACAGCAATCAAAGCAAAGTCCTGGATAAATCGACGATAATATCCGGCTAATCCCAGGAAACTGCGAATCTCTGCTACACTTCGGGGCCTCTCCCAGCTCATAACGGCCTCTATCTTAGCTGGGTCAACAGAAACGCCCTCGCCGCTAACGACATGGCCTAGGAACTGAACTTCTCGAAGCCAGAACTCACATTTCGAGAACTTCGCATATAGCTTCTCTCGCCGTAACACACTTAAAATCTCTCGCAGGTGCGCCGCATGCTCCTCTACTGATCGGGAATATATCAGGATGTCATCTATGAACACTATGACAAACTGATCAAGATACGGACGGCAGACCCTATTCATCAGGTCCATAAAGGCTGCTGGGGCATTGGTTAGCCCGAACGGCATAACCAGGAACTCATAATGGCCATATCGGGTCCTGAATGCTGTCTTCGCTGTATCCTGCTCATGGACCTTCAGCTGATGATATCCCGAGCGCAAGTCGATCTTCGAAAACACGTTAGCCCCCTGCAACTGGTCGAACAAATCATCTATCCGCGGAAGAGGATAACGGTTCTTTACCGTTACCTTATTAAGCTCACGATAGTCTATACACATCCGCATCGACCCATCTTTCTTCTTTACAAATAGGACCGGAGCACCCCATGGTGAAGTACTCGGTCGGATGAAACCACGGTCTAACAGCTCCTGCAACTGACTCATCAGCTCCCTCATCTCGGTAGGAGCCAAACGATAAGGTGCACGTGCAATGGGAGTAGCACCGGGCACCAACTCGATACGAAACTCTACCTGTCTGTCCGGTGGCAAACCAGGTAGCTCCTCGGGAAACACATCGGGGAACTCAGAAACGACATCAACGGTCTCTATACTCTGTTTCTCCTTCTTTGCATCAACTACATATGCTAGGAAGGAGGAACAACCCTTGGCTAAACAACGACTAGCCTGAATCGCAGAAATGAGGCCAACACTGCCCCTACTGCGCTCTCCGTACACGGTAATGATACAATCCGCAGAAACCGGTAGCCGAATGATCTTTTTGGAACACGCAATATCAGCACGCTGAGAAGCTTACCAATCCATACCTATAATGGCATCAAAACTACCGATCTCTATAGGCAACAAATCGATCCTAAATGGATAGCCGTCTATCTCTAATATACACTGGGCATAAATATGCCTAACTACAGAAGCACTGCCATTAGCAAGCTCTATGGCCAATGGCTCTGACAACTCAACAGGCAAAGCAGTAAAATATGCAGTAAAAGCAATCGAAACAAAAGATCGGTTCGCTCCGGAATCAAACAACACTCGGGCACTATGACCATTTAAAATGAACGTACCCGAAACCACGTCGGCTGTATCTCGAGCCTCCTCCGCTGTCAACTGAAAAACTCGGCCTCTGGCTGGCGGGACAGTATCTCTGCGCGCTGAAGAGCCAACAGAACTCTGACCCTGTGCTGGGGGTCTCGAATCTCCCTGCCGCGGAGCTGTGCAATCTCTAGACTGATGGCCAGGTCGTCCGCAATTAAAGCAGAGCGGGTCTCTCGATGTACACCCTGACTGGGTGTGGCCGGGCTGACCACAACGGAAGCAACGCACATGGCGGGGATCACACTCCCCGGTGTGCCTCTGGCGGCATCTCCTGCAGAACCGCTCTCTAGTAGCCGACCCCGAACTCGACGCTCCTCCCCTCTGCTCGAACCCTGCAAAACGACTGCCCCTATCATCGGGCCTGCGATCTGACCTCTGCGAAGATCTATCTCGGTGCCGATCTCCCCCCTCGGACTCTGTGCGTCGACGGTCGTCCCCTCTAGGCTGGAACTGACTGGGACGACTATCTCTATCCCGATCTCTATCTCTATCTCTGTCAAAACCACCTCCCTGTCCAGCCGACTGAGTGACTCGTGGCTGCTCGACCACTGGATCTCTACGAGATAACTCGCTCTCTCGTCTACGAGCTAACTCGACTGCCCTGGCATATGTCGGAATGTAACCGGTATCAATAAACTCTCGAATCTCCTTACGCAATCCCATCAGAAACCGATTAATCTTCCGTGACTCTGTACTAATCTGGATCGGCGCGAACAAACTCAAATCGATGAAAATCTTCTCGTACTCATCAACCGATCGCTGTCCCTGAAATAACGTCAGGAAATCAATCTCCAGCTGAGCCCTGCGGTCCTCAGGACAGTATTGCTCCTCGAAACGAGCCCTAAACTGGCTCCAGGTCATCTCATAGGCTGGTCCGTCTCCCATCATATCTCTAATCGTACGCCACCACTGCTGAGCGCTAGTCCGTAACTGGGCACTAGCAAAAGTCGTCATCTGATCAGGGTGGCATCCTGTGATACGGAAAGCCATCTCCATATCCTGCAACCAGTACATGGCCTTCACGGCCCCGGGCTCGCCGTGATACTCTGGCGGGTGTGCAGCAAGGAACTCCTTATATTTACACCCCTTGCCTGCCGCTCGCGATGAACCAGCTCCTGAATCTCTACCTCCGCCTGAACTCTGGGTCTGGGACTGAATACCCTCAGCACGGCCTTTCTCGTAGGCCTCCTGTAGTCGTCGGGCAAACTCCTCATCTGATACCCGTCCCCCAGTGGGACCCTCGGGTCTCTGCTCGTCTGTCATAGAATCTCTGCATAATGTAAACAACATTACTATAACGACAATAATATAATTCTACAATTCCTTAGACCTACTCATCAGAGATCAAGCCCAAGGATCTAGACACTGGTTTAAGCCTAAGCATCACTAATGATACTTAAACCTTAAACTAATGCTCTGATTCCAAGCTGTAACACCCTACTTTTTCGACTAATGCCACATAGGACTCACAGTCCACGTCATCAAATCATAAGCAATGTCATCAAGGGTTAAACAGCTAATTACTACTAAATATCATCATCGGACATAAGTAACACAGGACGGGAACCAACCCCCGTCAACAAAGTCCGGCAACCACGACATAAGTAAAGGTTACAGTCATCCATGAGTCACTGGCTAATAAGCCAAACCACAAAACATCAAGACTACTTACGAAAGTAGTCACTAACTACTGTCCACGCGGCGGGTTTCGGCTACTGCCCGCTGTATCCCTAGCCTCAGTCCTCGTACCTGAGATCCACGGTTAAAACAACAGTCAGCGGAAAGCTGGTGAGTTACTATAAACAACTTTAAAACAGTTTATAAAATAGTTAGCACAACGTAACAACTGGTAAACAACTCTACATGCGGCCGGCATCAACGGCCCGACGCCTCATCGGGAGCGACCCGGCACAGCCTGCATAGCCCACTCCACAAAGTAGTGGGTTGTCAGGTCCACTGAGTTGGGAATGACCCAACAGGCCTCTCTACTCTGCGTATCAACGACTATACGCGTGATCCACGAACTCTGCTCTGTGCTAACAAATATCAACGTATAAAAGGATCCACATCGGACCCGGATAATAAACAACAAGTAAGTAACTCACCTGAAGCACGACTACAGTCCCGCTATCAACGACAGTATCTACAAGTCCCAGGCTTAGCTACAAAATCCTGGCAACAATAAACACAACTACACTGTAACGACTAGCTACGGAACTCATAACGACTATACTACTAATTTACGGACTCGACATCAGTTATCAGACTCAGACCCACGAGCGCGGCCAGGAGCGCGGCCACGATCGCGGTCTCGGCCGCGGTCTTGGAGCGCGGGCGCGATCCCACTGCCAGCGATCACCCTTAGCCGCCTCATCCTGATCGCGGGCGCGACCAGATGAGCACGGCCGCGATGCGGCGACGAACAGAGCAGGTTATGCTCTGTTTTTCTACAACCACGGGAATCACTTTTAATCCCGATTTTACATATTTCAGGGGTTATAATCCAACCGCAATACACAATAACTACTTAGTATATCGCTTTAACTGAATTGAACGCGAATTACTAACCTCGACGCGTTCCTTTCTTCTTGAATTCGAGCTATAGCTTAAAGAGGTGATGATGATGATAATTTCTCAGTTTTTGGTTGCTGAATTCCTCCCTTTGGCTTCCTCTTTAACTCCAGCTGAGGACACACACACACACATATGACTTGAGCTTTTGGTGAAGTGAAGGAAAGGAGCCATAGACGTACTATATATACGTTTTGGGTCCGATACCCAATTAAAACGGGTTCGATACTCATTAATCACTGGGTAGACACCCGTTAACCCGATTAATCTCAAATTAACGACTTGGGCTTAGAATGTCAATTAACTCATTAAAACAACCCCAAATTCTCAATTACTACTAGACCGGTTATTATCTCAACCGATTAAAATTACACGTAATAGCAATCTACTTTACTGACTCACGTGCAATTTATCAATCAAAATTTACCAACTCATTGAGGCGACTCTTAAGGCCAATAAATAAATTACACGTACCTGCTGCTAGATTCCGGATGTTACACTTGATTTCCGGTTGAGACATATTGTTGATGCTAGATTAATTTGACATTCATTTATTAGCTGGATTGTGACCTGTGCACACCATGGTTAGGTGTTGCCAAGTGGATCATGATAGCTATTTGACTTATCACTTCATATGATATTGCTTGTACTGTAATTTAATATTCCGCAATTGATTACTCTATCTTAGTTTGATTGATATCGTATTGCATGATGTGGGACCTAGACTCGTGAGAACTGCCCCGTAAGCGGTGGTCTTCACAGTAGTGGGATTTGGGTCAACCGCACCAAAACCCAATGGTTTACGGGATTAGGCATGAATGGTACCCCATAGGAGTTAATTTCCCGAGCCAACTAGGCTACCCTCGAAGCTTTTGAGGCTAAAAACATGATTAAGCTCTCCCCCTTATTGCATGAGTTTTCCAAAATATTTTGACACATTATTTTCGTTTAAGCGCAAATGTACCTTAACTTGAACTCAACTTACATAAAAATGTTAACTATTAATACCACTCTTAACATAATTCTAGAATTCCAAACTAACATTAACTAATTCTAGGTACATTTTTCTATGTATCATCATTTTCCATGGCCTGATCGGCAAACAATAACCATTGGGGAAATTCAAAAGACTACATTGACACTAAGCATCTCATTCAATAGGACTCGGCAAATGAAAATAAAACACACTCAATTACTGAAATAAAATAACAAAAATTAAAATTCTAACCCAAACAAGCAAATCTAAATATGATAGACGTGAAGAGCAAGGAACGACGGTACCTGATTACTAGTAAGGAGGAAGAGGACAAAAATCTACCAACGTGAAAATCCTCGTGATGTCAAACCCCCTCTCAATATCCTCATATCTGATGTTCATGATATGACGTAGCTCTCTGCCAAGGTGGCCAAATTTTAGTCTAATAAAAATTTTTTGTGGGGGCTCGTTAGATCATATTAAACATTTCATAGAACCTACCCTCCCCAACTTAGACCATTGTGACGTCCTCGTCACATAAACACACTTATAATGAGCAGACAATGAACACAATCACATTCCTAATAATATTCTTTGCTTATTTGGGATAAATGAAACTAAATAAAACTACATTTTAATCTATAAACAACTAAAATTGGGATAGAAATCCTCCCCAACTTAGTTGGTGACACTAAAGCAATTAAACTAAAACAAAGAAAATAATTAAAATAATCTGCCTTTTCGTAGGGAATCACGATTGCACTTAGCATGTGCAACAAGCCGTTAAACCCCTTGGTATCCTGAGTGGACGAGTGTTGTCTCGTGAGGGTTTCTAGAAACACACCCACAAAGTTCTCTGGGTTGCCTCCCAGGAAGCGCTAAGTTTTACGTCTTCAGCTACACGTACTGCTCCTATACTAGTCTAAGTATGTTTGGGATCTTTTAATCTAATTAGTTCATAGACTAGCATGGTGGCCAATAACTTTAACCTGTGTCTAATGGAAACCAGGGTATTTTGAAAATGGATAATAAATGTTTACCAGGGAAGGAGTCTCTAATGTGATCAGCTAAGTCTATTGGGAGAATTGGGAGTCTGGATAGGTGCTTGGCAACAACATTCTTAGTCCAACCTACTACCTCTTTATAAATTACTAACATTTGCAGTTGGGCTTTTCCTGTGCCTTGGTCAGATCTGATGAGATAAAGACTGGAAGAGTGTCATTCTGACCTAAGAAGACATACTTTAAATGCATAGGCAAAGCTTTTAACTCTAAAACATGTGGTTCCTCTATTGAAAGCCTTGCAGATTGAGGCATATCAGTGGGCAGATTTTTAGTTTTATGGGTTCACGGTGGTTTTTTTTGTTCAGTGTGGATTCCATGACTGCCTTAAGTTCATTACATTGCTCAGAGTTCAACATAGCAGTATCATGATCAACAAAGAATAAGTTTGTGGTGTCCTTGGCACTGGTTAGTGAACCGTGTTGCCTAAGCTCATCCATCGCATCTATCATGTAAAATTTTGAATTAATTGAACCATTGGTGGAAGCATTAAACATGTTTAGTCGCAGCTTGCGATTTCTAAAGGCAATGTCTACAGCCCCCGTTCTACAATTGATTTGAGCATTAATAATGGCTAAGAACGGTCTACCTAAGATAATGATTGGCTGGTTTTCTCCAAAAGAACTCTTAGTATCTAAGACTAAGAAGTCGACCGAATAGTAAAATCTTCTACTTTTACTATAACATCCGATAAGATACCCCTTGGATGTTTTATTGACCGATTTGCCAGTTGTAATATTATATCTGTGGTCTGTAACTGGCCCAGATCATGTTTGCCAAACAAATTTCTAGGTAAAATGTTTACACTGGCTCCAAGGTCAAGTAGCGCCTTCTTAATTTGCACATTGCCAATTGTCACCGGAATCAAGGGTGATCCAGGATCTTTCACCTCTGGTGGCAAGCAATTAGAGATTACTGCACTTACTTGCTCAGTCAAATTGATCTGCTTGGGAAGCGAGACTTTGAACTTTCTTTTCTGTGTGTAGAAATCCTTTAAGAATTTGGCAAAAAAGGGTATTTGCTAAATAGCCTTGAACAATGGGATACTTATCTTGACTTGATTAAATAAGTCACACAGATCCTCTGGTTGTGGGCTTCTTTTACCGTAAGGAGAAGATTTAAAGCAGGTGGATAAGGAGGAGGAACTGAGGTGTCCTGATCCTTAACCGCTTCCCCAACTTTGGGAGTTGGGATATCTACCTTGATTGATTCCTTGTAAGTAACTTTCTTAAACCTTCCTTCTTTTTAGGATCCTCAGTCTCTTCGTACACGACCTCAGTGTCGGTGTCTTCTTCTATCTCTTGTTCCTTTGGCATTTCAATCTTATTATCTACTTTTCTACCACTTCTCAGGGTAGTCACCTTGGATACTGGCTTCACTTCATGCTTCTTTTCTTTGCCGCATGCGAAGGGTTTAGAAATGTGTTACTCAGAAGCTTCCCCTCCTCTCGTCTTGTGAGCGATTCGACTATCTGACCCATTTGGCAACTCAGCATCTCGTTAAAAGCCGGTTGTTGCTTCATGAATTCCACAAACTCTGAAAATTGTTAAGAACTCATATTCGTCTCCACATGAAAGTGAGGTTGATCACGTTGGTCTCGATTGTAATATCACTCATCCTTAGCAGCAGAAGTTGAACCATATTGATATTCTTTTCGTGGTGGTGGTTCATACATTGGTTTAAACTGATGATCGGTAGGCTGATCATATTTCCATTGAAAATTAGGATTATTTCTCCATCTCGGATTATTGGTTTTCGAAAATGGGTTATCCCTCTCCCGATGTGCTCTGAAATCGTATACTTCGTTCGCATATTCTTCAGTGGATTGCACTTGAGGTTATGTTTCAGAATGATGAGATGGATCTTCGCATATTACGGAATTAACTAATGCTACGGGGTTTTGCCAAAAAAAACCTTTATCAGTTGACTATCATCTTTCCGAGTTCTGATATTCACTTTTTACTTCGACTTTCCAGGAATTGTCTATACCCCTTACCTGAACTCCATAGTTATTCTCAGAACCGGCTTGAACTTTGAGACCTTTACTGAGTTGATTCAGTAATTCCCAAGCCTCATTATCTTCTTTAGCTAAGAACGTGCCACCTGTAGCGGCGGTGATCATGTTCCGGCTTTCTTGACTCACACTATCAAAGAAAGTTTTGACGAGCATCCATTTAGGAACTTCATGGTGCGGACAAGCTCTTAACAATCCTTTCATCTGATCAAATGATTCGTAGAATTGTTCACCAGGTTTTTGTTTAAAACCGGTGATTTCTTTACGTTTCTCAGTGGTTTTACTTATGGGGTAATACTTAGTGAGAAATTCGCGCTTCATTTGATCCCATGTCGTAATGATATTGGTCAGTAACGATACGAACCAATTTTTTCCTTTCTCTTTCAACGAAAAAGGAAATAATCGAAGTTTTAAACCGTCGGTGGTTATACCTCGAACATAGTTAGCTTTGGAGATAGTCGTGAATTCAGCTAAATGCTCATAGGGTTCCTCACTTAGCATCCCTCGGAAGATAGGAAGAATTTGAAATAACTGAGGACGAACTTCGGGTTCGTTCTCAATTTCGGGGTAACGAATCGGAGAAGGTCGGGCACATCACCAGGGCGGTAATGTGACTCAACCGTACGTCTCATTTGCTCACCCATCCTAACAACTACCCGCTCAGGTTCTTGTTGTTTACGATTTCGTCCTTCTAAATGAGAAATTTCTAAAGTTGGAATTTCTTCCTCTTTTTCGTTTGAATTCTCTATGATAAATCCTTGTTGTTTTTGAATCCTGACAGTTTAGATTTAGACACTTTTTCGATTTCGGGTTCGAATTGTAGCGACAATCCTTTGGCCGATCGACGTGTAAGCATAAACTATTAAAAACTTTTAAATTAAATTACCTAATTAAACTAATTATATTTTTGGTGGTAAAGTTGTAACATCCACGGATTTAATTTGATGTATTTTGGTTAATTAAGTGGAAAACGTATTTATATTTAAGTTGAATTTGGGTGATTATTATGTATTTGGATATTTAGCAAAGTTTGTTGCTATTTTTGAGAAAAGTGAACTCAGAATCAATTATGTGGATTATTATGAATTTAAAAGTTATTTATGATATATTTAAGATTAAATCAGTATTTTATGAAACCGGTTAAGTCGAGTGGTGAAATGGGCAAAATGACGAAAGTAGTATATAAAGGGCAATAGGCTTCATTTTCTAGTTTACACTCTCTCTCTACTCTATCTCTCTAGAAGTTTTCTCTCTACATCTCTCTAAGATATATCACAAACCGACCGTCGGATTTTCGAGAATTATACGTCATCGGAAAGGTATCGAGGAGTACAACAACAATATACAAACGGATTTCAGAGTTCGTGCGAATTGAGGTAAGAATCGAACCTTTTAAGTTTATAGTTTCGGTTTTGAAGTTAACTAGAATTCGAATCTGTCATTTTATGCAAATTTAAGCTTGTTTTGCTTGAAATATTGCTGGAATATGAAAGTATATGCATAGTAGAATCGAATCTAGGTATTGTACATGATATATTAGTGATTTTTGCCTTAGAAATGAAGGATTTAAGTTGAAACGATGAACAGACTCGAATGGGCCAAGAACAGAGTCGAAATGCAAGAACAAACTCGAGTTTGGTGCTAGATTCGAGTGTGTACCATTAGATTCTAAGGGAGGGCTTCGAATCTACCCTAGACTCGAATGAAGGGTTCGAATCTACCCTAGATTCGAAGGGTTATTTGAATCTGATGACCAAGGGGTTCGAATCTGTGCTAAGGGTTCGAATCTGATGATTAATTTCGAATCTAACCCATTAAATTCGAGTTTAATGCTTAAAATTTAGAATACTACTCCCTAGACTCGTGTATTTTGAATGAAACTCATAAACAACACATAAAATGGCAAGAATTATTCAAAGGACAAGTTATGAACTTGAAATGGGTTTCAAACTTAGTTATGGTTTAAATTTGGATGTAGACCCGAAATGGGGGAAAACGTTGCAAAACTTACGAGACTTGATTTTTTATGAGTTAAACGGTTAATGATATGAGGAAATTGTTGTAATTAATATGACAGGTCACTTGTGGTGTTGTTTAACCCACAGTGGGGTACTTGGTGGAATCCGGTTGAAAGCCCGTAGAGAAATAATATCGGTTAAAGATAATACGCACCCACTGTGAGTACAGTAGATTTCGCATGTTTATATTTGTTTTATGTAAGCTTTGCCTGCTGAGACCTGTTGTTTCACTTGATTGTTTGGAATTCTACTAACTTGCGTAGATTTAGATGCACATTCTTACTTGTTGCATGTCCTTTCGGTTGTTGTGCATCTAGTGATGGACCGGTGGGTCGCATCGATTACTCTGATGTTACTGCGCTATCTGACGCTGGATCTGATCCCTCCAGGTCCGGTAGGCAGTATGTCATCCCCGATCGTACGTTTGTCTCAGATGGTATGTCTAAATGCCGAGCTGTGAGCTCGAAGGGGCTGCGGCTCTGGTCCGTACTTGGTGTACGAAGAGAGTATACGACGTTTGTCGTCGGGATTACTCTTGTGCTTCATAAAGACTTATAAAATGCGTAATCTTTGTATTCACTAAGCATTCGCTTACGTTTTAGTTGTTGATTTTTATTTTACAGGCAAAGGAAAATCTACTGCTGGACCTTCTAGTTAGGTCGATTTGGAAGATTTGGAAGATATCTGCTATTTAATCGGTAATTATGTTGTGGGACAAATGTTGTAATATATTCTGGATGATTGTAAGAAACGTATGGGTGTGTAGACCTAGACTTGGTACCTGATAGCACCGTAGGGTGTTTAACACTTGTTGCACTACTTTATTTATGTTTTAATGCTTCCGCACTTAATTTAGGTTATCAGATCATTATGTTATTGCATGTTGATGATTAATCCTTGGTGTATTGTAATTGGTGGTTGTTGTGGCAAGGGTGTCACACGAGATGGTATCAGAGCAGTTGTTTGAGATTCAAGTGTCCGTGAGGTCTTGATCTCAAACATTAGGTAATGATATGTAGTGGTTTAAGTAATGATCTGAACTAAGATAGGTTACGATCTAGTAATTATAGGGATTGACTATTATACGGGACAAATGAATGGTGTCTTTAAATTTATGACATGTTGCTAAATAAGTTATATGTTTCGTATTTCAGAACATGTCTGGAGGAGGAATGACACCTGAAGAGACGAGAGAAATGATGCTAGCCATGATGGCTGAGCAAAGAGAGATGATTCAAGAGCAGTTTCGGGCTCGAGAAGAGGCCGAAACTAAGCGAAGGGAAGATAAAAGGAAGAACAAAGAAAAAGAAAGAGAGGGAATTAATGAGGAACAAGATGACAACACTGGGTCATCTAATAAGCCCAGGGGTTGTCGGTTTAAGGATTTTAAAGGAAATGGAGCTGTAGAGTTTAACGGTTTAGGGGATGCTGTTGCCGCACTGGAATGGATAACAGCAACTGAGCGAACATTCCGAATCAGCGACTGTGCTGAGAAGGACATGGTTCGTTATGCAACTGCTATGTTCACGAATGATGCAATCATGTGGTGGAATGCCATGGTGAACGCTTTAACATTGGAGAAAGTTTCGGTTATGAAATGGGCTGAGTTCACGGACTTATTCACTCAGCAATACTGTCCGATTGATGAGCGTCGGAGATTAGAGGCAAGGTTTATGGCACTGGTACAGGGGACGAAGACGGTGTCCCAATATGCTGTGGAGTTCACGAGGTTAAGTCTGTTCGCACCTCATCAGGTGGACACCGAAGAAAGGAAAGTGACCAGGTTCGAGGCTGGTCTTGACATAGAGATTAGGAGGGTTATGAGCAACGTCTGCTACCCTACATTTGCTGGCTTACTTGAGGCTGCCAGAAATGTAGAGCAGATTTTGATTATGTCGGGCTACTCTGTTGGGTCTGCTGCTGCTTCCACCAATCCAACACAGCCGTCACCGCCGAAGCGCCAAAGGGAGGGAGGATACTCGGGATCTTCCCGGTCTTCACAATACTCATCACAGCAGTCTTTTCGCCGACCATCTGGTTCATCTGATCGTGGTTGTGCGCGTGCATATTCCATCAACACTGAGCCGCAGTATTGCAACAAATGTCACCTGGAACATTTTGGCAAGTGCCCTAACGGACGTGCTTGCTTTTGCTGTGGAGAACTGGGACATTTTCAGAATGACTGCCCCAGGAAGAGTGATGCTTGCTATAAGTGTGGAGTGTGGGGTCACTATAGCAGGAATTGTAGGAAGAATGCTCCAACGGTTGCTGTCTCATCATCAACACGATCGTCTGGAGGTTCGAGTGGTGGTTCAGTTAACCGCCGGGGTCAGTCACAGAGGGCACCTGCTCGTGCTTTTCAGATAACTGCAGAGGAGGCAAGGGAAAATCCGGAGGTCGTCACGGGTACGTTCATAGTTAATTCTATGCCTGCACGAGTTTTATTTGATTCGGGTGCCAATAGGTCGTTTGTTTCTACTGTGTTTGCACAAAGACTTGCTATGCCACTGTCTAAGTTTTCTGCTATACTTGATATTGAAACTGCTAGCAATACTTTAGTTAAGGTAGATCATGTATACCGAAATTGCACGTTAGTAATTGAAGATGTAGTCTTCAATTTAGATCTGATTCCGATTGAGTTCAGCGAGTTTGATGTGATAGTCGGAATGGACTGGTTGATCGAGAATGAAGCCCATATAGTGTGTAAGAGCCGAATGATAAAGATAACTACCCGGAGGGGCGTGAGATATGTATATATGGGGATAGGAGAAGCGGGGATCTGTGTTTGCTGACTATTGCAAAAGCTCGAAAGCTTGTTGCAAAGGGATGTGATGCATACTTAGCATATGCGATTGATGCTAAGGCAGAGAAGAGAACTTTGGCCGATGTGCCGGTTGTTTCACAATTCCCGGATGTGTTTCCGGAAGACTTTTCTGGCGTACCGCCTGAGAGACAAGTTGAGTTTCGAATTGATCTGATCCCCGGAGCTGCACCGGTAGCTCGTTCTCCTTATCGTCTTGCCCCAACCGAGATGAAAGAAATGATGACACAACTTCAGGAGTTGTTGGACAAGGGCTTCATTCGGCCGAGTTCATCGCCGTGGGGAGCTCCGGTACTGTTTGTAAAGAAGAAGGATGGCACGATGAGGATGTGCATAGATTACCGGGAGCTGAATAAGTTGACTATTAAGAACAAATATCCGTTGCCACGGATAGATGACTTGTTTGACCAGTTACACGGGGCCTGTGTCTTTTCTAAGATCGACTTAAGGTCGGGGTACCATCAGTTGAAGGTACGAGAAGAAGATGTGCCAAAGACAGCATTCAGGACTCGGTATGGCTATTACGAGTTTCTGGTAATGCCTTTTGGATTAACCAACGCCCCAGCTGTCTTTATGGACTTGATGAATAGGGTTTGTAGACCGATGTTGGATAAATCGGTAATTGTGTTTATCGATGATATTTTGGTATATTCTAAGTCTGAAGCAGAACATGCTGAACATCTGAGAGAACTGTTGGAGTTGTTAAGAAAAGAAAGGTTGTACGCCAAGTTCTCAAAGTACAAGTTTTGGCTACAACAGATACAGTTTCTAGGACATGTTATATCTGGAGCTGGGATTTCGGTTGATCCAGCTAAAGTTGAGGCTATAAGAAATTGGGAACCGCCACAATCAGCTACGGAAATCAGGAGTTTTCTTGGGTTGGCGGGATATTATAGGAGGTTTATAAAGGACTTTTCAAAGATTGCAGTTCCGCTGACGGCATTAACGAAGAAGAATGCGCCTTTTGTTTGGGAGACCATGCAGCAAGAGACATTTGATGTTTTGAAGAAAACTTTGAGTGAAGCGCCGATACTTGCCTTACCTGAGGGCAATGATGACTTTGTGGTGTATACCGATGCTTCGAGGTTAGGGTTAGGCGCTGTACTGATGCAGCGCGGGAAAGTAATTGCATATGCTTCAAGGCAGTTGAAGCAGCATGAGAAGAATTATTCGACTCATGATCTCGAGTTGACTGCAGTAACATTCGCATTAAAGTTATGGAGGCATTATCTTTACGGGACTAAGTGCCAATTATACACGGACCATAAGAGTTTAAAGTACATTTTTAGCCAGAAGGAACTCAATATGAGGCAGAGACGATCAATGGAGCTAATAAAGGATTACGATTGTGAAATCCTTTACCACCCCGGAAAGGCTAATGTAGTAGCCGATGCCTTGAGCCGGAAAGCGTATGCTAAGGATTGCTGCTATATGATGACTTCTACCATGATAACGTCTACTATTATAGAAGATGTCAAGGTCGCTCAAGAGGAAGCCTTAAAAGACGAGAATGTTGGTGCTGAGGATATAAGGGCGCAGATTAAAAATATGGAAACTAGTGAATCGGGATTAAAAGGTGTGTACGGAAGAATATGGGTGCCGAAATATGGTGGAATGAGACAAATAATTATCGAAGAAGCACACCAGTCTAGGTTTTCTGTACATCCTGGAAGTACAAAGATGTACAATGACTTAAAGGCAGATTTTTGGTGGCCAGGATTGAAGAGGGACATAGGGCAATATGTAGAAAGATGCCGAACATGCCGGTTGGTAAAGGCCGAGCATCAACAACCGTACGGCAGTATGCAGCCGCTTCCCATTCCGGAATGGAAGTGGGAGCACATTACTATGGATTTTGTTACGAAACTGCCGAAGACTAGGCGCCAACATGATGCAGTTTGGGTGATAGTCGATAGATTAACTAAGTCCGCACATTTTATACCGATAAGAGAGAGTTACTCCTTAGAAAAGTTGGCTAAAATTTATATGGACGAGATTGTTTCTAGGCATGGAGTGCCTAAGTCCATAGTATCGGACCGGGACAGCCGGTTTACTTCAAATTTTTGGTCGGCTTTGCAAGAAGGGTTAGGGACAAGGATAGCAATGAGTACAGCTTACCGCCCGCAAACTGATGGTCAGAGTGAGCGGACCATCTAAACGCTTGAAGACATGATGAGATCGTGTGTGTTAGATCTCGGTGGCAATTGGGACGATCATCTGCCACTCATAGAGTTTTCGTATAACAACAGTTACCACGCTACGATCAAGAAAGCTCCGTTCGAGGCTTTGTATGGAAGGAAATGTAGGACTCCTACATGGTGGAGAGAAACGGGTGAAACACCAATTGCTGGGCCGGCCTTGCTTCAAGAAACAAACGAGAAGATACAATTGATTAGGCAAAACATGAAAGCGGCCCAGGATCGTCAGAAAAGTTACTATGATCGGAGGCACAAGCCGATCAATTTTGAAGTGAATGACTGGGTTTATCTGAAAGTATCACCCATGAGGGGTGTTACTCGTTTTGTAAAAAGGGGAAAGTTGGCTCCGAGATTCGTCGGACCATTTAAGATAACTGAAAAAGTGGGGAATCAGTCATACCGTTTGGAATTGCCTGAAGAGATGTCGGGCATACATCCGGTGTTTCACGTTGGAAATTTTCGAAAGTCATTTACTTCTAGTAACGAGGATTGGGCCGACCATACTGAACTGCAGGTTGAAGAAAGGCTCCGGTATGTTGAAGAGCCGGAGTGTGTGTTAGATACTAAGATGAAGAAATTAAGAAGCAAGGAGATAGAAATGGTGCTTGTACGTTGGAAGCACCATAAAGGAGCAAATCATACATGGGAAACTAAGTCAGAGATGTTAAGAAAGTATCCGAAACTGTTTGAGTCCGAGTAACTTCGAGGACGAAGTTGAGCGTGGTGGAGCCCATGTTGTAAAATCCACGGATTTAATTTGATGTATTTTGGTTAATTAAGTGGAAAACGTATTTATATTTAAGTTGAATTTGGGTGATTATTATGTATTTGGATATTTAGCAAAGTTTGTTGCTATTTTTGAGAAAATTGAACTCAGAATCAATTATGTGGATTATTATGAATTTAAAAGTTATTTATGATATATTTAAGATTAAATCAGTATTTTATGAAACCGGTTAAGTCGAGTGGTGAAATGGGCAAAATGACGAAAGTAGTATATAAAGGGCAATAGGCTTCATTTTCTAGTTTACACTCTCTCACTACTTCATCTCTCTAGAAATTTCCTCTCTACATCTCTCTAAGATATATCACAAACCGACCGTCGGATTTTCGAGAATTATACGTCATCGGAAAGGTATCGAGGAGTACAACAACAATATACAAATGGATTTCAGAGTTCGTGCGAATTGAGGTAAGAATCGAACCTTTTAAGTTTATAGTTTCGGTTTTGAAGTTAACTAGAATTCGAATCTGTCATTTTATGCAAATTTAAGATTGTTTTGCTTGAAATATTGCTGGAATATGAAAGTATATGCATAGTAGAATCGAATCTAGGTATTATACATGATATATTAGTGATTTTTGCCTTAGAAATGAAGGATTTAAGTTAAAACGATGAACAGACTCGAATGGGCCAAGAACAGAGTCGAAATGCAAGAACAAACTCGAGTTTGGTGCTAGATTCGAGTGTGTACCATTAGATTCTAAGGGAGGGCTTCGAATCTACCCCTAGACTCGAATGAAGGGTTCGAATCTACCCTTAGATTCGAGGGGTTATTCGAATCTGATGACCAAGGGGTTCGAATCTGTGCTAAGGGTTCGAATCTGATACATATGATTCGAATCTGATGCATAGTTTCGAATCTAACCCATTAAATTCAAGTTTAATGCCTAAAATTGAGAAATATACTCTCTAAGCTTGTGTATTTTGAATGGAACTTATAAACAACACATAGAATGGCAAGAATTATTAAAAAGGGGCAATAGAGGAACTTGAAATGGGTTTCAAACTTAATTATAGTTCAAATTTGGATGTAGACCCGAAATGGGGGAAAACGTTGCAAAACTTACGAGACTTGATTTTTATGAGTTAAACGGTTAATGATATGAGGAAATTGTTGTAATTAATATGACAGGTCCCTTGTGGTGTTGTTTAACCCACAGTGGGGTACTTGGTGGAATCCGGTTGAAAGCCCAAAGAGAAATAATATCGGTTAAAGATAATACGCACCCACTGTGAGTACAGTAGATTTCGCATGTTTATATTTGTTTTATGTAAGCTTTGCCTGCTGAGACTTGTTGTTTCATTGATTGTTTGGAATTCTACTAACTTGCGTAGATTTAGATGCACATTCTTACTTGTTGCATGTCCTTTCGGTTGTTGTGCCTCTAGTGATGGACCGGTGGGTCGCATCGATTACTCTGATGTTACTGTGCTATATGACCTGGAGCTGATCCCTCCTAGGCCCGGTAGGCAGTATGTCATCCCCGATCGTACGTTTGTCTCAGATGGTATGTGTAAATGCCGAGCTTTGGGCTCGAAGGGGCTGCGGCTCTGGTCCGTACTTGGTGTACGAAGAGAGTATACGACGTTTGTCGTCGGGATTACTCTTGGGCTTCATAAAGACTTATAAAATGCGCAATCTGTGTATTCACTAAGCATTCGCTTACGTTTTAGTTGTTGATTTTTATTTTACAGGCAAAGGAAAATCTACTGCTGGACCTTCTAGTTAGGTCGATTTGGAAGATTTGGAAGATATCTGCTATTTAATCAGTAATTATGTTGTGGGACAAATGTTGTAATATATTCTGGATGATTGTAAGAAACGTATGGGTGTGTAGACCTAGACTTGGTACCTGATAGCACCGTAGGGTGTTTAACACTTGTTGCACTACTTTATTTATGTTTTAATGCTTCCGCACTTAATTTAGGTTATCAGATCATTATGTTATTGCATGTTGATGATTAATCCTGGGTGTATTGTAATTGGTGGTTGTTGTGGCAAGGGTGTCACAAAAGTAGAGGACTACAATTGCCTTTTTTTTTTAATTTTTATGTGATATTTAATAATAATAATTAACGAGTAAATAAACTAAACCAAAAGTACTTAAAAACTCAAAACTAAGGCCAAAAACTAACTTCTAGCCCGAACTAACGTTACCACTCCCCGGCAACGGCGCCAAAATCTGATGGGTCGTCATTGTGACCCGCAGAAATAATCCTTAAATCTAAGTATTAGTGTATGAAAGTAAGGGTCGAATCCACAAGTAGTGCGTATGTAATTAGGGTTAATCGGCTAGTCTTATGAGTTCATTGAAAGCACTTAAATTGTGAATCGAGTGAATTAGATGATTTTTTCTATTAATGACTTACAACTAAATTGTGATAATATTAACGGCAAAAAACTAACGAAGTAATTAACAAACAAATTGAACGTAACCATTTACAGAATCAC
>JAANYP010005217.1:0-27213 GCA_020465985.1 Centrapalus pauciflorus
TCAGATGTGACAGCCTTTTATGCCATAACCAGTTTAAGTCTGCATTTGTTCTTGTGAGAAAGCAGGTTTCAGTTGTGGGATCAGCAGATTGCATGTCCACAACATATACACCTTTCTTTCGTTGAGCACATAGCACAACTTTGCCTTGGGATCCAATATGTAACCCAGGTGCTCATCAAAGTTAACCTTATAGCCAGCATCACACAGTTGACTTATGCTAACAAGGTTATGTTTTAGCCCAACCACATAGGCTACTCTTTTGAACACTGCAGCACCAGCTTTAAGAGTTCCATATCCCTCAGTGGATCCCTGTACATTGTCACCAAATGTGACTTTTGGCCTTTTCAGGCCTGAGTTCACTTCAGAATTCTTTACAACCTGTCATGTGCGCCTGAGCAGCCACTGTCCAAGTACCAAACCTGGGAAGGTTGTTTTTTCCTTTATCACATCATTGTAGGATTCCAGTTCTCTAAGCTGCTGAAGACTTCAGCTTCAGCCATATCCTGTTTGAAATGCTTGTTGATGGGACATCAGTGTTGGCCATCAGACATTGATTATCTTCTTCATCAGATGATGAATCAGATTCCTCCCAGTCACATGTCTCTGCCATGAGTCCCTTTTGGCGATTGGAAGACACAGAGTTTTCCAATTTCCTCAGCTTAGCCATGGCCATAAGATACTTAACCCTATAGCCATCATCCTTGTTAGTCTTGTTGGGTTTGGATGACTGACAAACAGCTTTTGACACACAGTCAGCAGCTATGTGACCAGTTTTGCCACACTTGAAGCACTTAGCTTTGGATTTGTCAAATGCCTTCTTTTTGCCAGCAATTGATCCTCCTTGCAGCATATTTCTTCCAAACCTTTTCTTGTTGAACCTTTTGACAAGCATGGCTATCATTTGCTCATCATCTTGTTCAGCAAGATCTGCAGCATCTTCTTCGTCTGACACCTCCTCCTTTTCATCATCCTGCAGATCATGTTGAATGAACACATCATTCACCTGATTTACAGGCTGTCTCACACTAGCCACAAAGGCTGCACCTTTTCTGGACATTTCCAAGGCATTTCTCTTTTGTTGCCTTGACTGTTCATCATTCAGTAAGGATCCATACAGATTGACTAGATCCATACTTCTGATAGTACCTGAGTTCCTTAGGATTGTTGAGAAGTAGTTCCACTCTTCAGGTAAAATATCCAGAAATTTGTTCACCAGGGTAAGACTGTCCTTGGTGATCCCAACAGCTTTGAGATCATTCACTAGAGCAGTGAACCTGGTGTAGGTTTCAGTGAGAGTCTCCTTTGGTTTAGCAAAGAAGAGTTCATACTGTCTAACAAGATTGTTGATCCTGTTGTCCAGTGTGATTGTGGGTCCATCATAGACGGTACACAAAGTATCCCACATCTCCTTTGCTGTCTTCATTTTCTCCACCTGCTTGAACACATCATCAGAGAGAGAAATGACCAGGTTGTTTCTGGCCTTTGCATCCAGAGCCACCAATCTCTTGTCTTCATCAGACCATTGAGCTTTAGCTTTCTCAAAGGTCCTGATTTCAGGGGCAGCTCCTTCAACCGATGGAGTTATAGTAGTAACAGAGGTTGGCACATAGGGACCCTCCATCACTATCTCTGGCAGTTGTACATCCAGATTCTCTAAGTAGAGCATCATTCTGCATTTCCAACCAGAGAAGTTTTGATGATTAAATTTTGGAGGCTTGCCCATAGAGCCATTGTCATAGTAAGAAGAATTTGCAGCACTGTTGTCCATGGAAACTTGGGAGAATGAGAGATCTAGAATGACACACACTCTAGCCTGCTCTGATACCAGTTGTAGGTCCCGAGAGGTTCCCAAAGTATATAGTTATAAGCTGTAAAGGGGGGGGGGGTGAATACAGCAATTTAAAAACTACACACTCTTTTCTCAATGTTTGTATGTATTATCAACAATTTGTTAATTACAAACAAGCTTGAATGCGGAAGAGTTCAAGCTGAGATGACAGATACAACAGTATGCTTACTAGTCTAAGACAGACTCGAACTAGTATACAATGAATACACTCACTAAGAAGCACTCACTGTGTTTACAAGACTTAAGGAACAGCTTAGGTAAAACAGCTTAGACACACAGATGCTGTTTTACAGAAGACTTGCATGCATGAAGATCACACTTGCACGTTCACTCTTGGTTTAAGCACTTAGCTTTCTTCACATTCTTTCTGACCTTAGAAGCTTCCTTTTATACTCACTTAGAGGATCTCAGAGAAACATCTTCATTGGACAGAAGGAAAAGGAAAAGTCTTGTTGAAAAGACAACATAACCTTTTCTGCACTTTTCTGAAAAGCAGACTTGTCTTCATATGTGCAGAACTTTTGTCTTTTTACTTTGTCTACTGTTGCATTGCCTTTAACTAATTTAGGAATGTCAACTTTGCGTCTTTCTTCCCTGCAAAGGCCTATTTTGATATAAGAAAAAGGTCTGTCACCCTTTTTCAAATATCCTTTTGTCTTCATGTTACAGAACAGCGTGGGCAGACTGAGCAGTTCTGTTTTCCACTTTGTCTTCGACTTTGTAAACTGATCTTGTAGTAAAAAACAATACATGATGACTTGGAAACAAATTCCATAAAGTGTTTAGCCTGTTCACAAAGAACAGGTTCTGTTCACAAAGAACATAACACTTTAAAAATGCCCAAGCTTCTCAACAGTGTAGAGCAGTGTAGACAGTTTATGTCCAGCCTGTTCAGCAGACAGAGTAGCTTGGACAAACTGTCTTAGTTGCAACACATGCAACATATAGAACAGCTTTAGACTGATATTGCAAATCATTTTCAAGTTCAATAAGGCATATAACAGGCCTTAAATTCAACCTTCAAATGCATCAACAGGTTTGATTATAAAATCTCCCCCTCAGATGTAGAACAGGTTTGACTGAGGCCTTTTTGTGCCTAACAAGTATTCCCATACGTAATACCGTGTGTTAAACATATATGCACTCGCTGTTAGCCGAGCCGAACTAACCCGAATGGAGGACATGACTCCCAATAGATCTATCCACAATATATTCGCGCTTACAAATAAATGCAATTAATGGTTCATGATATAAGGGCGGATGGAACCACATGTGTAATACATAATAGAAATGAAGTTGTTTTCGTGTCCATAAAAAAACGAAGCATGTATTTCAACCCCAAAACATAACAGTGTGAAAATAGGGGCTACGAGGACTCACCTTGAGTGCGATGGCAAAAACGAGCGTAAAATGCAATGTAGCGTAAATTGATGGGTGATGCACCGGGTGAGTTTAATCGAGCCCTAGATGATAATAGGGACTTAATATCTCTAATATATGATAATATATATATTTATAGATTTTTATGTCTTAAATCACCCAACATTACAAGTTTATAAATAAAACCCACTTAAAACGTCAAGTTTATATATATATATATATATATATATATATATATATATATATATATATATATATATATATATATATATATATATATATATATATATATATATATATATATATATAAAATTTTCCAGCTTTTTCGAAGGTTTTTCGGCCTACTTTGAGGCTGTTTTTGACCAAGCTCCAAAACGTTTTAGGCTTTGGTTTTCTAGGACATTAAACTACTATATACAAAGAGTTTTAAAGTCAAGAACGGCCATTTTTCGAGATGTTTAGGTTGGGGAAAAAGCTTGTTGAAAACCCTATGTTGTCCATTTGTGAGCTGTCAAACTTTCGGCTTCCCAAATAATTTCTGGAGGTCTTACTCTAAAATAAATAATGAAAACTTCCAGATCTATAGTTAAAACATAGATCTAACTTTTGAGATAAGAATCAACTCATTTCGTTAAGTTTTGAATTAGTTACGATTTTTCAAAGTCGATATAAATTTTCTGCCGAAAATCCGTAGTTTATAAATTTGAAATAACTAGTGATTCTTGTTGTTTATTCAAAGACTACTTGTATAAAAGTTATACAACACATATATATCACTTGATTTCATAATATTTACACTTATATGATGTGTTTATATATTTATAAACACATTTGAAGAAAACAACTTAAAAACACTAGTACACGTGGGCTTTTGAAGACCGGTTGAATATGATATAGAGACCGGTTTATACATAGGTCTCTATAAACAGTGGTCTATACGGAAATTAGATATCAAGACCATACCAAAAACAGGTCTCTAAGAGACACCCGTGAGCCGTCTAATATTTTATACAAGCCTCGTTATAACCGGTCTCTATACAATATGGACACCTACCTATAACCGGTCTCTATAAAACTATAACCGGTCTCTATAACCAGTTTAGTTTTTTTTTTCTTCATATACGGACCTAATTATAACCAGTCTCTATACAATTTGTTTTAAATTATAACCGGTCTCTTGGTTTTATCCCTATACAATTTTGTAATCACCTGTAACGAATACAAATGGCAATGACACCAATTTTACAGATTGATCCATACAAACTAAATAAAAACAATAACAATAACAAAATATTTGTGCAAATGCAAATTAGCAAAACCAAAAAAGTTGTCTCGAATGTACATATATTATCCAACTCAAGTTAACCAAAAAAAAAAAAAAAACATGTCTCTAATTATGTACAATATACTCCTACAAATAAAAACTTGTATCAATCCAACTAGGACTAGATAATAGACAAAAACATAGCACCTAGTCTTTTACCGCATCACCAACCAAGGTCCATGGTGCCAATGAAATTGATGTCCATGAATTCAAAATATTGCAATTTGATTTGTGATTCACTTACATCAACGTCCTAAGCCCTGCAATATCCAAACCAAAATAATTTTCACTATACACGTATCATATCACCATATACACACACCATATCATGTTATATTATCATATACATATATCAACAATTGTGTCGATAAATGTAAACCAAAGCAAATGCAAATATTTAACTATGCAATGAAATGAAATAATGAAACATACCTCATGTAATATGACACACTGTGTGCCAGAGATTAACAACGTCATTGAGTTCTTTATCGGTTAATGCTTTCATATTGTTCCAAGGGTCCTAATGTAATAATATAATGTTATAAGCAATGAAATTTCTATAGTTTGACAGTTTCAAATGCAAATCAATAAAATAATACTTACACGAAAGTTATTCATGTAACTCGTGACAAAATCATAGATAAATTTGATGGTGTAATATCCGCATTCCCAACCACCTTTCTGCTGATTACACTGGAAGAAATATATAGTTTATATATATATATATGTGTGTGTGTGTGTGTGTGTGTGTGTGTATATCACAACTATCTATATCAATATGCTTATAATTTATTACTAATTTACCTTAGCAAGCTTCCATTTATAGCCACTGTCAAGTACCCTAAAAGAATAAGTCACTTTAGTAAAATTCTTAAAATATTTTTTAACAAGTATATAAGATACTCACTCGGTCAAGCAGTCGGTAAATTTGTAATTCTTGTGTGACTTTCCACGGCCTTTGTTCAGCGAGTCCAATATATATATCATATTCTCTCTTGGGTGTATTACATATAAAACCCAATGCTGACTGATAGATAATTCATTAAAAAAAACACTTAAGTAGCAATTACATTAATAACGCCAACATAAAAATAAAAATAAAAAACATTACCTTTGATAATATGCTCCAATGAAAAACTCAAAGGTAGCATTAACATCATAAAGAACACTGTTCAAGTAATTAATCACCCTTTCTCTTTCTCGCCTAATTTCATCCTCACAAATAGTAACAGGCATAAAGAAAATCACCCGTTTCTTGTCAACCGGACTTAAACTTTTATAGAGAGCCCTAAAAAAAATGACAAAGTATATTAATACAATTATTAGTAAAACAAACAAAAAAAAACAAAGTAAGATAATTATATGTCTGTTTTTGTGTGTTAACTTACCACTCAAACCAAGCTATGATTCCAACATCTAACCAATTATTAGTCCATAGATCTTTCATATCATTGGCATCAATAGTCAAATAAAATAGCTCCTTTAGCCCAAAAACCCCATCGTCGGGATCAAGTGTTATCTCATAAGGTGAATAAGGATCATTTCGAAGCATCCAATTAGAATATCCAGTATATAAAGGTCCGCCTCTCATCCTCAATTGCTCACCCAACATCATTAGCTCTTTATACATTTTACTTTTTTCCGGGTCTTCAACCTCAACAGGAGTTTTTCTTCCTTGTACTTTTGGGTCCTTTTAAACAAGAAAGCTAATTAATATTTGTGAAAGTGATAGTAAACATGATTATAATAGTAAAGTAGAAACAATAAAAAGACAAAAGGTATTATTAACCTTATTGATAACAGAGACAGAAGGGTTCACCGGCTTCTTTACAACCCGAATTTTTCGTGTCGGCCATTGAATAAAACTATGTAATGCTTGACCTAATGTCAAAATCTCATCTACTGGCACAGGCAACTTAAGATTGACATAATTCTCAAAAACATGATCTATTGACACCTTCATGTGGCCGGGTAGTAAAGGGGATCCATGAATAATACCATCTTTTATTGGATGGACCATTCCTCGAGCAACCGCATATTGATCACCAGATTCATCGTGAGGGTCAAGCAAGGCAGCTTGAAGCGGCTCCTATAAACCATATCCATGTAAGAATATAATATTTAATGTGAGAATATTATGTAATATGTGATGCATGGATTGTATACCTTAATCTCTTGTCGGGTTCCGGTAGGCTGTTGGCGAGGCTGAGGCAAAGGATGGTTCTGAGGCCATGAATCGTTCTGAGGCAAAGGATGATTCCGAGACAATGGATTATTCTGAGGCATTTGAAATGCAATTCCATATTGCTTCTGAATAGTTTCAATATTTTGCAAAAAAGTGGCTTGCATATTCTTTAATTGATCCTGAAATTGCAGCTGCATCTGTTGAATATCAGCCTCATATACATTTTTTTGTGCTGCTAACGCATCTTTTATTTGTTCCTTCACTTGTTCATCTACTAACTTTTTCATTTCTTCCTTGTATGTTTGCCTCATCTTATTTCGCTCAAAGCCTTGTATAGCAAATCTCCAGCCAACTGTACCTCCAACACCTCTAGTGCGGCCTGGATGCTCAGGTCCAAGTACTTGAGTTAATGGATCCACACCAGAATTATCAACCCCTTGTGAAATATTTTGATCACAATGAATCTGTAAATTAATACAAAAAATAAAATAGTTAATGCATATAAATATGAAATCCTTAAAAACATAGTAAAAAGAATATATTTACCAACTGTTGTGCGACGTCATCAAATTCGTCCGGCAATACCCTTTTTCCTTGTTTGTTAACACGACATCTACTCAATATATAATGTTTGGCACGTCTATCGGTGATAGCATGGTAAGCAGTTCTCAATTGTTCAGACTGTCCTTCCTTCTCCCATATATCCACATATCCACGATATCCCTTCCTTCCCAAGTGTGAATAATTGACTTGGGTCTTGGCATTTGCTCTTCCTTGGATTCGTTTTGCCTTCACATAAAAGTATTATAAATATGAGAACGATAATATTATTCATATAATGATATAATTAAAGTCCAATAAACTAACCCTTTTCTCAGGTGTGTTTTCTCTCGCTAAAAACTCTTCCCAAGTCTCTTTGGAAATAAAAGGATACATTTTGTAAGGAGTTTTTCCTAAATCCATGTATTCCCTTAATGTTGTTCTAAACCGCTTCCAAACAAGGTTGCATTGTTTAAGAGTGCTTGATTTACTAAAATCATTGTCAATGTTGAAACGTTCCTGTCATATAAACGAAAGTAAAAGTTACCACCACATTATATGTTGTAAAAGTATCAATGTCTATATAAATTATTAATTATACCTTGATGACCAACCATAAAGCGTCTTTTTGAGCATTCGGGACTTTCTTCCAATCATCATGGTTAATACTAATCCTTGTTCTAGTGTATATCCCACAGTGTGTTGAAAATTCGTCTTGATATGTCTTTATACATTGTCCATATTCATTGAAATCAACCACTATTTGAGTTTTACGCTCTTTCGGCTTGTTAATACCCCTTTTTTTTCTTTCAATTCTTTGGTTTTCATTTGGTTCCTATAAAAGTGGTAATATTAGTAAATATAAACAAACACATTTAAAAATACAACATATGTAGAACTATTATTAATGGACATACCATTCTGAATTGATTCGTTTAGATTGTAAAACTTCCTGCAATTACAATTACAGTTAGCCATGAAGGTTTGTAAACAAAACCATATTATATGTTCTCAGCTTTCACATGGTACACATAAACTTGAACTGGGCCATTGTTGGATACGGATCTTCTTTATTGATTAGAGCAATGATAGAGAAAGTTTGCACTAATAAAACTTAGAAGTATCAATAAACTAGACCGAAGTATTTTTTAGTCAAAAACAAGGACATGTTTCTATATAGAATATCATATATATTAGTTTACTTGAGAATCATAATTAGATTAGATAGATTATATAAGTAAAAAGATGATAGGATTTCCATTAAGATCAAGGACAGTCCTAGAAGTACAGATTCGTCCTAATGCCATCTTTATCTATCAATTGTACATTACCTGCTTCAAACCCTCAAATCAGAAGCTAAATTAGCAGCATGGGCTGGGTAAGCAGTATGCTGATTATATTTTCTGATTTCCCGCTCGATCATGATCTATGCTCGATGTTCACATTTAAGTTAAACCTTCTAAATTTGTTCTTTATCCATGACTACTTGCACATGGTGAAGTCAGATGGAATTAACTATACAACATAATGATAGATTAAGTGTTAAAACTAGTATGTTCTTCAATAAATTTTAATAAATTTTAATAGCTTTATAAATAAGTGCTAACATCACAAATTCAGTGACTAAACATATATGCCTCTAACTTAAAGAGTTCACCACAGAATCAAATCACCAATCATCAAGAACATGGACAAAAAGCAATTTGGTGGGCTAGTGCATTTTAATATATTTGATTCATTTGAAGACAGTAAAAAGATGAAAAAAGATGATGAGCTGGCCAAAATCAAAGGGTACGAGACAAACCTAAACAAATATGACCATTGCTATAAATGTGTGGATGAAGTGGCGCTGGAGGAATAAAAAATAACCTGTACAACAAACATAAGAAAACAAATGAAGATAAACATATTTTAATAATAAAAGAACCTTGGCAATTAGCAAATGAAGCTTAATTTCCTCGGATATAACTCATGCAATGCTAATTAAGATCGACAGCGCGCTTATTTGACCATCAAGAGTCAACCTTGAGGTCTGGTCGTGTGGTCTATCATCCAGACCCAAAATCCGCAAAACTAAGTAAGCATATATGTATATACTATATAATATATATATTTTCATAATACTCTCTTAAGCAATGGATTTTACATATATGCCCAAATCCTTTTGAATATGATGATGCATTTTCTGCAAGAAATTGTATACATTGTTAAGCAAGTATACAATCAAACAACTATCACAGTATCGGTCTATTAAGCCAACCAAGAGATATCGCACAATATACGTAACCTGAAATCGCACAATATTGATACAAATCTCAGACCTGAAACCGCAGACAAAAATCGCAAACAAGAACAAATACAGAAATCGCAAACCTGAAATCGTGAATCTCACAACGACGGCTTGAATCACACAGTGATAAACCCTGAAAAGAACGTGTTGATGGCGGGGAATTGATATCGTATGGCGGGATTAGAAATTTAGGAACGGTTTACGTAATTTAACCTATTGAGACCGGTTTATATCCGGATTCTATTTAACCTATCGAGACCAGTTTTATAACCGGCTTGTATTTGCTTTAAACAACTATACTTTGAACAGCGGTTATATACACGTAGATTCAACAACTTACCGAATGAGTTACCCAGCCTAATGGGTAGCGCCCATGACTTTAAACCCGAGGTCATGGGTTCGAATCTCTCAAGGGTCTTTTTATCTATTATTTTTGTTATTATATCATATTACTAGTTTATTACCCGTGTATTACGCGGATGATTTTAATATATATAAAATATAATAAATAAAAAGATACACATATACATATTATTTTTTAAACAAAACTATATAAGATGATATTATTATTTATTATGACCTATTGATTTTGTATATTTCTAAATACATATGAACAGTAATTATTTTCTTATATATTAATCTTTTAATAGTATAGATAGATTAACCCGTGTACGATACAAAAATTTTAATATATATCTTTTTCTATAAACTAAATAGCCATAAAATTAAAAAAACTAATATTCTCATTGATACTTTTTAAAATTATTATGATATTAAACTATCTTTTAAGTTTTTTTTGTCGAAATTTTAGTGGATATTATTAAAATATCTTTTATTGTTTATTGAGATTTTAGTGAATCAAATGTAATCATATCTACAAAATAAATTAATTTAAAATTAATTAACGTACACATGTTAATTATAGAAGATTTAACTTGGCATATATATATATATATAGTTTTTGTAATTTTTTAAATAGTTTTAATGATATGGTAATAAAAAAAATCTTGAATTTGGGAAATGGGTTTATCAGAAACTCTAAAATATTATAAAATATCTTACAAAATTAATCTAGCTACTATAGAATTACAATTATCAAACGACTATTCCTTCGTTATGATCATTTCTTAGATAAATAGTATCATCTAGAATGTCAACCGAAGGAGTAATTCCGACAGAAAATGGAGGCAACTCGTCAAATTGATCATATTCATCCTCGTCTACAACATTGTCAACACCAACTATACGTCGTTTGCCAAACTGAACAATATTCCATCTTGAATTACTCGGATCTTTGACGAAAAAAACTTGACTTGCTTGTTTTGCTAGAATGAACGGCTCAGATACGTACCCGTTTGTTGAAAGATCGACAATCGTGAAACCATCTGCATCAACTCTAACACCTCGGTTATTTTCGACCCATCTACACTTGAACAATGGAATTACGAATGAGTGATAATCCAATTCCCATATTTCTTGAATGACACCATAATATGAGTTTTTTGCTACCCGCAATCTTTCTTCACGATTTACCGTGGATAATTCTGTCGTCGAGGCTATTAGTGTCACACCGCTATTTTGTAGCGTACTCTTGCCATCTTGTTCTTTGGTGTAAAATGTGTACCCGTTAATGTCATAGGCTTGATATTTGATAACACGTATGGGGCCATATCCTAAGTGTTCCACTAATTTATCAATGTTTGGAAGTGTAGCTCTCACCTTTTCTCGCAACCAGTGTGAGAATGTTTTATTATGCTCTGTAGCTATCCATATTGAGCTCTTGTGGATGTTTGCCTCTTTTATCAATGACATGTGCTCGTGTATGTATGGAGCAATGCATGTCATGTGTTGCAAGACTGTAAAATGTGCTCGATTTAAATCAATTACATCCGGTGTCTCTACTTTACGACCAAGTATCCCTAACCCTCCAAGCCTACCCTAATGTCGTGATTGCGGAATACCAATATCTGCGACACCTTGCATATAATCTGTACAAAAACTAATCACCTCTTCAGAAGCATATCCCTCAATAATACTTCCTTCTGGACGAAAACGATTCCTCACATATCCTTTTACAAAACCCATATATCTCTCGAATGGATACATGTATCGTAGGAAAACTGGACCACAAGCTTTTATTTCGCCTACAATATGAGATATCAAATGAACCATTACATCAAAAAAAGAAGGCGGAAAGTACATCTCGATCTGGCAAAGGGTCAAGATAATATCACGCTGCCATTCATCCAAGACCTCGGGATCAATCACCTTCGAATGAATTACGTTAAAAAACAAGCAGAGCTTTGTGATTGTATGTCGGATTCGGTCGGGCAATATTCCACGAATTGCAATTGGGATCATTTGTGTCATTAACACATGACAATCATGGGACTTCATACCAAGTAATTTCAAGTCTTTCAACGACACTAACTTCTTAATGTTAGCTGAATAACCGGATGGAACCTTAACATCATGCAGACACTGACAAAATCTTGTTTTTTCAATCTTTGACAAGCTATAACAAGCTGGGGGGAGATATGTTCCACGTCGACCGTCAACCTCAATTGGAGCAAGCTCTGGCCTGATTCCCATCTGGATCATATCCTTTCGAACATTGACACCATCTTTTGACTTTCCAGGAATGTTCAATAATAAGCCTATCAAGCTTTCACAAACATTTTTCTCAATATGCATGACATCTAGACAATGTCGAACTCTTAAATGCTTCCAGTAAGGTAATTCCCAAAATATTGACTTTTTTTTCCAAATACCTTTGGGTGGAGAGATAGCATTCTTCCCTAACACAACATTTAGTTCTGCAACTCGAGAGAGTGTAGCTTCTCCATCCAATGGTTGTCGTAACACTCCAAACTCTACATTACCATCAAACAACTTCTTTTTTCTTCGGTATGGGTGTGTTTTTGGAAGCGATCTTCGATGTCCCATGTATACAGTTTTTCTGCAATTATCCAACCAAATCGAGTGAGTATCGTCTTCACACACGGGACAAGCTTTTTTACCTTTAGTACTGTATCCAGACAAATTTCCATACGCCGGAAAATCACTAATGGTGCAAAAAATCATTGCTCGTAGTTGGAAATATTCTTTCTTATATGCATCATATACTTCTATGCCCGTGTTCCACAAACATTTCAAGTCATCAATCAGTGGATCCAAATATACATCAATATCATTTCCGGGTTGTTTAGGACCTTGAATTAACAATGACATCATGATATATTTTCTTTTCATACATAGCCACGGTGGAAGATTATAGATGCATAACAAGACTGGCCATGTGCTGTGACGACTACTCATGTTCCCAAAGGGATTAATTCCATCGGAACTAAGTCCAAATCGTATATTCCGAATTTCCCCTCCAAAAGCTTCGAATCTGTAATCAACATTCCTCCATTGAGGTGAATCAGCCACATGTCTCATTTTTCCATCATTCTTGCGTTCTTCAGCATGCCAACGCAATAGTTTTGCATCCTTTGAGTTTGCAAATAATCGTTTAAGTCTTGGTACGATAGGTAAATACCACAATAATTTAGCAGGAGGGCCATTTTTTGACACATCACTATTAATCGTTTGATTTTTCCTTTTGTACCTTGATGTACCACATATCTTACATTCATGTAGCTTTTCATCTTCATTTCTATACAACATACAATCATTTGGACATGCATGTATTCTTTTGATTTCCAAACCCATTGGACACATCATTTTCTTTGCATGGTAAGTTGAAACAGGCAACTCATTACCATCGGGAAGCATTTCATTCAATAATTCTAACAATTTTGTAAAACTTTTATCGCTCCATCCATTGTCAGCCTTTAAGTTAAACAATTTCAACACTGCAGAAAGTTTAGTGAACTTCATACAACCGTCATACAATGGTTTTTCTGAGTCGACAAACATCTGTTGAAATTTATCATGATCATTGATGTCAATGTTATCCTCCAAATCATGTAACATTTCATCTAAATTATCATTATTGTTATCATACAAATCATCATTATCTTCAACTGGTTTAGAAACAAAAACATTATTATCATCTAATGCTTCACCATGCCAACACCAACGGGTATAACCTCTCATAAAACCGTCTACTATCAAATGGTTTCGAATTTTATCAATGTCAACGAAACAACTGACATTTTTACACTTTTTACAAGGACAATTAATTATAGATCTTCCCCTCTTCACCCGATCATCTTCGGCAACATTTATAAACTCAGATAAGTTGGTCAAAAACTCAATAGTACACCGCGATATCTCGTACATCCATTTACTACGATCCATCTGCGATACAAGAAACATTCAAGTTTAATATAATGTATAATGATCAACTAAGTAATAATGTTATTCCGGGTGGCCATCCTAACCCACTTTTTGAATACTTTATCTCACATGTGAATGTGTGGTAACAGATTGATTGTGTATTATTTAAGAAAAAAAATCGGCAGCATTTCCCCTTAAGTCCCCAAGTATGTAAATAAAACACATACTCGAAAGAGCAAGGAGAAAATGTTGTCGCTTTCTTTCTTAAATAATACACAATCAATTCGTTACCACACATTCACCCTAACAGAGATATAAGCATTCAAAAAGCAGTCCCAAATCGGGGACAATCCAAAATTAACAGATAATCCTAAATGCATATATATACTAATAATCTGTTAATTTTGGACGGGCATAAACTAAAGGCGATAACAATCCTATATTTGCCCAACTACTGGCAACCTGTACTAAATGATGCAACAAATAATAAAATTACATATAAATGATTGAGTTAGAAAAAATAGACCTTGATTAGTTTTTTAATCTCCTTTCTTCATCAACGGCAAAAAATACTGCAATATTAAATAAAAAGTTAATTAAGATGAAATATATAAAAGACTAGTATATACACACACAAATAATAGCATTAATACCTTGTTTTTGAAAAAGTTCTGAAGAATGGAAAAGAGCTGATCGCAAAGGAAGCTTCCAAAAATTCTGGAATTGAAAAACTGGATGTGGGGCGGCGATCTAAGAACCCTACGTACGTGATAGATTAAATACAATAAGATATATAGACCGTTTGCATTAAAACCGGTCTCAAAGGGTCTCAAAGGGTTAAGAAACAGTCTCGCCGTAGACATATATAGACCGGTTGATTTAAAACCGGTCTCAAAGGGGTCTCAAAAGGGGTTAAGAAATAGTCTCAAAAACACGCTTAGACATATATAGACCGGTTGCTCTAAAACCGGTCTCAAAGGGGTCTCAAAGGGGTCTCAAAGGGTTAAGAAACACGCTTCTATTTTATTGTAGAGACCGGTTATAGTGAAACCGGCCTCAATGGGGTCTACAAAACAAACAAGGAGCTCTTTCAATCCGGTTATAAACAAAACCGGTCTCTATAATTCTTAAAAGTAACACGGGAGGCTCTTACACACCGGTTACATACAAACCGGTCTTTATGTGGGGATCTCTAAACCCTTATGTGTGGTAGTGAAACAAAACTAGAAATTTATAAACTTGAGTTTTTATGAAACTTGTTGTTGTTGGTGATTATATATTTTATGCAAGACTTATATAAACATAAATATAAGATGAAATAAGCTAGTATTTACTTACTTTGAAGTATTTGGAGTATGATATTAAGAGAAAGTTGAAACCCTTGGAAGTTTGCACTAAAAACTCTTGAAATGTTGAAAGAATGCAAAGTTGAAAATTTTTGGCTTTGAATGGGGGTCTTGGCCGGATTCAAGAAGGAGAGAAAAGGAGAGAATTTTTGATGAGAAAGTAGGTTGAAAAGATGGTGATAAGAGAGGTTGAGTAAAAATCTTTCAAAGCATGGAGAAGGAGATGGAGGTGTTTGATGTAGATGGTGCATGGGTTGTGGAATAAAAAATTTAAATCAAATCTACACATATACTAGCCTAAAGGCCGGCCATGTGATGGTATTTATGGGGTATTTTACATTTTTTTTTTGTATAAAAGTATTTAGAAATGTATTCTTGTATTTCCCTTTTCTTGTAAATTCATAAATACTTTTGGATTCATTGTTTTAATGAATTGTTTTAGTCTTGCATAATTAATGTTAAGTAATTGTATTAGTGTATGATTAGTGTTACTAATCATAATTTAATTATGTACTTAGTTGAATTAATCCCTCATATCGTAAATCGATCGGATTAATTGATTTCCCGATTCATCGCACCGATGAATTTGATTCTATTTGAGTTGAATTTCTTCATGAACCTTGTTAATCACTTTGATTAATTTCTAATGACCACTGATTAGGTTATAATTGCCTATTAAATACAGATTAGGTTGTAGATGCTAACCTGGTTTAATGCCGGATGTTACAGTTCGTTATGATTATGGTTACGCTCCGCACTCGTCACGCCTCGCTGCCAATCGGGGTAACGGGGTGTCACAGATTGGTATCAGAGCCATAGTTATAGTGAACTAGGTTGCATTAGTACCCTAGACTATAACTTTTACAAAAACTAAACTTTCTTACTTCAACAACTGTGAACATATGTATGGACCCTAATGACAGAAACATGTGAAACAATACGGTCGTTATCCTCTTTGACTCCGAGGAAGAATGCCACCCATGGAACAAGGAAGCCAAGGTGACACTGAGATGTACTTTGGATCAGAGACCCACCCAGACCCAATCAATGACGAGGTAGAGGACCCGTCAAAACACGAGGAGGGCAACTGTGACCCTGCAGCACAAATTGCTCCACCATCACCACCACGTATTCCATCCTACACCCTATTCAGAAGTCATCCCAATGGACCATTGAGGAAGTTCACCCCTAGGAAAAGGGTGTGACTGGCACAACGGGAGTCTATCCCGATACCTGCCAATTAGCCAAGCCCGCCGCAGCAGCGACGGGTGAACGTAAGACAATGGGGATGGATGCCTCACACTCTCCAAGAGTGGAGAAACGAGGAAGGGATCCCAAGCCAGTTTGAAGTCAGAACATCATCTCCTTCTCAAGTGCCGACACTTACCCATAAACCAAGACAACAAACGGTGCCTCCATTGGTGCCGAGGGCCGCCAGACACGACCTCGAATCTCGATAAATCCACCAGGAGGTCGGTGAGATCTCTACAATATACATTGGGCCAACCAGAATACCTAGGAGATTCAACAAGACAAAATCGACAAATTATGACAGCGCCTAGCAGAGCGCGAAGCCCGCAATGCAGAACTAACCCAACGACTTAACGCTCTGGAGTACGGGGAAACCTCGGAGGCATCTCATACTTAGTGCCCCTCTACCATCCTATTGTATTTCCCTAGGATTTACTATCTGATGTATCTTTAGGTATGTAAGGCTTGAAAGTTTTTCGGAAAAACTCCCACCCATATCATGTATAAAGATTAGGTATCAAGCACTTTTAATGGAGAAATTAAGTTTTAACTATAACTCTGTGCATGAGCATATATAGTATGCCTATCTGCCTAAGAAATTTCAAACCCATAGACTTATCCTCTTACCCCATTAGATACCACTTATGCATTTATACTATTTGATAGTGGTGCTGATAGGAGCTTTATATCCACTAAGCTCAGTAAGCAGATAAATTCCATTCTTACACCATTAACTACCACTTATGCTATTGAGATTGACTACAGTATGACGCTTAAAACAAATAATATAATACGAGGATGCTCATTAGAATTAGTAGGTCGACTCTTTGAAATAGACTTGATGCCCATCAAACTGGGGAGTTTTGACGTGGTCAAATAGGCATGGATTGACTATCGAAAAACCGTGGGGAAATAGTTTGCGACAAGAAGACGGTTCACATACCCTTAGCCAATAAGAAGGTCCTTACTTTACAAGGCAAAGCAAGAAATACCAAAGTAAGCATCATCTCCAGCATTAGGACCTTGAAGTGTCTACGAAATGATTGTCAGGTAATCCAGGTCCACATGATGGAGAAGGAGCCGAAGGAGAAGCGGCTCAAAATATTCCTACTATTCGTGATTACCCCAAAGTTTTTCCAGAACACTTACCTGGACTCCCACCATCGAGGCAAGCCGAACTCCAAATCGACCTAGTGTCAGGTGCTACACCAGTGGCTCGAGCACCATACCGATTAGTCCCATCAGTAATGTAGAAGTTGTCGAACCAGCTGCAGGATCTCTTAGATAAAGGGATTATCAAACTAAGTTCCTCACTTTGGGGAGCTCCAGTTTTGTTCGTAAAGAAGAAGGATGGAACCTTCGGAATATGCATCGATTACCAGGAGTTAAATAAGCTAAAAGAACCGGTATACACTCCCAAGTATCGATGACTTGTTTGGCCAACTCCTAGGATCAAGCTTCTATTCGAAGATCGACTTGAGGTCTGATTATCATCAGGTTAGAGTCTGCAAGGAAGATATTCCGAAGACAGCCTTCAAATCCCGTTACGGTTATCATAAATTCCTAGTAATGCCATTTTGATTAACCAATGGCCCAACAGTATTCATGGACCTCATGAATCGGGTGTGCAAACCTTATCTAGACAAATTCGTGATTGTCTTCATAAATGACATGTTAATCTACTCACGAAACAAGGAGGAGCACGGGCAACATTAAGACTGATTCTGGAGTTGTTGGAGAAAGAACAACTATATGCCAAGCTTTCTAAGTTTGACTTTTGGTTAAGAGAGGTGAAATCCCTTGGTCATGTGATCAATAGTAAAGGAATCCAAGTCGACCCCGCAAAGATCGAGGCTATCAGGTTTTGGTCAACTCCTAGAACCCTCATAGAGATACGTCAGTCCTTAAGACTTGCCGCTTATTATAGGCAATTATCAAAAAAAAATTTCTCGAAGATCATCGGATCTCTAACAAAACTAACACGAAAAGAAATTAGGTATGATTGGGGCGAGGATCATGAGACATCATTTCAGTTATTAAAGCACAAACTGTGCAGCGCACCTATTTTGTCTATACCCGAGAGAAGCGAGAAATTTGTAGATTACTGTGACGCTTCACACAATATGTTGATGTAGAAAGATAAGGTCATAGCTTATGCTTCATGACAACTTAAGGTTCACGACGTGGATTAAACAACGCATGATTAGATCTGGGAGCAGTAGTCTTTATCCTTAAGACTTGGAGACATTAGTTGTACGGTACGAAGTGTACTGTATTCACGGACCATAAGAGCCTCCAACACATCTTGAACCAGAAAGTGTTGAATATGAGGTAGAGTCGTTGGATAGAGCTATTAAGTGATTACAACTGTGAAATTCGTTATCACCCGGGGAAAGCTAATGTGGTTGCAGACGCTCAGAGCCAAAAGGAACGAGCTAAGCCGTTAACAGTACGAGCCCTAGTTATGACCATTCAACCGAACCTTCCTTCCTTAATTCATGGTGCACAAGTAGAAGCTGTTAAGGAGGAAAATATGAAAAAGAAAGCCCTGCACGGAATGGATAAATAGTTTGGGATAAGGACTAATGGAAATCGATACTTCATGAATAGAATCTGGTTACCTTGTTTTAATGGAGTAAGAAAGTTGGTTATGGATGAAGGACACAAATCAAGATATTTCGTTCACCCCGGATCCGATAAAATGTATCATGGCCTCAAGGAGCTATACTGGTGGCCTAACATGAAGGCTGACGTTGCCACATAATTCAGCAAATTCCTAACATGCTCCAAAGTTAAGACAAAGCATTAGAAACCAGTTTAATAGTCGATCGCCTAACAAAATCTGTGCATTCCTACCAATCAAGGAGAACAACAGGATGAATAAGCTAGTCTAAACATACCTCAAGGAAGTCGTCTCCGGACACAGAGTGCCTATTTCAATCATTTCGGATACGGATAGCAAGTTTACACCTAGATATGTGGCAATCGTTACAGCAAGCTTTGGGTACAAACTTGGACATGAGTACCACATATCACCCTCAGACCGATGGTCAGAATGAAAGAACGATTCAAACCCTAGAACTTATGTTAAGAGCCTGTGTAATGGATTTTGGGAAGTGTTGGGATACTCATTTGCCTTACTGGAATTATCGTACAACAATAGCTATCACAAAAGTCTTAACGTTGCTCCATTTGAGGCACTGTACAGACAAAGGTGTCGATCACCCCTTTGCTAGGCCATAGTCATGGATAGTCAAGTCATTGGCCCAGAATCATGCTTGAGACCACCGAAAAGATAGTACAGATACAGAACCGACTAAAATTTGCCCACGATCGTCAGAAAAGTTATGTGGGCGTAAGGAGAAAGTCCATTGAGTTCCAAGTGGGAGAAAGAGTATTGATGAAAGTCTCGCCTTGGAAATGCGTAATCCGTTTTGAAAAACAAGGAAAAAAAACTCAATCTCGTTATATCGGACCATTCAAGATATCCAAAATGGACCGAGAAGTCAAGAAATACCCATGGACAAACTAGAGCTAAGTAATACCCATGGACGAACTAGAGCTAGATGATATGTTGAACTTCATTGAACAACCCGTGGAAATAATGGACCGAGAAGTCAAGAAACTAAAGAACAGCCGAATTTCGATAATTAAAGTCAGATAGAACTCTAAGCGAGGTCCTGAGTCTACATGGGAACGCAAAGACCAGTTTCGCGAAAAATACCCTCGGTTATTCTCAAATGCTCAATCAGTGGAGAATGCGAGCTAAATTCGGGACGAAATTCCCTTAACAGGGGGAGACTGTAACATCCGGCACTAAACCAGGTTAGAAACTAGGACCTAATCAATATTTATTAGCAAATTATAACCTATTCAGTTGTCATTAGCAATTAATCAAGGTGACTAACAAAGTTCATAAGGAAATTCAAGTCAATTAGAAATAACTTCATCCGTGCGATGAATCGGCAAATTAATTAATCCGATCGATTTGCGATATGATGGACTAATGCAACTAAGTATGTAATTGAATTAAGATTACTAACACTAATCATGCATTAATACACTTACTTAACATTAATTATGCAAGACTAAAACAATTCATTAAACAAATGCATTCAAAAGTATTTATGAATTTACATAAAAAGGGAAATACAAGAATACATTCTAAATACATTTATACAAAAAAATTGAGAATACATGATAATATCTTCAAAAATCCACCCATAGCTAGTACATAGTAGAGTTTGACTTCAATTTTATAATACAAAACTCTATACACAACCACAATCACATCTCTTTCTTTCAACTTCACCAAGATATGCACTCAACCTCCATATTTTACCATCATTTCATCCACTTTTCTTCACTATAAATAGAGAGTTCTTTTACTTCATTCCTTCATACCTTTTCAAGAGCAAAACCTCTCATTTTACACTCTCAAAATCGTCCATAGCCTCACACACACAACCTAAATTGTTTTCTTTCATTATTCTTCAAGAATTGAAGCTTTTCAAGAGTTTCTTTGGTGCAACTAGTTCAAGAACAACTCTTCTACACATTTTCATACTTCTAATACATCAAAGTAATTAAATACTACCTTATTACCTCTTATATTTATGTTAATATAAGTCTTCCATAATATATATAATCACCAACAACAATAAGTTCATAAAAACTCAAGTTTATAACTCACTAGTTTTGTTTTAAGTTTGTTTTCTTCAAATGTGTTTATAAATATATAAACACATTATGTAAGTATAAATATTATGAAAATAATTTATATAAATTTGTTTCATAACCTTCTATACATGTGGTTTTTGAATAAACAACAAAAATCACAAGTTGTTTCAAGTTTATGAAATCCGGATTTTCAGCAGAAAATATTACATCGACTTTGAAAAATCATATCTAATTCATAACTTAAAGAAATGAGTTGATTCTTGTTTTAAAAGTTAGATATATGTCTTAACTAAAGATCTGGAGGTTCTCATAATTTAATATGGAGTTTAGAACCCCCAAATATTATTTGGGAACCCGAAAGTTTGACAGCTCAAAAATGGCCAACATAAGGTTTTTAACGAACATTTTCCCTAACCTAAACACCTCAAAAAATGGTCGTTATTAACTTGAAAAATTCTTTGTATATATTATTTGTATGACTATGAAAACCAAAGCCCAAATCGTTTTGGAGTTTGGTCGAAAACAGCCTCAAAGTAGGCCGAAAAACCTTTAAAAAGCTGGAAACTTATATGTATAAACTTGACGTTTTAAGTAGGTTTTATTTAGAAACTTGTGAAGTTGGGTGATTTAAAACATAAAAACCTTTATACATACATATTATCATATATATGGGAGTTATTAAGTCCCTAATATCATTTAGGACCCGGTTAAACGCGTACGGTGTCGTCACTCATCAACAACGCAAAATCTTCGTTTTTACGCTCGATTTTACCATCAACTTACAGTGATTCTTCATAGCCCCTATTTTCACTATCTATTGGGGTGGAAATACATGCACTATTTTCGTATGGACATCAAAACTGTTTATTTCTTATATGTATTACACATGTGTTTATGTGGATCCATCAGCCCTCATATCATGAACCGTTAATTACATTTATTTGTAAGCGTGAATATATTGTGGATAGATCTATCGGGAGTCATGTCCCCCATTCGGGTTAGTCTGACCTGCTAACAGTGGAATTTGTAGGAATAGAGTGCCCGATACCAATTATAAAATATAAGAAATGTATTACGAATTACAATTCAGAAATGAAATTACAATACACGGAAATAAATAAAATACGGAAATTAAAATTACAAGTAAAGGAAATAACAATACTGAAAATTATATTACAATACGGAAAAGAAGGCTGAGTCTCGTGTTAGACACGATTCCTTTAAAACAGATTCGAAGTCTGTTTCCTAGGGTACATCAGTCAAAGCAGCGTGTACTGCCGGAGGTAACCAACTAGCCTGGAAAAACACGTGAATTCTAAGTGATCTTCGTTCTTGGAAGCAGCAACGTCTCGCCGTTCAAAGTGCAAATAATTTCAAAATATCTCAAGTGTTTCCAAGTCGTATCAAGTGTGTTGAATCTCCTATTATTTTATAGGAAATTGGAGTTGAAACAACAAAATTAATCATCTTTTTAATTACAAAAACCGTTTTGTAATACCCCATTATTACAAGGTTTATTGTCAATTAATGTTGGAACAGCTTGGGCCTCAAGTTGCTGATCAGGTTTGGCCGAACAACTTGAGACTCACAATGCTGCTGACCAGCCTGTTCAATGACAACTTGGACCGCTACTGACCAGCTTTGGCCGAAACCTGCTCACAGGTTTGACCCGAACAGCTTTGGCCGAAGCCTGCCCGATAGCTTAGAGCTATTGACCAGCTTGAGCCTGTTCTTCACGCTGATCAGGGCCAGCTTTCACGCAACCTGCTCTCACCCGGAGTAAAGAAGTTGTCTCGCACGAGTCCTGATTTTCGGAGCTGCATTCGTGTCCGCAGGTGCTGGCGTACACGAGTTCAGTGGATTTTAGCCTTCGAGGTCCAAGATTGCACCCCCCCTGCGCGCGGGTAGGCATTGGAGTAAAACCACAAACAATCTTGCCATGGCTTTGAACACTCCTCCTTATAAACCAACTTTGGTTTCATCTTCCTTCCTATGTAGGACTGTCTTCACCCACTTAGAAGATGTTTCATTCATTCCAAACACCAATCTTTGAGTATCGATATCTCATTCATCTTAGCTCTGTTTTGGACGTTCTTTATATCGTTGGAATCCTCTCTTCAAGGAGAATACAAACCCACAAAATATTCATTATATCACAATTATATATAATTATATTTGGTCCAAAAACATGGAAAATGTTGGTACACCCTATGTGACGATAGCAGCAGTCTAAGTGATCTAACATTTTGGTTCAAGTAATATTCAAAGTATTGGGAATTAACGAGTGTTTGATATATATGTTTGATAGTTATTGATTGTATGTTTGAACTTGATGTAACGTATTACAAGAAGTTCAAACATAAAGATCAAAGATAAAAGCAAACATAAGTTAAAGACATAAGTTTCAAATACAGGTTTAATATGTGAAAGTCGAATTTAGGTTAAATTCGAATTCACAAGTTAACCAGATTCGAATGTGTTCCATTAGGCAGATTCGAGAGTGTCAGAGGGGACAAACTCGAATGGGCCTTTGGCCTGATTCGAGTTTGGCCCATGACAAACTCGAATGAGCCTCTATAATTAGGGATTAACTCGAATCATTAGCAGACTTTTGCAGATTTCGTGTGAGTGATTAGCAAAAGGCGATCTCTAGTTTATCAGCTTTGTGAGTGTTCTTTCGGAGAGAATCTTCTGGTAGGTGCGTTCGTGTTCGTCCGTACAGCTCGTTGATAGTCTCCGTGTTCCGTGTGAGAGTTGTTTCCGTCAACCCGTTAACGAGGATTCCACACTCGTTGACGGTCTCGCGTCTAGATAGATCCGTAGTGTGTAGACCTTACAAGTGCTATCAAAGCCTATGGGGTGTTCTTAGTGTTCTTCATGTTCATATAGATACCTTTCCGAGGACTGCATTTCAATCCACATTTGAGCCTACTTTGACTGAAGATGGATCTCCAGAAGTCACTGATCCAGAAGCACCTTCAACTGAGAATCAGACTCAGACAACAAATTCCAACTCTGAGGAAACTGTCCACGAGGAGGAAAATGTGGAATCTGAGGATATTCCCCCATTAGGTGAAATAGGATCTAACTTAGGAGATAATCTGAGAGTTGACGAGATAGAGACCTCTAGGATCAATAAGAACCATCCTATAGAAAGCATCATAGGAAATCTTAAAAAGGGTGTGAGGACTAGGAGTAGTTTAAATAACAACACTGTGTTGTTGTCGATGATAAATGACTCCGAGGCCTATCATACCTGCATCTATTCTTGTTTCATCTCGCAAGTAGAGCCGAGAAATGTGCAAATGGCACTAAAGGATAACTCCTGGGTTGAAGCGATACAGGAAGAACTCTCTCAGTTTAGGAAATTAGAAGTGTGGGAGTTAGTTCCATTACCTCGAGGGGAAATTGCCATAGGAACCAAATGGGTTTTTAAGTGCAAAAGAGACGATCGGGGTATAGTCACTCGCAACAAGGCTAGGTTAGTTGTAAAGGGTTTCAACCAAGAGGAGGGAATCGATTACAATGAGGTGTTTGCGCCAGTGGCAAGGCTGGAAGCCATTAGGTTGTTTCTGGCTTTTGCTTCCTTCAAGGGCTTTAAGGTATATCAACTAAATGTTAAGAGTGCTTTCCTCTATGGGAAAGTGAAGGAACTGGTGTATGTAGAACAGCCGCCCGGATTTACAGATCCAAAATATCCAGATAGAGTATATCGTTTAGATAAGGCTCTGTGTGGATTGCATCAAGCACCAAGGGCGTGGTACGAGACCTTATCCAACCATCTATTAGAGAACGGGTTTGAAAGGGGTAGGATAGATAGTACGCTGTTCGTTAAGAGAAAGGGAGAACACTTCATCTTGGTACAAGTGTACGTCGATGATATCATGTTTGGATCATCAGACCAGCAAATGTGCAAAGATTTTGAGAAGGTGATGAAGTCGAAATTCGAGATGAGTGCAATGGGAGAGTTAAATTTCTTTTTGGGGTTGCAAGTTGACCAGAAGAAGGAAGGAATGTTTATCCATCAGACGAAGTGTGTCTACGACATATTAGAACGCTTCGGGATGGAAGGGACGAAACTGAGTGCCCATTTCAGCACGCCGATTCAAGTGAATCACAATCTCGGACCGGGTACTGAAAGTGATACTGATGTGGATCCGACGTTATATCGGGCCATGATTGGATCACTTATGTATTTAACTGCTTCAAGACCTGACATCATGTTTGCTGTGTGTATTTGTGCTAGGTTTCAAGCTAATCCGAAAGAGATGCACATGAAAGCTGTGAAGCGGATTCTACGATACCTCAAGTCGAAACCGAAGCTGGGACTTTGGTATCACACGGAGGGAGATCTAGAGTTGGAGGCGTTCACGGATTCTGACTACGGAGGATGCAGCTTGACGCGCAAATCAACAACTGGAGGTTGTCAATTCCTAGGAGGGAGTCTGGTTTCCTGGCAATGCAAGAAACAGACGTCGGGAGCCGTGTCAACGTGCGAGGCCGAGTATGTTGCTGCTGGTAGTTGCTGCTCACAGGTTCTGTGGATACAACAACAATTGCGGGATTACGGTTTGGCTTACACTCAAACTCCCATTAGGATAGATAACCAATCTACAATTGCTATAACAAATAATCCAGTTAAACACAGTAAAACAAAGCACAAAGACATAAGGCATCATTTTATTCCTGATTGTGCTGAAAAGAACTTAATCAAATTGGTAAAAGTGGCAACGGACGATAATAATGCTGATTTATTTACCAAAGCTTTTGATAAGTCACGGTTTGAATATTTGATTCAAATAAATGGAATACGCAACCCACAGTAAATTGACCTTAGTAGAAGTTTTATTTCCTTTTATAGTTGTAGTATTTCTTTCTTTTTATAGTAAGTTTGCTAATTTAGGATAGTTTCTATTTTTAGTAAGTTAGTAGGTTAAATTATTTTCTTGCTATTTCTTATGAAAAACAAAAGAAAAAAGAGAGAAAACCATAAAAACTCAAAAAAAGAGAATATCAGAAAAGGAGTTAAGTCTTAGATACATAGGTTCAAAGTGACGAAAATTAGCACAGTCGTTACAAACTCTAAGTGTTTAGGCTTTCACACATAATGCACCTAAAATTCTAAGTGTTATACTTTATTTTAGTTTGATGTGTTGGTAGGCATAATACATATAGGGAGTCTCAAGGCTAATAAAATATTCAAGAAAAAGTCAAACGTGTCACTAACTTAGATGTATGACCAATCGGTCTTAATTTTTATGTACGAGACATACAAACTTTGATTATAAATGAGGTATGCAAACTTTCTGGGGATGTATAGCAACATCAAATACATCTTAAAATGGAAAGAATAGAAAAATCATACAAAATTGAGAGTAAAAAACATGTAACTCTGTTGTACGTAAGTACAGACCTGTTGCCTCTGTTTTGATTCGGGTTAGCAAGATAAGTCGCTTTGTTGTACGTCGGTACAGACCTGTCACCGCTGTCTTGCTAGCTTTAAAATAAACCTTAAGTCAAACTAAGACACTTTGTTGTATGTAAATACAGACCTGTGTCCGATGTTTGTCTTTTAAAGAAAGTTTGCGAATACCAACAAGTTAGAATCATTGTCTGTATGCCTTGATCATAAAGGTATGTCTATGTCTGAGTCACGTAAGATAATTTCATGATAAATAAAAATGCCAAGGGATATTCCGAAATGTAGCATGTTTAAAGGGGTAAATACCAACAATCGGCTAAACGGGTATGTCACGCCAAACAATCAAAGGAATAAAAAATTCCTAAGTGTGAAAGTTTAAGTACTGAAAGTGAGTATCTGACACCGCTATCTGTTTGAACCTTTCTTTGACTATGCTCATCAAAAATAATTTGTTAAGTGTTTAGCATAGGTTGTAAATTTTAAAAAATGTAGTTTAAGTCTAAGTTAAATTTTTGGTCAAAATTTTAAAATTTTGTTTTTACTCATTTTTATTTTATTTTTATTTTTATTTTATTTTATTTTACTTAGGAAAAAGGTCAAAAAATTACTGAGGGTGCATTCATAGTTGAATAAAATAAACATTGCGTGAAAATCTTGTGCTT
>JAANYP010005217.1:31198-47710 GCA_020465985.1 Centrapalus pauciflorus
GGAAGCATGTTTGACATAAAAATAATAAACAACCCAGTACTTAATTCAAATGTGTGACTTATAGATGCTATCGCAAGGGGGAGTCTGTTGGTACCCCCTTGTGGACGATAGGCAGTTCTAAGTGATCCAACATTGTGGTTTAGCCAGGGTTGATATATATGTTTATATATGTTTGATAATTATTATTGATTGTGTGTTTGAACTTAATGTAACGTATTACAAGAAGTTCAAACATAAAGATCAAAGATAAAATCAAACATAAGTTAAAAACATAAGTTTCAAATACAAGTTTTATATGTGAAAGTCGAATTTGGGTTAAATTCGAATTCACAAGTTAGTCAGATTCGAATCTATGGTAGATTCGAATGTACTTCCTTAGGCAGATTCGAGAGTGTCAGATGGGACAAACTCGAATGGGCCTTGGGCCTGATTCGAGTTTGGCCCATGGCAGACTCGGATTAGCCTCTATAATTAGGGATAGACTCGAATAATTATCAGACTTTTTGCAGAGTTCGAGAGAGATTAAGAAAAAGGCGATTTCGAGTTTATCATCAGTCTTAGTGTTGTTTCGGAGAGAATCAATTCGTAGGTGCGTCCGTCGTAGTTCGTGCAGCTTATTGATAGTCTCCGTGTTCCTAGTGAGAGTTGTTTCCGTCTACCCGTTAACGAGGATTCCACACTCATTGACGGTTCCGCGTCTAGATAGATCCGAGTTTGGTAGACCTGACAAGATTTACGTAGACGAGATTATCAGGAGACATGGAGTTCCTAAGTCTATAGTATCTTATCGTGATAGCCGCTTCACCTCCAACTTCTGGTCGGCTTTGCAAGAAGGATTAGGAACGAGAATAGCAATGAGTACGGCTTACCATCCACAAACTGATGGTCAAAGCGAAAGGATCATCCTTACTCTGGAGGATATGATGAGGTCGTGTATTTTGGATCATGGTGGTAACTGGGACGACCATTTGTCGTTCATAGAGTTTTCGTATAACAATAGTTATCACGCGACGATCAGAAAAGCGTCGTCTGAGGCATTGTATGGGAGAAGGTGTGGGTCTCCTACTTGTTGCAGAGAAACCGAAGAGACTTCGATTGTTGGGCCGACATTGCTACAAGAAACGAACGAGAAGATACAGTTAGTAAGACAAAATATGAAAGCGGCCCAGGATCGACAAAAAAGCTATCACGATAGGAGGCATAAACCAATCAGTTTTGATGTGAATGATTGGGTTTATTTGAAGGTGTCACCTATGAGAGGTGTTACACGATTTGTTAAAAGTTTGCTCCGAGATTCGTTGGACCATTCAAGATAATAGAGAAAGTGGGAAACCAATCTTATCGTTTGGAGTTGCCTGAAGAGATGTTGGGCATACACCAGCTGTTTCATGTGGGAAATTTAAGGAAATCTTTCACAACCGGAAATGAGGATTGGGCTGATCACACCGAGCTGCAAATCGATGAAAGGCTCGGTATGTTGAAGAACTGGAATGTGTTTTGGACACCAAAGGAAAAAAATTACGGAGTAAAGAAATTGAAATGGTGCTTGTACGTTGGAAGCATCATTAAGGAGCAAACCATACATGGGAGACGAAAACTGATATGTTAAATAAATATCCTCAACTGTTTGAAGTTAAATAACTTAGAGGACGAAGTTCGAGCGTGGTGGAGTCCATGCTGTAATATCCTAAAATTTAAATTTTGTATTTGAGGTTAATTAGTTTAAATTTCTAAATTAGTGTATTAAGTTGGATTGAATTTGGATTAATTATAAAGTTGGTTGCATTATTCGGATATTGAGAATTTCAATAAGTGAATATAATTATTAATAAATGTTAAGGATAATAAAATAAAGATATAATTCTTTATTTTATAAAATCAGTATTTAATGGAATTAGAAATGTAGAGGGGCTAAATGTGCCACAAGTTGAAAGGTGTGAATAAAAAGACATTTTTGTCTTTCATTTTACCCAAGTCTCTCTCTACTTTCTCTCTCTAAAAAGAACGGTTCTTTCATCTTCAACAAATCAAGAAACATCAAAGGTTGGAATCAAAAGCCAAGAATCTGGATTTAAGGTGCTAGAAAGGAACTACAATTATTACAACAAACGATTTAAGGTAAAAAAACATTTAAATTGATGGATTTATGAGTTTTATGTTTGGTTTTTGAGAAGAACCAAATCACCGATTACAGTTGTAAATATTGATGCATGTTAAATATTTTTGTGGGTTTATGCAAATATAGTAATATAGAAGTTATGTACAAAAGATTAGGACTTGATTTCAACAACAAATATGATTTTAAGAAATGAAAATCGTGTGTACTGTGTGTTTTGTTAGGTACCAAAACCTTTTTATATTAGTGAAACCTTGATAGTGAAACTTTTTATATTAGTGAAACCTTGATAGTGAAACTTTTTATATTAGTGAAACCTTGATAGTGAAACTTTTCATGTTAGTGTAACCTTGGTACCTACCGAAACCTTCATAATACCGAAACTATAGTAGTACCGAAACCTTATGTATATTGAAACCATCACAACATGTACTGATACTATATTTATTGAAACCCACCCCCAATATACTGAAACTATATATGGTGAGTATCGAAACCTTTGAAGGTTTCGGTATTCCCCTTTTTATTTTCATTGAAACAGAGACAATAATACACACACACACACACACACACACACACACACACACACATATATATATATATATATATATATATATATATATATATATATATATATATATATATATATGTATGTACATTTATAGTCATCTCGGTTGGGTTTGATTTGTAAAAACAAAATAGAAACAGTCGGATTTAATCCAGATATATAATGATGATTTCTGGACATTTTGGTAATCTTAGAAATTGGAGATTAAAGTATAAAATTTCGGATAACAATTCCGACGGGTTAACATGATAACTTGTGAAGCTTGATGAGACTTATTATTTAATAAGAGATTGATGGTATATAATGAAGGGATAATTGGGAATAATAAAACATCAAGTAAAAGGATTTAAACGTGAGTTACGGATGTCGGTTCCGAATGTTTCAACACTTTAAATTGTACAAACTCGATTCTCATTTGATAATGAACATATGTATGATGTGTTTTACTTATGGAAATGAAATAGGTCCCTTGTGGTGTTGTTTAACCCACAGTGGGGTACTTTGTGATCCGGTTGAAATCCCGAGGAGAAATAAAATAAACTGAAGTTAATTAACGCACCCACTATGAGTACATATGATTTCGCATGTTTATATCTGCTTTATGTTAGCTATTGCCTGCTGAGACATGTTGTTTCACCTTCATTTGGAATTCTACAAACTTGCGTAGACTTGATGCACATTGTTACTTGTTGCATATCCGTTTCTTTGTTGTGCATCTTTCGATGGACTGGCAGGTCGCAATCGTTATTCTGATGTTACTGCGATATATGACGCGGAGCTGATCCCTCCGAGGTTCTGGTAGGCAGTAAGTCAAACCCGATGTTATGTTTGTTTCAGATGGTTGGTTTTCTCATGTCGAGCGCTGTCTCGAAGGGGCTGCGGCTCTTTTGCCGTACTTTGTGTACGTTTAGACTATACGACATGTCGTCGGTGTTACTCTTGGGTGACTTCATAAAGATTTCTAGAATGCATAAATCTGTGTATTCACTAAGCTTTGCTTACCCCTCAGTTGTTGACATTTTTACAGAAAAAGAGAAATCCACTACAGGACCTTCTAGCTAGGTCATTAATTGAAGTCTTGAAGAAATCTACTACTCATCTTTGTAACTGAAACATGGGATTGTTATTGTAATACATTTGGGATGTTGTAATAACTTTTGAGTATGTAGACTTAGAGTCGAAACCTTGTAGCACCGTAGGGTGTTTAATACATTTGTATTAATTTTTATTTATGTACTTTAATGCTTCCATAATATTATTAAGTATTCAGATCATTATGTAATCATGTGATTGGTGATTAATCCTGGGTTTATTATAATGGTGTTTATTGTGGCAAGGGTGTCACAACACCTCTCTTCTTAATACACATGGACTTGTTTAGACCTGTCAGCGTCTCAAGTCTAGGAGGTAGAAGATACACTCTAGTAATGGTTGATGTTGGTACATCCTGTGTGACGATAGCAGTCTAAGTGATCCAACATTATGGTTTAGCAAGTGTTTGTTATATATATTTGTTGGTACACCCTGTGTGACGATAGCAGTCTAATCGATCTGCATTATGGTTTAAGTAATATTCTGAGTATTAACAAGTGTTTTGATATATATGTTTATATGTATGTTTATATGTGTTTGTCAGTTATTGATTGTGTGTTTGAACTTGATGTAACATATTACAAGAAGTTCAAACATAAAGGTCAAAGATTAACTCAAACATAAGTAAAACATAAGTTTCATCACTTAAGTGTTTAAGTAATTTGGCTAGATTCGAATTACACAAAGGTAGACATTCGAATCTGTGATAGATTCGAATGTAGCCTTAGATTCGAATGAAGGCTAGATTCGAGAGTGTCCTTGTGGACAGACTCGAATGGGCCTTGGGCCAGATTCGAGCTTGGCCCACAACAGACTCGAATCAGGGTCTATAATTAGAGATAGACTCGAATCATTAAGTGACTTTTAGCAGAATTCGTGAGGAATTAAGCAAAAGGCGATCTCGAGTTTATCAGCTAGGTGAGTGCCGTTTTGGAGAGAATTAGTTCGTAGGATCGTTCGTGTGTCGTTCGTTCAGCGTCTAATCGTCTCCGTGTTCCGTTGATTGAGAGTTGTCCGTCTAACCGTCAACGAGGATTCCGCACTCGTTCACGGATCCGCGTCTAGATAGATCTTGCAGTCGTAGACCTTACAAGTGGTATCAGAGCCTACAGAGTGTTCTTGGTGTTCTTCGTGTTCATCAGATACATTCTAGGTTTCTTGACGCTAATTGGACGGTTTTGCTCTCAAAAACGTGTTTTCAAGCTTAGCAAATTCATATTCGGGAAACACTTTGTTGTTTTTCACGTTTTTGATCGAAATCATTATTTTTCGTTTCAAAAATAGTGATTTAATCTGTAAAACGTCAAAAAATCAAAGTGTTAGCTGTTTTTCGAGTTTGCGGCGCTCGAATCTATAGGGGTAATTAGGGTTTCACTTTAGTCTCGAGTCTAACCTAAATACGCTCCTTTCGAGTCAATTTCAGAGAATTTCGAATCTATCTTGTTTCGAATCTGTTGCTTCATTCGAATATGATCTCGAGTCTAGATTAGTTTCGAGTTTGTTTCGAGTCTAGTATCTTTTTCGAATCTGTGTTTCGAATCTGCTGAAATTCGAGTCTGCTGACCTTCGACTCTAAGGACCATCGATTCTAAGGATTTGTTCGAATCTGACATAATTTCGAATCTAATTGAATTTTAAGACTTAATCGAATTTAATCACAAAAGATTTAATCTTAATTAGTTTCGAATCTACCCAGATTCGAATAAGTTAGTCTAAATCAGTTTCGAATTAACTTAATTAAGTTCAAATTCAATTTGTTTCAGAAAAGATGTCAAATCTTCAGAAATTCCTTGAGATGGATCACGAAGTTGGGAAGGCAAATGCACCACCTAAGTTGATGAAAGTTGAGGACTATTACTGGTGGAAGGATCGATTTACAGATTTTGTACGATTCAATGATATGCGCATGTGGGTGTGCATAGATGAAGGGTACGTCCCGCCAGTATCTGAAGTTGAAGGCCGTCAAAAGGTCTTGTCATATCAGATGATGAAAGAAGATGACAAGAAATTATTTGAAGCCGAAAACAAAGCTTTCTCCATAATCCGTATGGCTTTACCTCAAGATATTTTGCACACATTTCGGACTCAAAGGACGTCGAAGGAACTTTGGGAGTCTCTCGAGAAAAGGTGTGAGGGTAATCCTCGGGTGCGTAGAAAGCGTACAGAGCTGTTGAAACAACAGTTTGCGATTTTCAAGGCAATTAAGGATGAACAGTTGGATGATATTATCACGAGGTTCTATCATCTGATAACGGAACTTGAAAGTCATGGAATTGAGTATTCGGACACTGACAAGAACAACAAGCTTCTTGATGCCCTACTAGCCAAATGGGCTATGTACGTGGCAATGATTAAGCTGAATGAGGACAAATACTATACTCAATCACTTGATGACATTGTGGGAACGTTGAGGGCATATCACTTTGAGATGATTAAGGCTGAGACTGATTATGAGCAAGTCCAGAATCCAGCAATGTATTTTGGAAAGACGTCAAAATCTTCAGCATCAACCGAACCGAAGTCTGCTACAGCGTTTTTCTCTGGAGAGACATCATCACCAGCAGAGTCTGAAGACTCTTTGAATCGCGCGTTCTTAGGATTAGGAAGATCGGAAGAACCGCAACCTCAAGTCCAACAGGCATCGACAAGTCAAAGCTATTCGAAGATGCCCATGAGCGCAAAGTCAGCGGAAGAGCATCTGAATCTACTTGCTTTTTTTGTGGCCGCATACGGAAATTGTGTTCAAGGGAAAATCAATGACCTAGCTCTAGGGGATGAAGATTACGATCAGGTCGACCCTGATGACTTAGAGGAAATGGATCTTAAGTGGCAACTGGCCATGGTGACCCAGAGGGTAAAAAGATTCATCAAAAGAACTGGGAGGAATCTGCAAATGAATAACAAGGGGATCGGGTTTGATAAGTCCAAGGTGAAATGCTACAACTGTCAGGGATTGGGACACTTCGCCAGGGAGTGTCAAAGACCGAAGGTGGAGACATACCAAGGACAGAGTCAGCATCAAGGACAGTACCAAAATCAGTCCCAACAAAGATACCTTCCGAGTTCCTCTTCTGGTCAAGCCAATCTAGCGGGTCTACTATCCAATGTCACTTCTGACAGACAGCTAGATGGTACCTATGACTGGAGTTCACATCCTGAGTCCAATGCTAGAGCTTTCATGGCTGAAGTTACGGAGAATGGTTGTGAAGAAGACGAGCAGACCACAAGGGAAAACAGTCCGATGTGGGTTGAAAAGGCGAATGGTCAGACAGTGCTGGAGTTTGCTGCTCAGATGGCCAACGTGGAATCTGATAACTCAAAGGTTAGTCTGTCTTATTCTTTATTTCGTGAATTATGTGCTTTGTGTGCTACTTCTAATGATAGGTTAAATCTAGTCTTAGAATCACATAAAACCATAGCTGCTCAAAATGAGAACTTAAAAATAGAAAACGCTAGCCTAAATGATATAAAGCAAGACTTAAAAGAAAAGCTTAAGGCTGATGCTCAAGACGTGGTAGTTCTAAAAGACAAACTCAGCGAGCAGTGTGTTAGGATAGAACTAATGTATGAGCACGTAGAGGCCTTAACAAAAAGTCTTAAGGACAAGGATATAGAGCTAGTCGAGACCAAGGTTAAGGTAGCAGAGGCAAATAGTAAGCTGGAAAAGTTTAGGAATTCGAGCCTAAATCTAGGAAAAGTCTTAGATGCCCAAAGACAGTCTAAGAAGCCTGTAGGTCTAGGTTTTCATGAAATTCCTCCACCTTTCAATGCTAATTATGTGCCTCAGCCTCAGGAGAAAACTGACAAGTCTGTAGACTTAGAGGACCTACCTGAACCGACACCAGAGCCTACAGTTGAAAATACACCTCAGGTGGCTGACTCAACCGTCAAGGTCAAGAAAGTGAAATTTGTGTCTTCCTCCAGTGAAACACCTGCAGGAAAACAGAAAATTTCATGGGCTGACCAGGTCGACGAGTCAGACATCATAGCGGTACCAAAGGAAGTAGACACTAGTGAGACACCTAGATCTAAGGGAACAACCAAAAAGTCCATGGATAAGATGTCTTGCTTTAGATGTCACGAGAAAGGGCATGTTGCTTCTCACTGTCCACTTAGGAAAGCAGATGTTACCCTAAGACAGTGAACCCAACACCTGTTAAGCCCTCACCCAGTGTGGCAAGCGGCAGTAGTTCTCAACCTACCGAGAAAACTGTGCAGGCCGCACCCAAACAAGTTGTGAAAAACACACCGGTTAAGGTTGGACCAAAGGAAGTGATTAGGACAAATTCACCGAATCGTTTCATTAATCAATCTAGGTCAGCACCACAACAAGTCTATAGGAGCACCACACCTAGCAGGTCACATACTCCAGTTAGACAATATGGACCGGTAAGAGCTCAAGGATCACAGTCAGAAATGGCATATAATAGAAATTATTCCAGAGCTTCACAACAAATGCCTACACCAAGGCAAAGAGTGAACTTAGATCACTCGGCACCACAACAGAATTCAGTTCAAAGGCCCAAGTCACCTGAAAGGCGAGATGGGTACTTGAAAGAGTTCACGTATGTGGACGAGAATGGTATTACCAAGTCAGTCATGGCTTGGGTTCCCCGTGATAACTAACCTCTTTTCTTTCATGTGCAGGAGATAACTACCGGTCCAAACAACAAGTGGTTCGTCGACAGTGGTTGCTCCAGGCACATGACGGGGGAAAGAAGTCTTCTCACAGACTTCAAGGGGGTAATAGGGGATTCGTATCATTCGCGGGTAACAAGGGTGGAAATATCACTGGAACTGGAGAAGTCACTAATGGGACGATTACTTTGGATCAAGTTTATCACGTTGATAAACTGGTTCATAATCTCATTAGTGTCTCTCAAATCTGTGATAAGAAGAACTCGGTGTTATTTACTGACACTGAGGCGTTAGTGCTAAAGCCTGGATTCAAAATTCCTGAAGAATGGGTGTTGATGCGGGCGCCAAGGAAGAACGACTTGTACATGCTGGATATGAACAAGCCAGAGACTTCGATGGGGCCAATTTGTCTACTATCCAAAGCTTCGGAGACGGAATCCGTCTGTGGCACAGACGCATGGCTCACCTGCACCTGAGAAAGATGAATTACATAACGAAGCATGGACTGGTGCAGGGTGTGCCCATGAAAAGTTTTCAGTTCGAGGATAAGTGTCTACCTTGCATGAAGGGCAAACAACACAAGAAGACACACAAGTCCAAGAAGCAGAATTCCATAGCCTCAACATTCGATCTGTTGCACATGGACCTTTTCGGCCCAATCAACAAAAGGAGTATTGGAGGTAGTTGGTACTGCTTAGTTATCACCGACGATTACTCACGTTTTTCTTGGGTTTTCTTTTTAGGTACGAAGGACGAGACGGCTGCAAGGCTCATCGGGTTCTTGGACCAAGTGGAGAACTCATACGGAACTAGGGTTAAATATATTCGTAGTGATAATGGAACTGAATTCAAAAACACTGTAATTGGTGTATATTGCCTATCAAAGGGCATAGTGCATCAATTCAGTGCACCATATGAACCTCAACAGAATGGGGTGGCCGAACGTAAAAATAGAACTTTGATTGAGGCTGCAAGGACTATGCTTTCGGATTCAAAGCTTCCTACCATGTTTTGGGGGGAGGCAGTGAATACCGCGTGCCACATTTTAAACCGAGTCCTTACAGTCAAATCATTGAACAAAACATGCTATGAAATTTTGAATAAACGGCCACCTAACTTAACTGGATTCGAACCGTTTGGAGTACCATGCACACTTTTAAGAACAAAACATCAACCGAAGTTTGGTGAAAAGGCTGACGAAGGATACTTCCTAGGTTATGTGCCAAACTCACCAAACAAACGGGTGTTTAACAAAACAACGGGTACTGTGGAGATTGTGTATAACATTGAAGTCACAAGTTATACACATGAACCCCAAACTGGTCCGGAATGGATATTTGACTATGATAAGTTATTTGATGCTTTTAACATTCCTCTGGATGACAATGCAGGTACAATCGAGAAGGACATGGCGACGTTGCATCTGAACGACGATGGCCAAATCTTTCCAAGGACCACGTTCGAATCTACGTCCGAGCCTACTGCGACTGTAGATGGATCTCCAGAAGTTGCTGATCAAGAGGCACCTAACACTGAGAATCATACTCAAGCTTCAAGTTCTAACTCTGAGGAAAACGTCCGTGAGGAGGAAAATGTAGAAGCTGAGCCTGTTCCACCTTTAGGTGAAATAGGATCCAACTTAGGAGATAATCTAAGGGTTGATGAAATAGAGACCTCTAGGATTAACAAGAACCATCCAATAGAAAGCATCATAGGAAATCCTAACGAGGGTGTGAAGACTCGGAGTAGTGTAAATAACAACACCGTGTTGTTGTCGATGATAAACGACTCCGAGGCATATCACACATGTCTTTATTCATGTTTCATATCGCAAGTAGAGCCTAAGAATGTGCAAATGGCACTTAAGGATAACTCCTGGGTTGAAGCGATGCAGGAAGAACTTTCACAGTTTAGGAAACTAGAAGTGTGGGAGTTAGTTCCGTTACCTCGAGGGGAGATTGCAATAGGAACCAAATGGGTTTTTAAGTGCAAAAGAGACGATCGGGTATAGTCACGCGCAACAAGGCGATAATTAGTTGTAAAGGGTTTCAACCAAGGAGGAGGGAATCGATTACAAACGAAGTCTTTTGCACCATGTAGCAAGGATTGGAAGCCATTAGGTTGTTTCTAGCGTTTTGCCTCCTTCAAAGGCTTTAAGGTATTATCAACTAGACGTAAGAGTTTGCTTTTCCTGGTTATTGGAAAGTGAAAGGAAGTTGGTGTTATGTAGGAACCAACCGCCCGGATTACAGAGCCAAAAATATCCTGATAGAGTATATCGCTTTAGGAAAGGCTCTTTATGGTATTACATCAGGCACCTAGGGCGTGGATGAAGACTTATACTCCCAACCATCTTTTAGGAAAACGGTTTTGAAAGCGGTATGATAGATAGTACTCTATTTGTGGAAGAGGAAGGGAGAACACTTTATCTTTGGTACACAGTGTACGTTCATGATATCATTTTTTGGATCATCAGCACCGAACCAAATGTTGCAAGATTGAAGAAGTTGATGAAGTCTAAGTTCGAGATTGAGTGCTATGGGGAGTTGAATTTCTTTTTAGGGTTACAATGTTGACAAAAGAAGGAAGGGGATGTTTATCCATCAAACTAAGTATGCTATGACAATTAGAACGGTTTTGGGGATTAGAGGGAACTAAGTTGAGGCCCCATTTCAGCACGCCGATTCAAGTGAATCACAATCTCGGGCCGGGTACTGAAAGTGATACCGATGTGGATCCGACTTTATATCGGGCCATGATTGGGTCACTTATGTATTTAACTGCTTCAAGACCTGATATTATGTTTGCTGTTTGTATTTGTGCAAGGTTTCAAGCGAATCCGAAGGAGATGCATATGAAAGCTGTGAAGCGGATTCTATGATACCTCAAGTCGAAACCGAAGCTGGGACTTTGGTATCACGCGGAGGGAGATCTAGAGTTGGAGGCGTTCACAGATTCTGACTACGGAAGATGCAGCTTGACGCGCAAATCAACGACTGGAGGTTGTCAGTTCCTAGGAGGGGGAGACTGGTGTCCTGCAATGCAAGAAAACAAAACATCGGTAGCCATTTTCAACGTGCAGGAGGCCGAGTATGTTTGCCTGCTGGTAGTTGCTCTTTTTGCTCACAGGTTCTGTGGATACAACAAACAATTTGCGGGATTACGGTTTGGCTTACACTTCAAAACTCCTATTAGGATAGACAAATCATCTACAATTGCTATAAACTACATAAATCCAGTTAAACACAGTAAAACAAAGCACATAGACATAAGCGCATTCATTTTTCTTCGTGATTGTGCCTGAAAAGAACTGTAATCAAACTGCTAAAGTGGCAACAGAGATAATTAATGCAGATTTATTTACCAAAGCGTTTTGATTAAGTCACGGTTTGAGTATTTAATTCAACTAATTGGAATGCGCAACCAGAGTAATTTGACCTAGTAGTAGTAAGTTTATTTTAATGTTATTGGAGTAGTAGGTTTATTCTTTCTTTTCAGTAATCTTGCTAATTTTAGGAAAGTTTCTATTTTTAGTAAGCTTTCATCTTTAGTAAGTTAGTAGGTTTAGCTTATTTTACTGCTTTCTATGAAAAAATAAAAGAAAAAAAGAGAGAAAATACAATAAAAATACAAAAAAAAAAAAAGAGAATATCAGAAAAAGAGTTTATGGTCTTAGATACATAGGTTCAATAAGTGACGAAAATTAGCACTGAGCGTCGTTTACATGACTCTAATAATTTAGGCTTTCACACATAATGCAAACTAAATCCTAAGCTGTTATACTTTAACTTAGTTTGATGGTGTTGGTAGGCATAATACATATAGGGGAAATCTCCAAGGCTAATAAAATATCTTAGAAATAGTCAAGCGTGTCACTAACTTAGATATAATGACCAATCGGTCTTAATTTTTTATGTACAAGACATACAAACATTGAGTCTAATTGAGGTATGCAAACTTTCTGGGGATGTATGGCAACATCAAATACATCTGAAAATGGAAAGAATAGAAATATCATGTAAAACTGAGAGTCGAAAACATGCAACTTTGTTGTACGTAAGTACAGACCTGTTGTCTCTGTTTAGATTCGGGTTAGCAGACATGTCGCTTTGTTGTACGTCAGTACAGACCTGTCACCGCTGTCTTGCTAACTTTAAAAATAAACTCTAAGTCAAACTAAGACACTTTGTTGTATGAAAATACAGACCTGTGTCCGATGTTTGTCTTTTAAAGAAAGTTTGCAAATACCAACAAGTTAGAATCTTTATCTGTGTGCCTTGATCATAAAAGTATGTCTATGTCTGAGTCACGTAAGATAATTTCCTGATAAATAAAAAGGCCAAGGGATATTCCGAAATGTAGAATGTTTAACGGGGTAAAATACCAACAATCGGCTAAATAGGTATGTCACAACAAACAATCAAAGGAATCAAAAATTCCTAAGTGTGAAAGTTTAAGTACTGAAAGTTAGTATCAGACATCGCTATCTGATTGAACTTTTCTTAGACTATATTCATCAAAAATATGTTGTTAAGTATTTAGCTTAGATTGTAAATTTTTCTTAAGTCTAGATTAAATTTTTGGTCAAAATTTTATTTTACTTTATTTTATTTTATTTTTACCTTAGTTTATTTTATTTCCTTTTAGTTTAGTTTAATTTTTTACTTAGGGAAAATGTCAAAAGTTAGTGAGGGTGCATTCAAAGTTGGATAAAATAAACAATGCGTAAACTATCTTGAGCTTAGGGTAAAAGAATTGGCATAATTTATCTGGTTACACAATACCGTAGAAAAAAGTTGGAAAAGTTGAAACTATTTCAAAATTTTCGAAATTTTTCTAAGTGTTGGTGGTTTCGAATCTAAGACAGACTCGAATAAGGAGTAATTCGAATCTGTCAGTAGATTCGAATCTTCGCTTAGACTCGAGGGTTGGTGGTATAAATAGGTTAACAGTAAGTTATTAAGTCCATCTGTTTTCGAATCTATACTATCGAATCTATCAAAGGCGATTTCGAATCTGTTCTTCGAGTCTATCGTAATCCTCCAAAACGACATTTTGTCGAGTCTCTTACATGGTGTTTCGATTCTACAGATACATCTAGGTATAATCAACCGGATTGTACAAGATTTGTGTAGTTTTATGCACAATTTTAGACCAAATCGTCAAATTTTGAAGTTTTATAGGTCGAAATAGGGTTTTTGCTAAATTACCAAGATTGGACCTATAAAAGATCAAATTAAAAGCATAAATCAATGATTAGAACCTAGTTGAACTAATGTATGTGATTTACCAAGTTCAAAATGGTTAAAATCTTGGGTTTTTGTTGAAAACAAAACCGACGAGACTTCGAGTCTGTTCTAGGACCTTCGAATCTGTTCATGGGTTTCTCGAATCTATCATTAGATTCGAGATGACCATGATATTCGAATCTGTCCATTAGACTCGAATAGGGACTCTTCGAATCTGTCCATTACATTCAAATATGGACACTTCGAATCTGTTACTTTCGAATCTGTACTTTATTTATTTTGTTTAATTTAAAATTTATTAAACTTGTGGAAATTTAATTGTGTTAGATTTTGTATTTAAAAAAGTACAAAATAAAACAAATTTGAATTTAATTAAGTTTATTGATTTTTAATGAGTCTAACAGTTTTATTTATTGTGCAGATATGGCGGTTCGCGCTTTTGTCCCTAAGCATAATATGGTCCTTAATCCAGACAATAATATCCCTGAGGCGCAGGGTTTTCGCCAAGTTTTGGATTTCCAAGCTGAATCTAGGATTAGCTATGCTTTGTTTCATAACATTCCAATTGTAATCTCGTATGTACGCCAGTTCTATGATCATTTACAGGTTGACTGTACTGTCACCCCGACAGTTATAAGAACCAGAATCGCTGGCCAGCCTCTAGTCTTCTCAGCAGATATGTTGCGCCAAGTTCTACAGTTGGGTTCTCAGGAACAGGAGGACGGGCCTATTGACTTCCCGTTAAGTATTAGGCAGACTGCTTTTCTGAGGATAGGATACAGTTTAGATGTGACAAAGTCGTCATACATGAAGAGTGGCCTGATTGGGCAATGGAGATTCTTGGTGCACGTATTCATGGTCTGTTTTGCGCCGAAGAAAGCTGGCTTTGATTACATAGGGTCAAAGATCCAATCTGGAGTTATTGCATTGGTATATAATCGGAAGTTCAGCTTTTCGCAGATGTTCTTCTCGGAGTTCGTTCATCAAATTACGGCTCCAGAAAGGGAAAGATTTTTGCTGTACCCAAGATTCATAATGATGCTGATAAGGCATTTCTTGCCAGACTTGCCGCCGTCCAATGACTCTTTGAGTGTTAATGTTATGGACAAACGGATTTTCGCTGATTGTTCCTCACACCGAGGAAGATTGGCTGTTCCTGTTGCTCGTCCATTGTTCGGAGCTATTGTGGATAGGGATTTTCAAGCCCCGGAAGATGCCAACTGGGCAGGGGTCGTTGAGTTTCCACAACAACAACAACAGCAACAACAACAACAGCCAAGAGTTCAAAGACGCCGTCAGAGACCAGCAGTGAGTCAAATCCAGGCATCAAGGCCTTCTACAAGCGAGCATCCCCAAGCACAGGAAGCAGGGCCTTCAAGTGCAGTTCCTGATTCTGAACAAATTGCGCAAACACTAGAAGAGATATGGGCATCAGGACCCCATGCGAACGAGGACGTGGCCGCAGCATTAGTGGGGGAGCTGCTCAGTCCACAAGAAGGAGCAGAAGATGTTCTTAGAGATGTGGATGAGTATGAGCCAGAAAGGGTTGATGAAGGCTTGACATCATCAGCATCAGAATCAGATGATATGGATGGGCAGGAGGCTGAAGAACCTGAATCAGTGGCTGCAGATCCCAATATTCACATCGGAACCTATGGAGCTAGGTTAGTAGTGAATGAAGCAGCAGGATCGAGGAGGAGAGAAGAAAGGGAATCTGAAGATTCGGATTTTGAAGAAGAGGAGGTTGCTCCACTAGTGACGAGGCAACGGGCCAAACGTCATCGGTTCATGCAAGGGTCTTTTTCGGAATCCACAAGTCAGCCAGAAGTTCCCCAATCCCAACCTCAAGCCACCGCTCCACCATCACCGCCACCTCAGCATCATGAACCATACATTCCACCACCATTCATCCCATCTCCCATTCAGTCCATTCCATCTACCTCAGCCGCTTATACTGAAAATCAAAGGTTCATGCAACTCAAGGGACGTGTTGACTTTCAGCATGTCCAAATCCTAACCCTCACAAAGGCTGTAGGCGAGCTCCAGGAGCATAATGCAAATCTTGATAGAGATAATGCCGAGTTGAGGAAGATTGTGGAAAGTGTCAGAGATGAAAACACGGAGCTAAAATTCTTTTGTAGCTGATCAATCTTCAGAAATCCGAGCAATGAGGTCCCTCCTAGAGCAACTTATGAAAAATCTACAAACTCAGGGGGAGACGAGTTGTAAGGATCAGGAGGTACAGAGAAGAGATGATGATAATGAAGGCGATGATCCCGGTGCGAATAAAGAGATTGAGTCTGTAGATTTTCCTGCAGCTCAAGCTACACAAATTCAGGGGGAGCCAAGTACAGAAGGAGAAGTAGGAGGATCTGGAAAAGAAGCAGGTTCCTCGAGGGTTCTGGACAGTAACATGATTGATGCACTGAAGGACATAAAGGAAGAGCTTATGGATTTTGACGATGAAGAAGAAGAGTTAGAAGAAGGAGAATTTATTCCAGAGGAGGTTGTGGACTGGAAATCAGACGATGAAGTGTTGGATGATGAAGACGATCATGTCAATGAGGTTATTATCAATTCACAACCTGTCACGGAGCTATATGAAGGACAAAATCATAATGTGATTGACTTTGACTATATCAAGGTAGCCTCAGTCGAGGACAAAGAACTTGAAGAGGCCGAGAAGGAGCCATCTAGAGCTGACTCGATAAATCTTTGGTTCAAGAAAGAGGAAAAGAAAGATCGTTTGAAGATGAAGAAGAAAATGAGAGTTACAGGTGCTGGAAGCTTCTCAGGAGGCATTATAAGCTGGTTCTTTGACAAAGAACTGCAGCTATTTATCTTGAAAA
>JAANYP010005218.1:0-16751 GCA_020465985.1 Centrapalus pauciflorus
CAATCTACGTAGAATGACATTCAATCTACGTAGAATGGTATGCAATATACGTAGAATGACATGCAATCTACGTAGATAGTCGTGTAGAATGTCAATTATCATATATTCTACGTAGATTATTAAATGATAAAATATACCAAAAACACATTGAATAGTAATGTTAATCTACATAAAAAGATATAGAACTGTATAAGAAACATAAAAATATATTAAATATATAAGAAACATAACATTTTACATAGATTATGTGTAATTTTTTACAAGTAGTATTGTATTATATTCTATGTAGATTATGATGTAATCTACGTAGATTGTCATGTAATCAACATAGATTATAATGTAAAACATCTAATAACTATTACATTCATTATAAATATAATATCTTACAAATAATTTTAATTATAAAATATGGAAAATGAATCTGTCCAATGTACGTAGATTGTACATAGAATATGTTCGTCGATACTCTACATAGAATGTCACGCAATCTACGTAGAATGACATGCAATCTACGTAGAGTATCGACGAACATATTCTATATACAATCTACGTAGAATGGGATGCAATCTACGTAGAATGACATTCAATGTATGTAGAATGACATTCAATCTACGTAGAATGTCATGTAGAATGTGAAGTATCATATATTCTACATAGATTACATGATAAAATATACCAAAAACACATTGAATGTTAATGTACATTTACATAAAAAGATATAGAAATGTATAAGAAACAAAAAAATATATAAAATATATAAGAAACATAACATTCTACATAGATTATGTGTGATTTTTTACAAGTAGTCTTGTATCATATATTCTATGTAGATTATCATGTAATCTACGTAGATTATCATGTAAAACATCTAATAACTATTACATTCATATATATCTAATACTTTACAAATAATCTTCATTATAAAACATTGAAAATGAATCTGTCATATTCTATGTAAAGTATCGACGAACACATTTTATGTACAATATACGTAGAATGTCATGCAATCTATGTAGAATGACATTCAATCTACGTAGAATGACATTCAATCTACGTAGAATGTCATGCAATCTGCGTAGAATGTCATGCAATCTATGTAGAATGTCGTGTAAAATGTCAAATATCATGTGTGCTACATAGATTACATGATAAAATATATCAAAAACACATTGAAACAAAAAAAAGAAGATTTCATTTAGACATTTTATCAAACACTTGGTATGCAACTGATATAAAATATACCAAAAATACATAGAATAAAACTATTAATCTACGTAGAATAACATGCAATCTACGTAGAATGACATTCAATCTACGTAGAATGACATTCAATCTACGTAGAATGACATGTAATCTACGTAGAGTATCGACGAACATATTCTATGTATAATCTACGTAGAATATCATGCAATCTACATAGAATGTCATTCAATCTACGTAGAATGACATTCAATCTACGTAGAATGACATTCAATCTACGTAGAATGACATTCAATCTACGTAGAATGACATGCAATCTACGTAGAATGTCATGCAATCTATGTAGAATGTCAAGTATCATATATTCTACGTAGATTAAATGATAAAATATACCAAAAACACATTGAAACAAAAAAAAAAATAAGATTTCATTTAGACATTATATCGAACACTTGGTATGCAACTGATATAAAATATAAAAAAAAACACAATGAGTAGTAATGGTAATCTACAAAAAAGATATAGATTTGTACAATAAACATAAAAATATATGAAATATATAAGAAACATAACATTCTACATAGATTAGAATAGTAATGTTAATCTACATAAAAAGATATAGATTTATATAACATTCTATATAGACATATAATATTTCTATATAGAATACATTAATTTTTTAGCAATTAAATAATTTTTTATATAGAAAAAAATTTATTTTTTTTATAAAAAATGTTTTTTTAATTTTAAAATCAATTCTAATGAAAGAAAGAGAAAATGAAAATGAAAAAAAAAAAGTAAGAGAGAGAAAGTGAAAAAAGATGCATATAATAAAAAAGGTGGAGAGAGAAAGATAATATTTTTTATTCCAAAAATATCATTTTGATCCAAGGGCTCTAAAAGGTTTCTAGGTTCTCACCATCTTTAAGGTTCTTAAAAGAACATCTCCCTATATATATATATATATATATATATATATATATATATATATATATATATATATATATATATATATATATATATATATATATATATATATATATATATATATATATATATATATATATATATATATATATATATATATATATATATATATATATATATATATATATATATATATATATATATATATATATATATATATATGTATATATATATATAGAATATGGTTCGTGTGAGTACCTAAAAAATGCAGAGTACCGTGAGTACCTGTGAACACACGGGTTTTAGATGTGAACATGCTCCGAAAAAAAGTTTTTTTTTTAATTTTTTTTTTCATATTAATTTAGATACAAATAATATAAGCCTATTCGTAAAAGAATTACACACATTCACACTTTCTAGTCTCTTAAAAGTCATGTGAACGTGAAAAAATTCATGTGAACATGCTTAGCTGTGAACATACGTTCACAACAGTGCAGTTCATGTGAACTTGCACGTTTCACATAGTTATAGTGTGTGTTTATGTGTGATTTTTTGCAAGTAGTCTTATATTATTAATTTAAACATGATTATGAAAAAAAATTTCAAAAAAAATGGTTTTAAGCGAGGTACCTCCGGTACTCCGCAAAACTAGTGGTACTCATTTGAACCCAAATCTATATATATATATATATATATATATATATATATATATATATATATATATATATATATAGATTGAGGTTCTATGGGGCACCACGATGCATTGGGAACCAGTGGGAACCAAAAATGCATAACCTATTTACTAAGGATGCAATAAGGGTAATATGAGAGTACTAATTATTTTAAAAAATTAATTGATCTTTTAATTAATAGATTAGTTTGAAAATAGGAAACTAAATAATATCATTAACCACTTTCTCTATTTTCTTCCACACTTTCCTCCCTCACCCACCTCTCTCTCTCTCTCTCAAAAGATGAATGTTGATGTTTTTTATTCGAGTTAATTACAAAAATGGTCCCTGTGGTTTGTCTTAAAATTTGGATTTGGTCCCTGAACTTTCAATTTTGCAGAAACGGTCCTTATTTTCATAGTTTGTTTGCAATTTTGGTCCCTCGACCTATTAACTTTTCTAATATGACCAAATTACCCTTATTTTGATGCAAACTATAGGGACCATTTCTACAATTAAATTTTTTACCACTTTTTTATTCTTAATTAAATTAATTATTTTTTGGTGTTACTTAAATTTAATAAACTATAAAAATAGAAAAGAATTATTTAATTATTTATGTTGGTTCATAAATGATTTAGATATTTTTAGTCTTAATTAATTTTAATTTACTATAATCAAAGTGTAAACCAATCAAAATTTATAATCGAAAAAATCATTTATGTTTAGAAATCATTTTTTAATTTACTATATTCAAACATGATGCACATTAGCGGTGCATTAAGATGATGATGAACATGTTGAAGACGGTGATTAACACATTTAAATTCCAGATATGCATCACGATGAACACGATGATGCATAATCTGGGAAAGATGAATACGAAGATGCACAGTATGAACACGATGATGCATAACATGGTGCCCCCATGTGAAAACACGATGATGCATAACCTGGGAAAGATGAATACGAAGATGCACAGTCAATGAAGATGATGAAACATCATGTTGGATTTTTGTTCAATTGAAATTTTATAATTTTAGAAGTGTATTTTATAAATTTATTAGCATTTAATACTTGATTGAATTAAATATTCAATCAATATAAATTTAATTTTGAGTTGACTTGATATATTATTTTTTCCCAAAATACCCTTATGCACATCTAATACGTGAACTGTGCATCATGATGCATACACGAATTTCATCTTTATTACCCTTTTGCCGTTGTAATCTTAGCCATTCATTTTCTAGATCTAACGGCGTATATAGGTTCCTAAGTTGCACGGTGCACACAGGTGCCCCATAGAACCTAACCCTATATATATATATATATATATATATATATATATATATATATATATATATATATATATATATATATGTATATACATGAATCAGGTTCATCAGCGTACCTATAAGATTCCAGCGTACCCTAATGTGAATGATCATTCACATATATATTTTTTGAATAGACATGTATAAGACAACATTATAAGACTTTTTTTTTCAAAAGAAGCAACATCATAAATCTTGTGAATGGTCATTCACACCATTATAAGACTTTTTTTTCAAAAGAAGCAACATCATTAAATATTTGTGAGAACCTAAGAACCATTTGTGGCCATTAGATCAAGAAGATCTATGGCTCAAAATTGTCAAATGATATTTTTGTAATTATTTAGAATTTTGATAGTGGATAATCTTGAAAAAGTATGCAAAGGGTATTTTGGGAAATATAAAAAAATCTGTTTTTCTTTTTCTCTCTCTTACTTTTTTTCATTTTCATTTTTTTTCATTAGAATTGATTTTCATAGTAAAAAAACATTTTTTTTAAAAAAATTCTATATAGAAAATTATTTATCTTTTGCTAAAATTTTTACATATTATATATGGAAATATTATGTATCTATATAGAACGTTATATAATTCTATATCTTTTTATGAAGGTTAATATTACTATTCATAATCTATGTAGAATGTTATGTTTCTTATACATTTCATATATTTTTATGTTTCTTATGCATTTCTATATATTTATATATAGATTACCATTATTATTCATAATCTAGCTACAATCTATTCTGTATAGAATATTATTTATTCTATATAGATACAACAATAACAAATTACTAGTACAACAATAATAAAACATAAATATAAAACTAGCTACAATCAATTCTGTAGAGAATATCAAATATTCTATATAAAGTATCATATATCTATAAAAAAACAAACCAAATCTAGATTTAATACGTAAAGACCTTAAACCATCAAAAGACACAACCTTTAAGAACCAGAACCTTCGACGAACTGATGAACGCAACCTATCTAGAATGTTAAGTATTCTATGTAGAGTATCACATAGAATGTAACATCCAAATATTTAAATTATTGTATTTGAGGTTTATTAGTTTAAATTTGTAATTTAATATAATTAAGTTGGATTGCATTTGGATTAATTATAAATGTTGGTTGCTTTATTCAGAAATTGATAATTTCAATTTATTAAGTTAATATAATTATTATTAAGTGGTTGTGAGGATAAAATAAAGATTGAATCTTTATTCAAATGGAATTTAAGAATTTGGTGGCTATTTTAAGGAATTCGGAAATTTAGAATTTCAAATTATAATTATTAAGTATGATAATTTTAAGTTATGGTGACGATAAAATTAAGACGGAAATCAGTATTAAAAAGAAATCAGATAAGTGGAGAGGCTAAATGTGCCAAAGTTGAAAATGGGAATAAAAGACACTAAGTCTCTCAATTAAATGAAAGACAGTCTCTCTACTCTCTCTCTCTCTAACTTTCTGCTCTCTCTCTCTCTCTCTCTCTCTCTCTAAAAGAAAGAACCCACGGTTCTTTATTTTCACAAAGCAAGAACTCAAAATTTGTGGAAATTAGAGGCCGAAAATCCGGAATTAAGTTGCTTAGGAGAAGCTATAACCACTACAACAAACGATTCGAGGTAAGATTTACCCAAAATTTGTATATTTAAGGATTTTGAAATCGGTTTTTATGAAAACCGAATCACTGATTTAAGCTTCAAATTGTTGATGCATGTTAGATATTATTGTGGGTTTGTGCAAATCTAGTGTCATGAAAGTTATGTATAAAGTTTCAAGTCTTGATTCAAGTTATAAAGATGATTTTGAAAAATATACAGTGTGTGTGTCTGTGCGTTTGCATGAGTACCGAAACAATTTGGAGGTACCGAAACCTTAACATAATACCGAAACTCCATGAATACTGAAACCCACCACTGAAACCTTGATATTGAGATGTACCGAAACTCTTTAAGGTTTCGGTATAATTAAGCCTAATACCGAGACTACAAAGGTACTGAAACCTTAAGGTTTTGGTACATACTACTGAAACTTTTTAGTGAAACCTTTGATGGTGTAACTTTTTAGTGAAACCTTGATGGTGAAACTTTTTAGTGAAACCTTTGATAGTGAAACTTTTTAGTGAAACCTTTGATGGTGAAACTTTTTAGTGAAACCTTGATGGTGAAACTTTTTAGTGAAACCTTTGATCGTGAAACTTTTTAGTGAAACATTTGATGGTGAAACTTTCACAACATGTACTGAAACTATATGTACTGAAACCCACCCTCAATATACCGAAACTATAAATGGTGAGTACCAAAACCTTTGAAGGTTTCGGTGTTCCCCTTTTTATTTTCATTGAAACAGAGGCAATAAAACATATATATATATATATATATATATATATATATATAAATATAAAGGAATATATATATATATATATATATGTGTGTGTGTGTGTGTGTGTGTGTGTGTGTGTGTGTCTATATATAGTCATCTCGGTTGGGGTTTGATTTGTGAAAATAAAATAGAAACGGTCGGACCTTCTTAAATTCAGTTATATATAATGATAAATTCTGGACATTTTGGCAATCTCAGAAATTGGAGATTACAGTATAAATTTTCAATCACAATTCCGAAGGATTTACACGGTAATTTGTGAAACTTGATGGGACACATTATTAAATGAGAGATTGATGGTATTAATAAAGGGTTAATTGGGAATAATAAAACATCAAGTTTAAGGAATAAAATGTGAGTATCAGATGTCGGTTCCGAATTTTTGGTACTTTAATTGTACAAACTTGATTCTCAGTTGATAATAAACATATGTATGATATGTTTTACTTATGGAATGTAACAGGTCACTTGTGGTGGTGTTTAACCCACAGTGGGGTACTTTGTCAGACTGGTTGAAATCCCATGGAGAAATAAAATAAACTGAAGTTAATTTACGCACCCACTGTGAGTACATATGATTTTGCATGTTTATATCTGCTTTATGTTAGCTATTGCCTGCTGAGACATGTTGTTTCACTTTCGTTTAGAATTCTACTAACTTGCGTAGATTTAGATGCACATTGTCGCTTGTTGCATGTCCGTTTCTTTGTTGTGCATCTTTCGATGGACCGGCGGGTGGCATCTGTTATTCCGATGTTACTGCGCTATATCACCTGCAGCTGATCCCTCCGAGGTTCTGGTAGGCAGTAAGTCATCCCCGATGTTATGTCTGTCTCGGATGGTTGGTTTTAATGCCGAGCTTTGGGCTCGTAGGAGCTGCGGCTCATGTGCCGTACTTTGTGTACGTAGAGAGTATACGGCGTGCGTCGTCGGTGTTAGTCTTGGGGGCTTCATAAAGATTTATAGAATGCGTAAATCTGTGTATTCAGTAAGCTTTGCTTACCCCTCAGTTGTTGACATTTTTATAGGAGAAGGTAAATCCGCTGCGGGACCTTCTAGCTTGGTCATTAATTGAAGACTTGAAGAGATCTACTACTCATCTTGGTAACTGAATCGTGGGATTATTATTGTAATACATTTGGGATGATGTAATAAATTTTGAGTATGTAGACTTAGACTTGAAACCTTATAGCGCCGTAGGGTGTTTAAAACAGTTGTATTATTTTTATTATGTACTTTAATGATTCCGTAATTATATTAAGCTTTCAGATCATTATGTAATCATGTGTTTGGTGATTAATCCTGGGTGTATTGTAATTGTGGTTATTGTGGCAAGGGTGTCACAGCGAATGGTATCAGAGCATTTGTTTGAGATTCAAGTGTCCGTGAGGTCTTGGTCTCAAACATTAAGTGATGATATGTAGGGATGTTAAGTGATGATCTGAACTAAGATAGGACATGATCTAGTGCTTGTAGGAAAGTGACTTTCATACGAGACAACATGCGTTTTCGTTAACCATGTGATGGGATCACTAAATGATTTACATGTTTAATTTTCAGAATATGTCTGGAGTAGGAATGACGCCACGAGAAACAAGGGAAATGATGCTATCAATGATCGGAGAACAAAACAGAATGATTCAATATCAATTTCGGGCTCGAGATGAGGCCAAAGCTAAAAGAAAGGAAGACAAGAGAAAAGAAAAGAGGGAACATGAAAGAAATTATGTTGTGGATGACATAAACCTTAGAAATAAAGCGAAACGTAAAGACAAGGGCAAAGAAAAGATTGATTATGAAACTGGAATCGATGAGAATTACATGAAGTATGTAATTAGATCATTCAAGGACTGGCAACCACCAACATTTTCTGGATCTTTGAGAATTGAGAAATCAGAAATATGGATTACAATTATGGAACAGATTTTTACGGAGATGAATTGTAAGGATGAGTACAAGGTATATTTGGCTAAGGATCAATTGATTGGACAAGCCAAGAAATGGTGGGACTGTTGGGAAAAAGAATTGGGAACAGAGTTGATTATTTCATTTAGTTGGGAACAATTCAAGTTGTTGTTTTGTAGGCAATATGGTGAGCCTGATATTGTGCCTCATGATGATCATGAAGAAAGAGCTATCGGAAAGATCGCAAAATTCTGGAGGAGATGAACTAAATGGACCATATTTGATATCGAGGACAAATAAACGTGATAGATGTAAAAGATGTCGACATTGTAACCAATTTGGACATAAGGATGACAAATGTCCAAGGAAGGCTGATGCTTGTTATAATTGTGGAAAAGTGGGTCATTTTAGCAGAACTTGCGGATTTCGACCAAAGAATTAGCATGTACTAACATTACATATGAAACTATGAATGAAAATTTCAACAAAGGAGACGAGATCTCTGAGACTATTGTTATAACTTTTGTACCTTAAATTACAGAATTAAAAGAGTACTTTAAAGATTCAATATGTAATATTTCATTAAAATTTAAGTTTGACCATAATGGGTTAAAGAACTAGAACTAATTGTATTAGTATCATATATGATATGTTTGAAGGATTGATAGCAATTAGTCATGGTTATCAAAAAGCAAATAGCATCAAATTTTTATTAAGGGAAGCTGTATGATAAATTGTGTTGTTATTTTAAAGCTTAACAAGGTTGTTGTTAAGAACAACAAGATACGAACCGTTCATGAGAATTTTGATGTAGTTGGATTCAAAGAAACTTTTTGAATATTGGAATACGTAATTTTTATAACAAGAGAAAACATTTCAAGCATTCTTGAGAAAATAAACGAGGGTATGAGAATACATGATTGGTGATAATTTTGAATGAGATTTGGATATACAAAGCGAGATATAAGTTATATATGTATGTGAGCTGTAATCAACATGAGGATAATAATACTTAATGGAATGGTGATTTGATCAAACATAAAAGTTTTAAAGAGATTTTGGGCATTGATGAATTATACGTATAAAGCAACGAAAGTCTTATACTACGATCAAGATTTAAGGAATACACGGAGGTGGTCATGAGTCCTGCTTGATTTTAGGTGTCACTGATCTCTTGTATCTGCTGCTTTGCTCCACAATTGACAATGTCGTTGTCTAAAGTTGTTTGTTGTGATTGATGATTGAAATTGCTGGTAATGCATTAGTTAAAAATAGTCCACGTATATCGTAACTGTACTCTAGTGATTGAAGATGTAGTATTCAATCTTGACATGATTTCTATAGAGTTCAGCGAATTTGATGTGATAATAGTTCAAATGAACTGATTGATCGAGAATGAGATCCATGTAGTTACAATAAAGGAATAATAAAGATAACTACACCGGATAGGCTAGAGATCTGTATATACGGGGATTGGAGAAGTGAGGATCAATGTCTATTGATGATTGCTAGGGCCCGAAAAGCTGGTTGCTAAGGGCTGGGAGTCTTGTTCGGCATATGCTATTGATGCCAAGACTGAAGCGAAAACTGTGGCCGATGCGCCTGTTGTTCCAAAATTCCCGGAAGTCTTGTCTGGTGTGTCACCTGAAAGATAAGTGAAATTCTGTGTTGACTTGATCTCTGGAGCTTCTCCAATAGCTTGTTCTTCGTACCGTCTTGCATCTACCAAAATGTAAGAAATGATGAAGCAACTTCAGGAGTTGTCAGATAAGGGCTTCGTTAGAATGAGTTCTTTGCCAAGGGAAGCTCGATATTGTTTATGAAACAAAAGATATCACAATGAGAATGTGTATAGATTAACATGATTTGAACAAATTAATTATAACAAATAAGTAACCGCTGTCGGGAATTGATGATTATTCGATCAGCTGCATGAGGTTGGTTATTATTCAAAGATTGATTTATGTTCGGAGCATCACTAGCTGAAAATCCGAAAGGAGGACATACTGAAAACGACTTTCAGGACTAGTTATGAGCACTACGAGTATTTGGTTATGCCATTTGGGATTACCAACGCCCCAGCTGTTTTATGGACATTATGAATAGGGATTTGTAGACCAATGTTGGAGGAATTGGTGATTGTAATTATCGATGATATTTTGGTATAAGTCTAAAGCTGAATATGTCAAATTGTGAGCTTTGATTACAACAGATTAAATTTTGTAGTATGTGATTTCAGAGGATTCCGCTAAAGTGGAGCGATTGAGAATTGAAAGTCGTCTCACAGTACTACAGAAATAAGAAGTTTTCTATGATTGGAAAATTGTAGACATGCTGATTAATTGGGTATGTTTTATACCAACTCAAGAAAGTTATTGCTGGAAAGACTTGCACAGATTTGCGTGAGTAAGGTTTTTACTCTTTATGGTATTCTAGAATCGATTATGTCTGATTAGAAGAGTCGTTTCATTTTCAACTATTGGTTTGCTTTACAAGTTGGATTAGGCACACATATGGCTACGAGTAGAGCTTACCGACAAACGATAGATTATCAGAATGAATGGACTATTTCCATATTGGAATATATAATGAGATCATGTATCCTGGATTTAAGTATCAACTAAAAAGATCAATTGCTTTGATGGAAATATAAAACCCCTACATGTTGAAAAGAAATTGAGGGAACTCATATCACATCTCAACTGGGCATGTATATTTCTAGGCTTTCACAGTTAAAGTCGGAGTGTGTGTTAGATACAAAGATGAAAAAGCTAAGGAGCAAAGAGATTCAAATGGTGCTTGTGCATTGGAAGCATCATAAAGGGGTAAATCATACTTGGGAGACGAGAGCTGACATGTTAAAGAAATATCCGCAACTGTTTGAAGTCAAATAACTTCGAGGACGAAGTTTGAGCGTGGTGGAGCCCATGCTGTAACATCCTAATATTTAAATTATTGAATTTGAGGTTTATTAGTTTAAATTTGTAATTTAATATAATTAAGTTGGATTGCGTTTGGATTAATTATAAATGTTGGTTGCTTTATTCAGAATTTGATAATTTCAATTTATTAAGTTAATATAATTATTATTAAGTGGTTGTGAGGATAAAATAAAGATTGAATCTTTATTTAAATGGAATTTAAGAATTTGGTGGCTATTTTAAGGAATTCGGAAATTTAGAATTTCAAATTATAATTATTAAGTATGATGATTTTAAGTTATGGTGACGATAAAATTAAGACGAAAATCAGTATTTAAAAGAAATCAGATAAGTGGAGAGGCTAAATGTGCCAAAGTTAAAATAGGAATAAAAGACACTAAGTCTCTGAATCGAATGAAAGACAATCTCTCTACTCTCCCTCTCTCTAAAACTCTCTAAAAGAAAGAGCCCACGGTTCTTTATTTTCACAAAGCAAGAACTCAAAATTTGTGGAAATTAGAGGCTGAAAATCCGGATTTAAGTTGCTTAGGAGAAGCTATAGCCACTACAACAAACGATTCGAGGTAAGATTTACTCAAAATTTGTATATTTAAGGATTTAGAAATCGGTTTTTTTATGAAAACCGAATCACTGATTTAGGCTTCTAATTGTTGATGCATGTTAGATATTATTGTGGGTTTGTGCAAATCTAGTGTCATGAAAGTTATGTATAAAGTTTCAAGTCTTGATTCAAGTTATAAAGATGATATTGAAAAATATACAGTGTGCGTGTCTGTGCGTTTGCATGAGAACCAAAACAATTTGGAGGTACCTTGAGGTTTCGGTACATAATACCGAAACTACATGAATACTGAGACCCACTCCTAAAACCTTGATATTGAGATGTACCGAAACTCTTTAAGGTTACGATATAATTAAGCCTAATACCGAGACTACAAAGGTACAGAAACCTTAAGGTTTCGGTACATACTACTGAAACTTTTTAGTGAAACCTTTGATGGTGAAACTTTTTAGTGAAACCTTGATGGTGAAACTTTTTAGTGAAATCTTTAATAGAGGAAACTTTTTAGTGAAACCTTGATGGTGAAACTTTTTTGTGTTACCTTTGCTGGTGAAACTTTTTAGTGAAACCTTTGATGGTGAAACTTTTTAGTGAAACCTTTGATAGTGAAACTTTCACAACATGTACTGAAACTATATGTACTGAAACCCACCCCCAATATACCAAAACTATAAATGGTGAGTACTGAAACCTTTGAAGGTTTTGGTATTCCCCTTTTTATTTTCATTGAAACAGAGACAATAAAGGAATATATATATATATATATATATATATATATATATATGTATATATGTATGTATGTATGTATATATATATATATATATATATATATATATATATATATATATATATATATATATATATATATATATATATATATATATATATATATATATATATATATATATATATATATATAGTCATCTCGGTTAGGGTTTGATTTGTGAAAATAAAATAGAAACGGTCAGACCTTCTTAAATTCTGTTATATATAATGATAATTTCTGGACATTTTGGCAATCTCAGAAATTGGAGATTAATGTATAAATTTTCGATCACAATTCCGAAGGAATTACACGGTAATTTGTGAAACTTGATGGGACTCATTATTAAATGAGAGATTGATGGTATTAATAAAGGGTTAATTGGGAATAATAAAACATGAAGTTAGAGGAATTAAATGTGAGTTTCAGATGTCGGTTCCGAATGTTTTGGTACTTTAATTGTACAAACTCGATTCTCAGTTGATAATAAACATATGTATGGTATGTTTTACTTATGGAATGTAACAGGTCCATTGTGGTGGTGTTTAACCCACAGTGGGGTACTTTGTGAGTCTGGTTGAAATCCCATGGAGAAATAAAATAAACTGAAGTTAATTAACGCACCCAGTGTGAGTACATATGATTTCGCATGTTTATATCTGCTTTATGTTAGCTATTGCCTGCTGAGACATGTTGTTTCACTTTCGTTTGGAATTCTACTAACTTGCGTAGATTTAGATGCACATTGTTGCTTGTTGCATGTCCGTTTCTTTGTTGTGCATCTTTCGATGGACCGGCGGGTCGAATTTGTTATTCTGATGTTACTGCGCTATATAACCCGGAGCTGATCCCTCTGAGGTTCTGGTAGGCAGTAAGTCATCCCCGATGTTATGTCTGTCTCAGATGGTTGGTTTTAATGCTGAGCTTTGGGCTTGTAGGAGCTGCGGCTCATGTGCCGTACTTTGTGTACGTAGAGAGTATACGACGTGCGTCGTCGGTGTTACTCTTGGGGGCTTCATAAAGATTTATAGAATGCGTAAATCTGTGTATTCAGTAAGCTTTGCTTACCCCTCAGTTGTTGACATTTTTACAGGAAAAGGTAAATCCGCTGCGGGACCTTCTAGCTAGGTCATTAATTGAAGACTTGAAGAGATCTACTACTCATCTTGGTAACTGAATCGTGGGATTATTATTGTAATACATTTGGGATGATGTAATAAATTTTGAGTATGTAGACTTAGACATGAAACCTTATAGCACCGTAGGGTGTTTAAAACAGTTGTATTTTTTTATTATGTACTTTAATGATTCTGCAATTATATTAAGTTTTCAGATCATTATGTAATCATGTGTTTGGTGATTAATCCTGGGTGTATTGTAATTGTGGTTATTGTGGCAAGGGTGTCACATAGAATGTCAAGTATGATATATTCTACGTAGAGTATCGCACACGAACTGAAACAAAAAAACATTTTTAACAAAAAAATACACCAAAATTACATTTTTTAACCAAAAAAAAAATCAAAAACACATTTTGTAACAAAAAAAAAACATTCAAATCTTGTGAATCATATACAAAAATCTTTTTTTATTTTTAACAAAAAACATGTTTGGAAATGATTTGAAACTTCAAAATCTATGGAAAATGAAGCTGTCATATTGTATGTAGAGTATCGATGAACATATTCTATGTAGATTATCATGTAATCTATGCAGATTATCATGTAATCTATGTAAATTATCATATAATCTATGTAGAACTTCGTGTAGATTGTCAAGTATCATATATTCTACGTAGAGTGTCGTAGACGAACTGAAACAAAAAAAAAGATTTCATTTAGACATTTTATCAAACACTTGTTATGGAACTTATATAAAATATATACCAAAAACACATTTTTAAAAAAAAAAATCATTAATCTTGTGAATCATAAACAAAATTTTTTTAACAAAAAACATCTAATAACTATTGCATTCATTATAAATCTAATATCTTACAAATAACATTCATTTATGACCATCCAAATATTCATTTCTTGACCATCCAACTTACAAATCGTCATCAATTGACTATCGGACTTCAAAATCGTGAGAGATATAAAGGAGAAGAAAGTGTTCATCATGGCATCAAGATCGTGGCGACGGCAGTTTTTTAGGGTTTTTTAGTGTTTAGACAGAGAGGGAAAAGATAAAGGAAAAGTATGCATCTTTTTTTAGGGTTTATTGAAAGAGAAAGAGAGAATATATAAATAGGAGAGATAAATTTTTGTTTTTCAAAAACTACCCATATGGTTCTCAAGTTCTCACAAATATTTAGGTTCTTAAAAGAACCCATCTATATATATATATATATATATATATATATATATATATATATATATATATATATATATATATATATATATATATATATATATATATATATATTAGAGTATTATATTTTATTGGATTTAATTTGATTTGGATTTAAAAATAGATTATATTAGACTTAGATGAATATAATTTAAATATTATTTATTATTTTTAAAAACTATATGCCATTTGTCAATTTATTGTTATGTCACATGGCTTTGTAAGGATTGAGTATTTATACTCTTCTAATAGTATTTATAAATTATTTACATGTTCAAAATTAAAATATTTTTCTCTAACTTTTAAATTGTTACTAAATAACAGAAATTTACATTTTTGGATGAATTGAATTCTGATATATTTAATAAATCATAGCTTACTTTTAACATGAAAATGTATGACTATATAAAATTTTGGCGATTTGTAATGGTTTATCTTTAAACTAAAAAGTTTTTATGATAAAAATTTTAAACGGGAATTGCTTTTAAACACGGTTGTCAAGATTGAGATCTTAATTAGGATCGTTTTCGTCTTTGCAAGATCGGGATCGTGGGATCGGATCGGGGTTATAAGTAGTAGGTCCCGAGAGGTTCCCAAAGTATATAGTTATAAGCTGTAGAGGGGGGTGAATACAACAATTTTAAAAACTAGACACTCTTTTCTCAATGTTTGTATGTATTATCAACAATTTGTTAATTACAAACAAGCTTGAATGCGGAATAGTTCAAGCTGAGATGACAGATACAACAGTATACTTAATAGTCTAAGACAGACTCAAACTAGTATACAATGAATACACTCACTAAGAGGCACTCACTATGTTTACAAGACTTAAAGGAACGGCTTATGTAAAACAGCTTATACACACAGATGCTGATTTACACAGAAGGTTTGCATGCATGAAAATCACACTTGCACGTTCACTCTTTGGTTTCAGCACTTAGCTTTCTTCACACTTCTTTCTGACCTTAGAAGCTTCCTTTTATACTCACTTAAAGGATCTAAGAGAAACATCTTCATTGGACGGAATGAAAAAGGAGAAGTCTTGTTGAAAAGACAACATAACCTTCTCTGCACTTTTCTGAAAAGCAGACTTGTCTTCATATGTGCAGAACTTTTGTCTTTTTACTTTGTCTACTGTTGCATTGCCTTTAACTAATTTAGGAATGTCAACTTTGCGTCTTTCTTCCTTGTAAAGGTCTATTTTGATATAAGAAAAATGTCTGTCACCCTTTTTCAAATAACCTTTTGTCTTCATGTTACAGAACAGCGTGGGCAGGCTGAGCAGTTCTGTTTTCCACTTTGTCTTCGACTTTGTAAACTGATCTTGTAGTCAAAAACAATACATGATGACTTGGAAACATATTCCATAAAGTGTTTAGCTTGTTCACAAAGAACAGGTTCTGTTCACAAAGAACAGAACACTTTAAAATTGCCCAAGCTGCTCAACAGTGTAGAGCAGCGTAGACAGTTTATGTCCAGCCTGTTCTGCAGACAGAGCAGCTTGGACAAACTGTCTTAGTTGCAACACATGCAACATATAGAACAGCTTTAGACTGATATTGCAAATCATTTTCAGGTTTCAATAAGGCATATAACAGGCCTTAAATTCAACCTTCAAATGCATCAACAGGTTTGATTATTAAATCTCCCCCTCAGATGTAGAACAGGTTTGACTGAGGCCTTTTGTGCCTAACA
>JAANYP010005219.1:0-235000 GCA_020465985.1 Centrapalus pauciflorus
TTGTCAAATTTCGAAAGCTTTGAAGGAGGATATGTTGCATTTGGAGGAAACTCCAAAGAAGATAAGGTGACAGGTAAAGGTACTGTCAAAGCAGGTAATATGACTTTTAATGATGTATTGTATGTTGAACAGCTGAAGTATAATCTACTAAGTGTGTCTCAAGTATGTGACAAAAAGAATGTTGTTTTGTTCACAGACTCTAAGTACATTGTCCTATCCAAAAATTTTAAAATACCTGAAAATCTTATTTTACTTAGAACACCAAGAAAGGACAACATACACTGTTTGGACACTGAAAAATTATCTTTTGCATATACTTTGAGTTGTTTAATATCCAAAGCATCAACTAATGAATCTACACTTTGGTACAGAAGGATGTATCACATGAACTTGGTAAGAGGTTTACCACAAAAGGAGTTCATATGTGATGATCATTGTGTAGCCTGCCTCAAAAGCAAGCAACACAAAACTTATCATAAGGCCAGAGAAGTAAATTCAATCTCAACTGCATTACAACTCCTGCACATGGATCTTTTTGGTCCAACATATGTTTTGAGTTTGGATAAAAGATCTTACTGTTTAGTCATTGTTGAGGATTTCACCAGGTTTACATGGGCTTATTTTCTTAGGAATAAGGATGAGACTGTAGAGATAGTTAAATCCTTTATTCTAAAAATTGAAAACTAATCTAACTTAAAAGTACAGGTGATCAGGTCAAACAATGGAACTGAGTTTAAAAATTATGAACTAAACAGTTTTTGTGAGTCAAAAGGAATTGCAAAACAGTTTAGTGCACCTAGAACACCACAACAAAATGGGGTAGCTGAAAGGAAGAATAAAACATTAATAGAAGCTGCTACGACCATGTTACCTGATTCCAAATTGTCAATGACCTTCTGGGCAGAGGCAGTTAATACAGCCTGTTATGTTCTAAATAGGGTCCAAGTTGTCCAGTCACAAGCGAAAACTCCATATGAGTTGTTTCACTATAGGATTCCCTTAGTTAACTTCCTAAAAACCTTTGGTTGTCCATGCACTATCCTTTGTACTTAAACTTACTTAGGAGAGTTTGAGAGTAAATCTGAGGAAGGATTCTTTGTAGGATACTCCACACAGAGCAAAGCTTATCGAGTTTATAACAGTGTATCTAAAATCATTGAGGAAAGTGTCAATGTTGAGTTTAATGAAAACATGCAAATGTTAAAGCCACTGGTCCTGATTGGTTGTTTCATTTAGATTCAGTAAAAAATTCTCTGAGTTTTGATGTGTATTCTGCAGGAACAGCTGGAAACAATGCTCACACTGGTAGCACAAAGTCTCATGCTGCCAGTACAAATCCTCGTGTTACCAACCCAAAAGTTCAGACTGTTGGCATAACGACTCAAACTGTTGAAGATTCTGATAGTTGGGATGAATACACCATTCTACCACTTCTTAATTGTGAACCACGTGGGGTCCTGGATGGTCAACAAGACAACGGTCCAGAGTTTGAGTTACCAGTCCTAAGTCGTGAAGCAACAGTTCCACAAAACAGGGAAGCAGTCCCAACTCCAGATCAAACTATTACTCTTGAAGCAGAATCATGTTGTGCGGAAGGTGATGACACCAACCAAGAGAGCTCAATTCAAGTGGAAATGAACCTACACTCAGGAGTCACAAATATCATCCACTTAACCAGATCATGGGAGATCCATGCACACCTGTGCATACAAGGAACATGATCCACAAAGAAACAACTGTTTCTGAAGAAGAAGTGCCTGAATTCAGTTTAGCTGCTTTTGAACATGCAAGATTCATGTCACAGCTAGAACGAAAGAAGACATCTGAGGCACTGAAGGATCCATCCTGGAATGAAGCCATGCAAAAAGAGCTACTACAGTTCAAGATTCAGAATGTGTGGCAACTGGTTGAATTGCCTAATTGGAATAGGGCAATTGGTACAGGATGGGTATTCAGGAACAAAAAGGATGAAAGAGGCATAATGATTAAGAACAAATCAAGGCTAGTAGCTCAAGGCTATAGTCAAGAAGAAGGATTAGACTACAATGATCTCTTTGCTCCAGTAGCAAGGATTGAAGCTATCAGGCTGTTCTTAGCTTATGCAAGCTACAAAGGGTTCAAAGTGTATCAAAGGGATGTGAAGTCTGCATTCCTTTATGGTACAATTGATGAGGAGGTGTATGTGTGTCAACTTCCTGGGTTTGAAGACTACAAGTATCCTGACAGAGTCTACAAGTTAGAGAAAGCACTCTATGTGTTACATCAAGTCCCTATAGCATGGTATGACACTCTGTCCTCCTACTTGCTGCAGAATGGGTTCAAGAGAGGTACTTTAGACAAGACATTGTTCACAATGACAATCAAAACAGAGATCTTACTTGTTCAGATCTATGTTGATGATATCATCTTTCGATCAACTAATGACATGCTTTGCAAGGGATTTGAGACTTTGATGCACAAGAAGTTTTAGATGAGTTCAATGGGAGAATTAACTTTCTTTCTGGGATTGCAAGTCAAGCAGAAGCCAACTGGTTTCTTCATCAGTCAGTCAAAGTATGAGAATGATATTCTGGAAAAGTTTGGGTACAAGGATACAAAAGTTGCAAGCACTCCAATGGACACTCACAAGCAGCTTGATGCACATAAAGAGGGAGTAGATGTGGACATACATTTGAATAGATCTATGATAGGTTCACTTATGTATCTAACATCTTCTTGACCTGATATAATGTTTGTTGTTTGTGTTTGTGCCAGGTACTAGTAGTACATCTGGTATTGATACCAGTGCTAGTTCTCAAGTACCATTATCATTTAAAGATCTTGAGGCCAATCTGCAACGAATGATTTTGACGGATCCCCAACTGAAACATGTTGTAGCTATTTTGGAACACTACAAGTCCATTATTGCTGCACAGGGGTCACAAATTATTGCTCTCCAAGGCTCTCATCAGTCCAACAATAAAAGTTTGCCCAATTCTGCTAGGGTTGAAGCTCTATGGTACCAAAATTGTGCAACAAGAGAAGCATATTAAAACCCTGTTAGCAAAGGTCTTTGGTCCTTCTGATCAAACCAATGCATCCGAAAAGGGTGAGAATCAGGAGTTCCAAAAGTCAGTCCAAGCAGTCCCAGGTTCAGCTCTGGCAGTCCTAACTTCTAGTCTAACAGTTCCACCAGTTTCTTAGAATGTTAGTTCAAAAGCTCAAACTGTTCAACTTAAAAGGCTAGATAGTGTTCTAATAAAGGAAGGAAAGCAAGGAGCATCCTCAACAGTCCAAGCAGCAGTCTCAGGCAAAGGCAAAGGAATTTTAATTGCCAAAGATAAAGTTTATTTCTACAAAAGCTCAAGTTGCTGCTGATGTGAACTGGCTAGGAAGCTTGTAGAATAACAAGACCAAATTTTTGATCTAGAAGCTCAAGCTCTTATGGGGGATGATGAAACCCTTAGTGAGTATCTTCATGGGTTTGTTGTCAAAGAGTGGCAAAAGAAGAGGAAAAGGCCAACAGGACATTTAAAGGCAAAGCACAGAAGATTTCTAATATATTGGCAAGTACATTTTACAAACGCTGGAGTTCCAAGGGCTTTTGCAGAGTCATGGACTATAGACTCAAACTGGTAAATGGTTCCAGCAGGTTCTATTGTATTGAATTTCTTGACCTTCCAAAAGACGGGCTACATCAAATGAATTCAGTGAGGAAGAATGGTGATAATGAAGATTTGAAAAGAAACTTCATATGGCTCTAAGGCAGAAACTTGCACAACTGTAAATATGTAAGTTTTTGGATGCCTTAGTTTGTACATAACAATTTTACTTTGTAAATATTTCCTTATTTGTGAACCTGTAAAGAAACATAAAGTCTTAGATAAGAATTTAAGTTAGGGGGAGATTGTTGGGAAATAAACTAAGTATGTCAGCTGTTAGTTAGGATTTCTCAAACTGTTAGTAGTATTTCTGTGTAATTACAAAGTTCAAGCTGCTAGTTCAAGAATCTCGAGCTGCTAGTTCAAAATGATCAAGCTGCCAGAGATAAAGTTCAAGCTACTTAAGGAGATGATAACATAATGTGCTATAAATCAGGAAGTGATAAATTTATCAAGATTTGAGGATCTTCTGAAGATATCTACTCAAGGGAAATTGCAGTTTGTTAAGGAAACAAAACAGAAGGTTATGAGTAGAGATAGACTAGGTCTATCTTATGAAATCAGTGCTCAGCAATTGAAATTGTAATTCGTATTCTGTTTAAGTTTTGTGAAGCCTCTATTGTTGTAAAACCCTAAGAACAATTTGTGTTCTTTGTCAATCAAACATATTTGAGGTTCTTCTAATTAGTGGTTATTAATACAAAAGGTTTTGATATTAATAGTGTTTTCTGTCTTATTTATTATGTTCTTACTGTTCTGAAAGTTTTTCCTTAAAACAATTAAGTGTTATTCCGCAAACTTCTTAATTGGACATTGATTTAAAACAAGATTATTATTTTAACTCTCATTTATTCAAACTAGTTAATCTTTTGTGATTTGATCCTGTCTTATTTATTATGTTTGTGGCACCCTTGCCACAACAACCACCAAACACAATACACCCAGGATTAATCACCAACATACAATAACATAATGATCTGATAACCTAAATAAAGTGCGGAAGCATTAAAAACATAAATAAGTAGTGCAACAAGTGTTAAACACCCTACGGTGCTATCAGGTACCAAGTCTAGGTCTACACACCCATACATTTATTACAATCATCCAGAATATATTACAACATTTGTCCCACAATATAATTACCGATTAAATAGCAGATATCTTCCAAATCTTCCAAATCGACCTAACTAGAAGGTCCAGCCGTAGATTTTCCTTTGCCTGTAAAAATTACAACAACTAAAACGTAAGCGAATGCTTAGTGAATACAAAGATTGCGCATATTATAAATATTTATGAAGCCCAAGAGTAACCCCGACGACAAACGTCGTATACTCTCTTCGTACACCAAGTACGGACCAGAGCCGCAGCCCCTTCGAGCCCAAAGCTCGGCATTACACATACCATCTGAGACAAACGAACGATCGGGGATGACATACTGCCTACCGGACCTGGAGGGATCAGCTCCAGCGTCATATAGCACAGTAACATCAGAGTTAACGATGCGACCCACCGGTCCATCACTAGATGCACAACAATCGAACGGACAGGCAACAAGTAAGAATGTGCATCTAAATCTACGCAAGTTAGTAGAAATCCAACCAAACAAGTGAAACAACAGGTCTCAGCAGGCAAAGCTTAACATAAATCAGATATAATCATGCGAAATCTACTGTACTCACAGTGGGTGCGTAATTATCTTTAACCACTTTTATTTCTCTTCGGGCTTTCAACCGGATTCCACCAAGTACCCCACTGTGGGTTAAACAACTCCACAAGGGACCTGTTATTATCAATTACAACAATTCCTCGTATCATTATCCATTTAGTTCCATAATAATCAAGTTTCGTAAATTTGACGATATTTTTCCCCCATTTCGGGTTTATATCCAAATTCGAACTATAACTAAGTTTGTACCCATTTCATGTTCATACATTGTTCTTTATATAACACATGACATTTTATGTGTTGTTTATGAGTTTCATTCAAAATACACAAGCCTAGAAAGTAGTATTCACAATTTTAGGCATTAAACTCGAATTTAATGGGTTAGATTCGAAATTTATCATCAGATTCGAACCCAACCATCAGATTCGAACCATACTTCGAATCTAATGTCAGATTCGAACTGGTCCTTCGAGTCTATCATCAGATTCGAACCCCCCCCTTAGAGTCTGATGGTACACCTTCGAATCTAGCACCAAACTCGAGTCTGTTCTTACATTTCGATTCTGTTCTTGACATATTCGAGTCTGTTCATCATTTCAACTTAAATCCTTCATTTCTAAGGCCTAAAATCAGTGTTATATCATGTATGATGCATATATTCGATTCTACTATGCATATAGTATCATAATCCAGCAACATTTCAAGCAAAGCAAACTTAATTTTGCATAAAATGATAGATTCGAATTCTTAGTTACTTTAAAACCGAAACCATAAACTAAAAAGGTTCGATTCTTACCTCAATTCGTATGAAATCAAGAATCCGTTTGTAGTTTGTTGTTGTACTCCTCGATATCTTTCCGATGACGTATAATTCTCGAAAATCCGACGGTCGGTTTGTGATTTATCTTAGAGAGATGTAGAGAGAAAATTTCTAGAGAGATAGAGTAGAGAGAGAGTGTAAACTAGAAAATGAAGCCTATTGCCCTTTATATACTACTTTCGTCATTTTGCACATTTCACCACTCGACTTAACCGGTTTCATAAAATACTGATTTAATCTTAGATATATCATAAATAGCTTTTAAATTCATAATAATCCACAAAATTGATTCTGAATTCAGTTTTCTCAAAATAGCAACAAACTTTGCTAAATATCCAATATGCATAATAATCGCCCAAATTCAACTTAAATACATAACTTTCCACCTAATTAATCAAAATACATCAAAATAAGTCCGAGGATGTTACAGCATGGGCTCCACCACGCTCAACTTCGTCCTCGAAGTTACTCGGACTCAAACAACTTCGGATACTTTCTTAACATTTCCGACTTAGCTTCCCACGTATGATTTGCTCCTTTATGATGCTTCCAGCGTATAAGCACCATTCCTATCTCCTTGCTCCTTAATTTCTTCAACTTAGTATCCAGTACACACTCCGGTTCTTCAACATACCGGAGCCTTTCATCAACTTGTAGTTCAGTATGGTCGGCCCAATCCTCGTTTCCAGTGTTAAACGATTTTCGAAGATTCCCAACGTGAAATACTGGATGTACGCCCGACATCCCTTCAGGCAATTCTAATCGATATGACTGATTTCCAACTTTTTCAACAATCTTAAAGGGTCCGACAAATCTCGGAGCCAATTTGCCCCTCTTAACAAAACGAGTAACACCCCTCATGGGTGATACTTTCAAATAAACCCAGTCATTCACTTCAAAATTGATCGGCTTGTGCCTCCGATCATAGTAGCTTTTCTGACGATCCTGGGCCGCCTTCATGTTCTGCCTAATCAACTGTATCTTCTCGTTTGTTTCCTGAAGCAAGGCCGGCCCAGCGATTGGTGTTTCACCCGTTTCTCTCCAACATGTAGGAGTCCTACATTTCCTTCCATATAAAGCCTCGAACGGAGCTTTCTTGATCGTAGCGTGGTAACTGTTGTTATACGAAAATTCTATGAGTGGCAGATGATCGTCCCAATTGCCACCGAGATCTAACACACACGATCTCATCATGTCTTCAAGCGTTAAGATGGTCCGCTCACTCTGACCATCAGTTTGCGGGCGGTAAGCTGTACTCATTGCTATCCTTGTCCCTAACCCTTCTTGCAAAGCCGACCAAACATTTGAAGTAAACCGGCTGTCCCGGTCCGATACTATGGACTTAGGCACTCCATGCCTAGAAACAATCTCGTCCATATATATTTTAGCCAACTTTTCTAAAGAGTAACTTTCTCTTATCGGTATAAAATGTGCGGACTTAGTTAATCTATCGACTATCACCCAAACTGCATCATGTTGACGCCTAGTCTTCGGCAGTTTTGTAACAAAATCCATAGTAATGTGCTCCCACTTCCATTCCGGAATGGGAAGCGGTTGCAGACTGCCATAAGGTTGCTGATGCTCGGCCTTTACCAACCGACAAGTTCGGCATCTTTCTACATATTGTCCTATGTCCCTCTTCAATCCCGGCCACCAAAAGTCTGCCTTTAAGTCGTTGTACATCTTTGTGCTCCCGGGATGTACAGAAAACTTAGATTGATGTGCCTCCTCAACGATCACATTTCTCATACCACCATATTTCGGCACCCAAATTCTTCCATAAATTCCTTTCAATCCCGACTCACTTGTTTCCATGTTCTTAACTTGTACTTTAATATCCTCAGCACCAATATTTTCATCTTTCAAGGCTTCTTCCTGAGCGGCCTTGACATCATCAATTATCGTGGAGGTCAGCATTGTAGACGTCATCATATAACAGAAATCTTTAGCATACGCTTTCCGGCTCAATGCATCGGCTACTACATTAGCCTTCCCGGGGTGATAAAGGATTTCACAATCATAATCCTTTATTAACTCCATTGATCGTCTCTGCCTCATATTGAGCTCCTTCTGACTGAAAATATATTTCAAACTCTTATGGTCCGTGTATAATTGGCACTTAGTCCCGTAAAGATAATGCCTCCATAACTTCAATGCGAATGTTACCGCAGTTAACTCGAGATCATGAGTCGAATAATTCTTCTCATGATGCTTCAACTGTCTTGAAGCATACGCTATAACCTTCCCACGCTGCATCAATACAGCACCTAATCCCAACCTTGAAGCATCGGTATACACCACGAAGTCCTCATTACCTTCCGGTAAAGCAAGTATCGGTGCTTCACTCAAAGTTTTCTTCAAAACTTCAAACGCCTCTTGTTGCACAGTTTCCCATATAAACGGTGCATTCTTCTTCGTTAAAGCAGTCAAAGGAACTGCAACCTTAGAAAAATCTTTGATAAATCTCCGATAGTATCCTGCCAACCCCAGGAAACTTCTAACCTCAGTAGCCGAACACGGCGGCTCCCAGTTCTTTATTGCTTCAACCTTAGCCGGATCTACCGAAATCCCGGCTCCAGATATAACATGTCCTAAAAACTGTATCTGTTGTAGCCAAAACTCGCACTTTGAGAACTTGGCGTACAACCTTTCTTTTCTTAACAACTCCAACAGTTCTCTCAGATGTTCAGCATGTTCTGCTTCAGACTTAGAATATACCAGTATATCATCAATAAACACTATCACCGACTTATCCAACATCGGTCTACAAACCCTATTCATCAAGTCCATAAAGACAGCCGGGGCATTGGTTAACCCAAAAGGCATAACCAAGAACTCGTAATGCCCATAACGTGTCCTAAATGCTGTCTTAGGCACATCCTCTTCTCGAACTTTCAGTTGATGGTACCCCGATCTCAGATCAATCTTAGAAAATACACAAGCGCCATGTAACTGATCAAACAAGTCGTCTATCCTCGGCAGAGGATACTTGTTCTTAATCGTCAATTTATTCAGCTCCCGGTAATCTATGCACATCCTCATCGTGCCATCTTTCTTCTTTACAAACAGTACCGGAGCTCCCCACGGCGATGAACTCGGCCGAATAAAGCCCTTGTCCAATAACTCCTGAAGTTGTGTCATCATTTCTTTCATCTCGGTTGGGGCAAGACGATAAGGAGAACGAGCTACCGGTGCAGCTCCGGGGATCAGATCAATTTGAAACTCAACTTGTCTCTCAGGCGGCACGCCAGACAAGTCTTCCGGAAACACATCCGGGAATTGTGAAACAACCGGCACATCGGCCAAAGTTCTCTTCTCTGCCTTAGCATCAATCGCATATGCTAAGTATGCATCACATCCCTTTGCAACAAGCTTTCGAGCTTTTGCAATAGTCAGCAAACACAGATCCCCGCTTCTCCTATCCCCATATATACATATCTCACGCCCCTCCGGGGTAGTTATCTTTATCATTCGGCTCTTACACACTATTGGGCTTCATTCTCGATCAACCAGTCCATCCCGACTATGACATCAAACTCACTGAATTCTATCGGTATCAAGTCCAAATTGAAGACTACATCTTCAATTACTAACGTGCAGTTACGGTAGACATGATCTACTTTTACTAGAGTGTTGCTAGCAGTTTCTATATCAAGAACAGCAGATAATCTAGATAGTGGCATGGCAATTCTTTGTGCAAACATAGTAGAAACAAACGACCTATTGGCACCCGAATCAAATAAAACTCGTGCAGGCATAGAATTAACTATGAACGTACCCGTGACGACCTCCGGATTTTCCCTTGCCTCCTCTGCAGTTATCTGAAAAGCACGAGCAGGTGCCCTCTGTGACTGACCCCGGCGGTTAACTGAACCACCACTCGAACCTCCAGACGAGCGTGTTGATGATGGGACAGCAGCCGTTGGAGCATTCTTTCTACAATTTCTGCTATAGTGACCCCACACCCCACACTTATAGCAAGCATCACCCTTCGTTGGGCAGTCATTCTGAAAGTGTCCCAGCTCCCCACAGCAAAAACAAGCACGTCCGTTAGGGCATTTGCCAAAATGCTCCAGGTGACATTTGTTGCAGTATTGTGGTTCGGTGTTGATAGAGTATGCACGAGCACGACCGCGATCAGAAGAACCAGATGGTCGGCGAAAAGACTGCTGTGACGAGTATTGTGAAGACCGGGAAGATCCCGAGTATCCTCCCTCCCTTTGGCGCTTCGGCGGTGACGGCTGTGTCGGATTGGTGGAAGCAGCAGCAGACCCAACAGAGTAGCCCGACATGATCAGAATCTGCTCTACATTTCTGGCAGCCTCAAGTAAGCCAGCAAATGTAGGGTAGCGGACGTTGCTCATAACCCTTCTTATTTCAATGTCAAGACCAGCCTCGAACCTGGTCACTTTCCTCTCTTCAGTGTCCACCTGATGAGGTGCGAACAGACTTAACCTCGTGAACTCCACAGCATATTGGGACACCGTCTTAGTCCCCTGTACCAGTGCCATGAATTTTGCTTCCAACCTCCGGCGCTCATCAACCGGACAGTACTGCAGAGTGAACAGATCCTTGAACTCAGCCCAAGTCATAACAGAAATCTTCTCCAATGTCAAAGCGTTCACCATGGCATTCCACCACATAATTGCGTCATTAGTGAACATAGCAGTAGCATAGCGAACCATGTCCTTCTCAGCACAGTCGCTGATTCGGAATGTTCGTTCAGTTGCTGTTATCCATTCCAGCGCGGCAATAGCATCTCCTAGTCCATTAAACTCCACAGCCCCATTTCCTTTAAAGTCCTTAAAACGACAACCTCGGGGTTTGTTAGATGACCCAGTGTTGTCATCTTGTTCCTCATTGTTACCCCCTTCCTTCTCCTTGTTCTTTCTCTTTTCCTCTCTTCTTTTAGCATCGGCCTCATCTCGAGCCCGAAACTGTTCTTGAATCATTCGATTCTACTCAGCCATCATGGCTAGCATCATCTCTCTGGCTTCCTCAGGTGTCATTCCTCCAGACATGTTCTGAAAATATAAACGTATAACTTGTTTAGTAACATGTCATAAATTAAAGACACCATTCATTTGTCCCGTATGATAGTCAATTTCTTATAATTACTAGATCATAACCTATCTTAGTTCAGATCATTACTTAACATCACTACATATCATCACCTAATGTTTGAGATCAAGACCTCACGGACACTTGAATCTCAAACTACTGCTCTGATACCATCTCGTGTGGCACCCTTGCCACAACAACCACCAAACACAATACACCCAGGATTAATCACCAAAATACAATAACATAATGATCTGATAACCTAAATAAAGTGCGGAAGCATTAAAAACATAAATAAGTAGTGCAACAAGTGTTAAACACCCTACGGTGCTATCAGGTACCAAGTCTAGGTCTACACACCCATACATTTATTACAATCATCCAGAATATATTACAACATTTGTCCCACAATATAATTACCGATTAAATAGCAGATATCTTCCAAATCTTCCAAATCGACCTAACTAGAAGGTCCAGCCGTAGATTTTCCTTTGCCTGTAAAAATACAACAACTAAAACGTAAGCGAATGCTTAGTGAATACAAAGATTGCGCATATTATAAATATTTATGAAGCCCAAGAGTAACCCCGACGACAAACGTCGTATACTCTCTTCGTACACCTAGTACGGACCAGAGCCGCAGCCCCTTCGAGCCCAAGGCTCGGCATTTACACATACCATCTGAGACAAACGAACGATCGGGGATGACATACTGCCTACCGGACCTGGAGGGATCAGCTCCAGCGTCATATAGCACAGTAACATCAGAGTTAACGATGCGACCCACCGGTCCATCACTAGATGCACAACAATCGAACGGACATGCAACAAGTAAGAATGTGCATCTAAATCTACGCAAGTTAGTAGAAATCCAACCAAACAAGTGAAACAACAGGTCTCAGCAGGCAAAGCTTAACATAAATCAGATATAATCATGCGAAATCTACTGTACTCACAGTGGGTGCGTAATTATCTTTAACCACTTTTATTTCTCTTCGGGCTTTCAACCGGATTCCACCAAGTACCCCACTGTGGGTTAAACAACTCCACAAGGGACCTGTTATTATCAATTACAACAATTCCTCATATCATTATCCATTTAGTTCCATAATAATCAAGTTTCGTAAATTTGACGATATTTTTCCCCCATTTCGGGTTTATATCCAAATTCGAACTATAACTAAGTTTGTACCCATTTCATGTTCATACATTGTTCTTTATATAACACATGACATTTTATGTGTTGTTTATGAGTTTCATTCAAAATACACAAGCCTAGAAAGTAGTATTCACAATTTTAGGCATTAAACTCGAATTTAATGGGTTAGATTCGAAATTTATCATCAGATTCGAACCCAACCATCAGATTCGAACCATACTTCGAATCTAATGTTAGATTCGAACTGGTCCTTCGAGTCTATCATCAGATTCGAACCCCCCCCTTAGAGTCTGATGGTACACCTTCGAATCTAGCACCAAACTCGAGTCTGTTCTTACATTTCGATTCTGTTCTTGACATATTCGAGTCTGTTCATCATTTCAACTTAAATCCTTCATTTCTAAGGCCTAAAATCAGTGTTATATCATGTATGATGCATATATTCGATTCTACTATGCATATAGTATCATAATCCAGCAACATTTCAAGCAAAGCAAACTTAAATTTGCATAAAATGATAGATTCGAATTCTTAGTTACTTTAAAACCGAAACCATAAACTAAAAAGGTTCGATTCTTACCTCAATTCGTATGAAATCAAGAATCCGTTTGTAGTTTGTTGTTGTACTCCTCGATATCTTTCCGATGACGTATAATTCTCGAAAATCCGACGGTCGGTTTGTGATTTATCTTAGAGAGATGTAGAGAGAAAATTTCTAGAGAGATAGAGTAGAGAGAGAGTGTAAACTAGAAAATGAAGCCTATTGCCCTTTATATACTACTTTCGTCATTTTGCACATTTCACCACTCGACTTAACCGGTTTCATAAAATACTGATTTAATCTTAGATATATCATAAATAGCTTTTAAATTCATAATAATCCACAAAATTGATTCTGAATTCAATTTTCTCAAAATAGCAACAAACTTTGCTAAATATCGAATATGCATAATAATCGCCCAAATTCAACTTAAATACATAACTTTCCACCTAATTAATCAAAATACATCAAAATAAGTCCGAGGATGTTACAATGTTCTTACTGTTCTGAAATGTTTGTCAAGATTGATGAATTTTTTAAACCTTTCTATGACAAACAAATCGATAAAACTAAGGAACCCAGTTAGTATTTTGAAGAAAGTACCTACTATTCCGAAAGCTATAACAGTTTCATCACCTGATTTGCAACGTAAGGAAAAAACAAAAGTTTTTTTATTCCTACTATATTAGAAATAGGTGAATCGTCTTGTTCGAAGGTTACAAAAGAAAAGAGTTCAAATTCTTCTCATGGTAAGAAAGATCTACAGAATAATGCTTATTCCAATTTGACTAATTCTCGTTCTTCCTTTATGTCAGATAATTTTGTGAAAAGATCATCCAAGAAAGTGTGGAGAAAGAAGCAGGTTGCAAAGAAAAAAGGCCAATTGTCAAAAAGAGTGGAGAATAAAACATAGTAGTATTACAAATAGGACTAGTTTCATAGGGAAAACTGTCTGTAATAACTCAGATACTAAACTTTGTTCTAAATATTCTCGTGTTGAACTAATGTCTTTAAAATTTGTTAATTGTCATGGTTTGAATTCAAAATCATTATCCAATTCAAATGTGTGCGTATGGGTAGAAAAGAACAAGGTTCCCAAGTTTAGAGAGAAAAGGGTTCCAAAGAAACCAATTCCCAAATCAGTTCCTAAAAGAACTGTTCAAAAATGGATACCCAAGAAAACTTTTAAAAAGTGGGTTCCTAAAGTAAAGAATATTTTTGTTTCTCTACCTGACATAACATCGCATGATTTACCTAAGTCAAAAGGACCCAACTTTAAGTAGGAACCTCATTATTTACTCCATCTTGTAGGTAAATCATGTGTGATATCATGATTATGGTTGTTCCATGCATATGACTGGGCAGCGAGACACCTTTACGAACTTTGGGGTAAAATTTTGTGGGACGGTTAGATTCGGTAATGATCAGAGGCTATGGAAGTTTGGAATATGACAAGATCAGAATTCACAAAGTTATTTATCTCGATGGTCTTGGTCATAACTTGTTCAGTATTGGTCAGCTGTGCGATAAAGGGTTAGAAGTCTATTTTAAAGCAAACAGATGTAGTATCAGATGTAGAGAAGGGAAAGAAATTCTTGCTGGAACTAGAAAGACGAACTTGTATTCTATTGATTTGGCCAATATAATTTAAAAAAAGATGTCTGCTTACTTTCCAATGCATCTACAAAGGAGTCATGGTTGTGGAATTACCGTCTCTCCCACTTAAATTTTAAATATCTGAATAACTTTGCCAAAGAAGGGTTAGTCAAAGGCCTTCCAACTCTCAAATTTCAAAAAGAGCAGTTGTGTGCGGCTTGTGAGAAAGGGAAGACGGTGTGGGCTTCTCATAAATCGAAAGTTGAACACTCTTCAACTAAACCTTAAGAGCTACTTCACATGGATCTCTGTGGGCCAATGAGAGTACAAAGTATAAATAAGAAGAAGTGTGTTCTTTTAATCATCAATGATTACTCGAGATACACATTGGTTTTCTTTCTTAGATCTAAATCTGAAGCTACAGAAATTATAATTGACTTCCTGCGTAAAATTCAAGTCAAGTTACAGTTATATGTCCAGACCATTAGATCTGGTAATGGTACAAAATTTAAGAACAAGTCCTTAGAGATTTAGTTCTTTTGGAATAACCCATCGATTTTCGGCTGCTCGTACTCCTGAACAAAATGGTGTAGTTGAACGACGAAACCGCACACTTGTTGAATCTGCAAGGACGATGCTAGCATACTCTAATCTGCCGTTGTTCCTCTGGACTAAAGCTGTAGCAACAACGTGCTTTACCCAAAATAGATCAACCGTAAACATACACTTCGGAAAAACGCCATACAAATTGATTAATAAACGAATTCATAACATTAAATGTTTCCATGTCTTTGGTTGAAGATATTTTATTCTAAACGATAAAAACAATTTGGGAAAATTCAATCAGAAAGCAGATGAAGGAATCTTCATCGGCTACTACAAGGAATCGGTGCCTTTCAGAGTGTATAACAAATGCACAAAGACTGTCAATGAAAGCGTCAACGTCAAATTTGATAAAGACATCATAATGGCTCCTTGACATGCCAGTTCAGGACCCGAGTCTCAACAGAAAACTTTTATTAAGTCAACTGAGCTTAAAGACGATTTGAATGATCTAAATACGTTATTTGAAAATTTTTATGACACCTACTTTGATAAGACAAAAACTGATATTCCTATTTTGGTTTCTGACAGGGTTACTTAAGATCCTGTAGTAGTCTCAGATCTCACCTAACCAGCTGTGTCTGGAGATTCTTTAGACGTTTCATCTAGTGAGATACGTATATTTTGTCTGAAAGTGTACAACAACCTACAACTTCAAAATCGTAAAACACTCCCTTGAGTAATCAAACTCTCGAATCCCTTAATTCTGTTGAGATTCCAACAACTTCAGAATCTATTCCCCGTCAACCCTACCTGGATTTAAATCCCAATCAAGACCAACTTCAACCATATCCTCATACATAAAAATGGACAATGGATCACCCACTAGAAAACATCATCGGAGATTCCTCTGTGTCAGTTCAAACCTGTAGATTTTTGAGTAAGATTGAATCAAAAATGGTGAAGGAAGCACTTCAGGATGCGGATTGGATTGTCACTATGCAAGAGTAGCTGAATCAGTTTGAGCGGTTGAGAGTATGACGGTTGGTGGAAAAACCGAAGGAAACTCCATAATTGGCATGAAGTGGATTTTCATGTATAAGAAGGATAAACATGGTGTGATCATCCGCAATAAAGCAAGACTCGTTACCAAAGGATACAGTCAACAGGAGGGAATTGACTATAACGAGATGTTTGCACCCCTTGCCAGAATAGAAGAAATTAGGATGTTTTTAGCTTTTGCTGCTCACAACAACTTTGTCGTCTATCAAATGGATGTTAAAATAGAATTTTTGAATGGGGAATTAAAAGATGAAGTATATACATATCAGCCCGAAGGAGTTGCAGATCCTTCGAAATCTAATCATGTATATGGTTTTAGACAAACACCACGAGCTTGGTATGATGCTTTATGATGCTATCTCATAAAATGTGGTTTTAACAAAGGTGCAGTTGACACAACCCTATTCATAAAGCGTCAAGGTCCAAATATCATAGTGATACAAATATATGTAGATGACATAATTTTTGGGTCTACAAATACATAATTTTGTAAAAAGGTCGAGTAGACCTGATACTATGTTCGCAACCTGTGTTTGTGCTAGATATCAGGAAAATCCTAAATAATCTCATTTGGCTGCTGCCAAAAGGATTCTGAGATATCTGAAGGGTACACCTAACTTAGGTTTGTGGTATCCTAGGGAATCAATGTTTACATTGACAGCTTTTTCTGATTTTGATCATGCAGGAGACAAAATGCATAGAAAAAGCACATCTGGAGCAGTTCAATTTCTTGGTGATACACCTATTTTCTGATCATCCAAGAAACAGCATTGTGTTTCACTATTAACAACCGAAGCAGAATATGTAGTTGTATCCTTGTGCTGCTCACAAGTGCTATGGATGAAAAGCCAACTGCGTGACTACGAGTTTACACCACAGAAGATCCCTATTTACTCTGATTCTCAGAGCGCGATTGATATTGCATCTAATCCTGTGCAACATTAAAAACCAAAGCACATTATCATTCGGTATCATTTAATAAAGGATCATGTAGAAAATGGTAATGTTGAATTATATTTTGTACCGACTGAATATCAGTTAGCTAATTTGTTTACCAAACTGTTAGATAAAAATGTTTTAATTTTTTGGTATACAAATTAGGTATGCTGAATCGATCGATTTAAACATTCAGGTGTTACAAAGTATAAGATTTCATAACATCTTCAGATTCCCAAGACTGATGCGAACCCTTGTGGTGTTTCCACTGGACGAGCACCATCTGTATATCTTTATTTCTAAGCTTTTTGGTCTTCGAGTCCAGATTACATTCTGGCTCTTCAACCACTCGAAGCTTTTCATCAACTTGCAGATTAACATGTGGTATCTGCACTTCTCTTTCATCTGCTAAGCTCTTTCTCAAGTGACTAACTTGGAATACAGGATGTATTCCCGCTAAGTCAGTTGGTTGTTCAAGACGATAAGATTGATGTCCTATCTTTTCCACAATCTTGAACGGGCCAATAAATGTCGGAGCTAACTTGTTCCTTTTTATGAATCGTACCACATTCTTCATTGGAGATACTTTCAGCATCACCCAATCATTAACTGCAAAACTGATAGATCTGTGTCGATTATCATAATATGACTTCTGCCTGCTCTGGGCTTCAAGGATATTCCTTCTGACAAGTTGAATCTTTTCATGAGTCAACTGTAGAAGGGCAGGACCCGCGATAGGCGATTCACCTGTTTCGCGCCAACAGGTGGGAGTTCTGCACTTTCGTCCGTATAGAGCTTCAAAAGGAGCCATCTTAATCGTTGAATGATAACTGTTATTGTATGAGAATTCGACCTAAGGCAGGTGGTCATCCCAGTTAACACCCAGATCAAGAACACATGCACGGAGCATATCTTCCAGAGTAAGGATAGTACGTTCACTCTGACCATCTGCACTTGGGTGATAAGCTGTACTCATGGAGATTCGAGTACTCATCCCGTCTTGCAGCGCTTTCCAGAATCTTGAAGTGAAACGACTATCACGATCAGAGACAATAGATTTCGGCACACCGTGACGAGAAATAACTTCGGTGATGTACATTTGTGCCAATCTATCAAGAGGATACGTCTCTTTCATCGATATGAAGTGAGCTGACTTCGTTAATCGATCCACGACTACCCAGATGAAATCGTGCTGTCTTTTGGTCTTAGGCAACTTGGTGATAAAATCCATGGTTATATGCTCCCACTTCCACTCAGGAACTGGCAGTGGTTGCATATCCCTGAAGGCTTTCTGATGTTCTGCCTTAACCATTTGACAGATTCTGCAGCTTTCAACGAATCGACCGATGACTTTTTTCATTCCTGGCCACCAGTAATCAGCTTTCAGATCGAAGTACATCTTTGAGCTACCAGGATGAATAGATAAATTGGACTGATGGGCTTCTAATAGAAGAGTGTTGCGAATTGAACCATACTTAGTAATCCAGAATCGGTTTCCTTTGAGACATTGAAGTCCCAATTGGTTCAGAGATAAGAATTGTAATTGCCCAATGAGATTTTTAGAACAGAGGTTCTCTTCTTTCAGTGCTTCAACATGAGCGGATTTGATGTCTTCGATAAGATCAGAAGAGAATACAACAGGAGTCAGGGCATAACAACACTTTTCAGGACATATCTTTCTACTCAAAGCATCCGCGACCACATTAGCTTTGTCAGGATGATATAAGATCTCGCAATCATAGTCCTTGATAAGCTCCAAGGACCGACACTATTTCATGTTTAGGTCCTTTTGAGTAAATAGATGCTTGAGACTTTTATGATCAGTGTATAACTGACACCGAGTCCCATAATGATAGTGACACCAGATCTTCAGTGCAAAGGTAACAGCAGCCAACTCAAGATCATGAGTCGGTGCACTTTTCTCGTAATCTTTCAATTGCCTTGAAGCGTAGGCAATGATTTTTCCCATTTGCATAAGAACACAGCCTAAACCAGTACCAGATGCATCGCTATAAACAACAAAGTCATCATTGCCTTCTGGTAAGGTTAGGATCGGCGCTTGAATGAGTTTCTGCTTCAGAGTTTCAAATGCCTCTTGCTATTTATCAGCCCATACGAATGGTGTATTCTTTCGTGTCAGCATCGTAAGTGGCACAAAAATCTTTGAGAAGCCCTTAATGAATCGCCGATAATAGCCGGCCAATCCAAGGAAACTTCTTATTTCGGAGGCATTGCGAGATGTTTGCCATTTCTGAACAGCCTCGACTTTTGAAGGATCAACGGAGATACCTTCGCCAGATATAACATGGCCAAGGAATTGGATCTATAAAGAATTCAGAGTAGAATTTCAAGTTTTGTTCGAAACAAATAACGCTTTAAGAAATAACTCAAGAAAATGTAAGATTATACCTGTCTGAGCCAGAATTCACACTTGGAAAATTTTGCGTAGAGTCTTTCTTTTCTCAGTAACTCTAGCAGTTGACGTAGATGATTAACATGATCAGCCTTCGTTTTGGAGTAAATCAAGATATCATCTATGAATACGATAACTGTCTTATCCACCATTGGTCTGCACACGCGATTCACGAGATCCATGAACGCCGCTGGTGCATTCGTCAGACCGAAAGGCATTACGAGAAATTCGTAATGACCGTATCTTGTTCGGAAGGCTGTCTTTGGAATATCCTCATCTCTTACATTCACCTGATGATACCCAGTACGAAGATCAATTTTAGAGAAGTAGCTGGCTCCTTGTAGCTGATCGAATAAATCATCGATTCTGGGTAGAGGATACTTATTCTTGATAGTGACATTGTTCAATTCGCGGTAGTCGATGCACATTCGGAGAGTTTCGTCTTTCTTTTTAACGAATAAGACAGGTGCACCCCACCGAGATGAACTAGGTCGGATAAATCCCTTCTCTAACAGATCTTGCAATTGTTTTGACATTTCCTGCATCTCTGCAGGCGCAAGTCTGTAGGGAGCTTTAGCAATTGGAGCTGCACCAGAAACTAAGTCAATTCCAAATTCCACTTGTCGTTCTGGTGGCACTCCAGAAATATCATCAGGGAATACGTCTGGGAACTCACAGACGATAGGGATATCAGAAATAGATTTCTTGCTGGCTTCAGATATGGATTCAGACGAGACAAAACATAGATAAGATTCGTGACCCTTAGATAGATATTTATGCGCTCTCTCAACAGATATGAAACAATGTGCACCTTCACGCTTGTCGCCTTTGATTTCTAACACTCGTCCGTCTGAAGATTTGATCCTAATGATTCGACGGTTGCAGACCATCGTAGCCTCGTTATTCATTAACCAGTCCATGCCGATGATGACATCAATTTCTTTTAACGGTATGGGGATAAGGTCGAGATTGAATACTATATTATCAACGAGCAGAGTACAGTTTTGATAAACAGAATCAGCCATAACATAATTGTTACTGGCTGTCTCAATATCAAGTATCACAAGCAGTTTTGATGGAGTTTTGGATAGTCTTTGTGCAAAAGTGGTCGATATAATGGAACGACTAGCACCGGAAACAAATAATACACGGGCAGGGATTGAGTTAAGCATGAACGTACTGGTTACCACATCAGGGGTTTCCTTTGCTTCCTCGGCTGTTATCTGAAAAGCTCGAGTGTTTGCGGTTGGAGTTGCAGCTGAGCTTTTAATTGTAGACCCTCCAGCTGATGACTGTGACTGAACTCGTTGCCCGCTGCGACACTGATACATGAAGTGTCCTTGTTTTCCACATTTCGCACACCCAAGTCCTCATTGGGGACATTCTTCGCTGCTGTGGCCAATTCTGTTACATGCAAAACATGTGACGTCGTCTGGGTTACACAATCCCATGTGTGACCTTCTGCATCTTTTACAAAATCGGGGCTCGTTTGTGAGAGAATAGGCTTGAACCTTCTGTGGCGAACTGTACCGGTGAGATTGCTGAGGTTGCTGGGACTGAGACTTGTTTGGCTTAAAGAATCGATCGAATATTTGCTTCTTTGGAGGAGAAGGACATGTCGGGTTCGCTGATGGAGCGTAGAGCTGATCACCATACTCTAGATATCCCCTCTTGATCTGTCTGGACGCTTCAACCATTTCCCGATAGGACTTATACTTTATTGCGCTCATTGGGTGTCGGTATCTCGGGTTAAGCCCTCCGCGAAATCGATTCATCTTTCTTTCTTCAGTACCTACTTGATACGAGGAGTAGTCGTAGAGTCGCGAGAATTCATGTTCATATTCGTCAACAGTCTTGGTTCCTTGAGTCAGCTGCATCAGTTAAACTTCCATCTTGTCTCGCTGATCAATAGGGCAATACTTCGCGTTGAACATATCTAAGAACTGTTCCCACTCTAAAGTCTGTATTACTTCCTCACCATAAATGCTTCTCTGTGTTTTCCACCAAGCACGGCAGCACCAAAGAACAATGCAGAAGCGTAACTCACTTTCTTGGATTCTAAACAGTCAGAGATTCTAAAGATCTCTTCAGTATGGCTGATCCAATCCATCGCCTGAATTGGATTGACTGTACCCTCAAAATTAAGGGCACCGCTGGCTTTGAAATCTTTAAATTTACAACCTTTTGGCTATGCAATTTGGGTTTCAGGGTTTGAGTTATCAGAATCAGAGTCATTACTCTGGACTTGCTTTTCTTTTCTCTTATTCTTTTTATCTTCACATTTCTTAGCTTCGGCCTCATCTCTGGCCTGAAACTGTTCTTGCATAATCTTATTTTGTTGTTCAGAGTGTTGGGCTAATAACTGTTGCATCATTTCAAACATTTGTTGTGGAGTCATGTTGTTGGGAATATCACCTAATCCGGACATCTTTACTGAAAATTAAAATCAATTATCTATCAGTTTATAGACTAATATCTATGTACCCTTTTCCCATCCTAACAGGCTGTACAACCTATCTCAGTTCAAACCACCTAAATGATTGATACATATGTATTTCTTCAGTTTGAGACCAAATAGTACTCACATAATACTTGATTCACTCAAACTATGGGCTCTGATACCATCCTGTGAAGACCACCCCATACGGAGCAGTTCTCACGAGTCTAGGTCGCACATCATGCAATACTATGTCAACCATAACTAAGATAGAGTAATTATGTTGCGGAACTTAAAATTACAGGTACAAACATAATAGGATAAGTTTAATACAGTTTACAGTTTTCTAATTAAACTTATAAAGGGCACAAGTCTAATCTAATTCATGTCATCATATAATCAAGATAAATCTACCCAGACCACCACATTATCATCTTCCAATCAGTACCAAAAAGGGTGTGCTGAGTAGAGGTCAATGAGAACTCCTGTCTTAATCTTGTAAGACCTAAGTAGTAGGTCCGGCAGGTGATTTTCCTTTGTCTTTTCCTGTAAAAATGTAAGTAGCAACTGTAAGCAATGCTTAGTGAGTAAATAGATTTTCAAATTAACATGCATTATCAAGCAGATCATGGGTCTAGCGTGATATGTCTTGACTGCCGCTACAGGCCTCATGATTGAGACATAGAAGTCATAGAGTCGGATGATGTTCAAGCCACGCTCACGCTTAAATCGTGGGGATCAGCCACATACTGGGCTAGCTACCAGTAAATCAACATGGCGGAACATCGGAGGGTCATTACCAAGTTCAATAGAACTGGTGAAATAGCCAGGTCTAGAACAATAGACCGATAAGGCTAATCAAGCTGAATCAATACGTCAAAGTATATGCAATGATGAAGCATACGTAATCAAAGTCATGATAGCAGTAATCTCATACAATATCAGAAATGAATAGTAAATCTCAAAGTCATATGAAGTGATAAATCAAATAGCTATCATGATCTACTGGGCAACACCGAACCATAGTGTGCACAGGTCACAATCCATCTGATAATATGAGTGTCAAATTAATATAACATCAACAATATGTCTCAACCGGAAATCTAGCATGTTAAATCTGAATATCTGTAACTCACAGATTGCGGTCTTTGTCAAGGAGATATAGAATCCACCACCTGAGTTATCTCAGGATTTATCTTTAAATCTTTAGTCAATCTGATCTTCTGTCAATTCTTTTCAACTCTGAGACCCGTTCTCAATATATTTAAGTCTTTAAATCAATGTTCAGATATTAACTGAACCTGTCCTAAATTATCATATCAATATCATGTCAATATCATCATCTTTTAGCTTTAAAATCTTTATTTTATATTTGATTCTGATACTGACAACTCATCTATCTTTCTTTCATTCATATTTTAAGTAATAAGTCTAGTTTCGATTATATTAAGCTTAATCTAACAGAATCGAGTTAAAACTCAAGCTAAAATGGCGTTTAATCGAATGAAAGATGGGAAATTCGAATTTTTTTTCTCCAAAACCGAAAATATGGAAGCTTAAAATGTCGATTCTTACCTCAAATTCGTATGATATTGCACATGCAACGACAGATTTGCGTAGTACTCTTCGAGATCTTTCCGATGACGTATGGAACTCGAGATTTGGCCGGTCGGTTTGGGAGAAAAGCTAGAGAGAAGGTCGGTTTAGAGAGATAGTAGAGAGAGAGTAGAGAGAGAGTCAAGTTTCTTAAATGGTGATTAATGGCCATTATTTGGAGTTTATATACTTCATTTAGTTATATTTGCAATTTAACCCACTATACTTTTGTATAATACATCTCTTTTAATTTTAATCATTTTTAATAATTCATAATAGTTATATAATTTAATTAAATAACTTCATACTTAATTAAATTGGAACATAAATAATGTAATAATATTACATTATTATCTCAAATATATTACATGATCAGTCAAAAGTTAGGTTCTTACAGTTTTTAAGTTTTATTTCGAGTTTATGTGTGTGACACTGTGTGTTTACGGTTGTGTCGGTGTCTCAAATTTTTAGAACCTTGAATATGAGTTTAAATGTTAAAATTGATTGTGTATATCTATGCATCATAGTGAAGTAAGCTTGTATTTCAAATTTCTTGACATATGATGCATCATACATCGATTAATTTTAGATTTTTGGTTCATTTTTTTTTTCGAGTTTTAAGTTTTCTAAAAATTAGAATTTTCAGAATCATGAAGTTGTTTTCGGTTAAACTTCAGTAAAGGAATTATGTTTAGAATGGAATTTCATGTAGGCCCATGTCAAAATTTAGGTGTTAAAGTCCCTGAATTGAATTTTTGAAAATTTCAGTAGTGATTGGACTTGGAACTCGATCACAGCTTCAATCGAGAAATTATTTTTGATAAAATAGACCTCGAGAAAACCCTAGAATAATTCGATTTTGTCAACGGTTAATCCGAGTTATGTTTAGCTTCAATTGAGTTTGGCAAACCATCATTCGAGTTAAGTTTAGTTTTATTCGAGTTTGGGAAAGAATCACTCGATTCACTTTAGTTTCAACCGAGTTTGCCATACGCTTAACTGAGTTTGATAAACCATTACCCGAGGATTATTCTTCTTCACTCGAGTTTGGTTTCAAAAAATTTTTCTTTGTGTGGAAAATTTCATTTTTCAGTGAAATTTCACATTTTTCGAGTTAAAATTTTTAAATATGTCTTATATTAACATTGGTTCCTTAATGGTTGGTTTGGGAGTCCCAACAATAATATTTAATATTATTGTCTGGAATCCTGATGCTTTAAACAATGTAACACAAATTTTTCTAATTTCTTGATGAATGCCATATTTCTTTATCTGTAGGAATCATTTTGTTTTATCTGATGTGTCTAACATGATTGATATATTAACATGTTATAAATGGCTTCCCGAACACCCACCCATCAATCAAACTCTTCTGACTCTCATTCAAGTCTACTTCCGTGTCTAGACGAACACCATCTTCTCCCATCCCTGACACCAAACTGTTGAAATCCAAACACCGCTTAAATCTTCTAGACAACAATCACCGCTTTGATCCAAACACTATCAAACTAACCCATCCCGTATTTGTTGAGATCCTTAAAGGCCACCCTCTTGGTTACTTACTCAAGTACAAACCCACAATTCCTTTAATCTATCTGAATCAGTTTTGGCATACCATAAAGTTTGTACCTGATGTCGGTGATCATCACTTGAACATGACAATAGATCAATACAAAGCGAAGATCACCTTGGCTAGACTTCTTCATAACATGTTTTCTGCCAAGATGAATTGATAGAGTTAATTTCCCGGATTTCAAGGATTTGAAGACTTCAACTCAGATGAACAACTCTATAGAGAACTCATAAGTCTGGGATATACGAAGCTATTCACAAAGAGTTCAATTTTTCATCGTAATGGATTAAATGGTGCATGGTATACATTATTCGGAATTCTGAATAGATGTATGACCTCCAAACACACTGGAATTGACCACGGAAGTCTTCATTGTCTAAGACAATTCCATGGAGTTGCTTACAACAAACATTACGACTTCGCATAATGCATCTGGGAGGATTTAAAAGAGGTGGTGCTTTCAAAGACCACAAACTGTGCGAGAAAGTTTGTCCCTCTTCAACGGTTCATTCAGATCTTAATCAGAGGAATTTTAAGGGCAAATAAAAAGATCCCGAAGAGGACACACTTACAAAAATGCCTAGATTATGTAATGATGAGTCCACATATAGTTCTGGATGATCCAAATGCCAATATTATGCCAATTCCTGAATCTTTATTGAAGTATGCGGATGAGAATGCGGAATCTGTGAGGTTATTTCGTATAGACCATACTCCTGTGGAACCTCAATAACTGAGGCTTCCTACCCCAGGAGCTTTAGGTGAGCAGGTAGATCAACCAGGGGTTGATGTACAGGGTAACCTTGAGTTGTTAGAGGAGGCTGAAGGAGTTGTGAGCGGAGGTGAGGAAGATTCTAATTCCGAAGAACATTATCTAATATTCAAGAAGGAGGTAATGATGGTGATGATGATGATGATGGTGATGATTATGATGGTAATGGTGATGATAATGATGTTGCTGGGGAGAGGATTGAACTATCTTAATCTGAGCATATACCTATTCAAGAAGTTTATGGGTGGTGAGAGTGAGTGTGAGGGAGTCCCAAACCACAGATAGCCGGGTAGCCAAATCTGCCTGTTAGTTCTCCTTTGAGGGTTGACATTGAAGTAATCAGTACCCCACTGGTGACTGCACACCCCACCAACCACTCATTTGCTTCTCAACAAGGAGATGTTTCAATTCATCACGGGGATTTTGCACATAATCTATCAAGCGATCATTCAAATCCTATAGATATTGACACAAGTACACCTCTGCCCCAGTGTACATTTGTTTATCCCCAGGTCATAGAACCAGTACACGATAGGTCACTAGAGTCGATTTCATATGTTGAAATAAGTACAGAAGGACTTCGTGTCCCTGTAGCAACAACAATTGTGTTGGAAGCATTCCTTGCTCCATCACATGAAGTAGTTGGAAGTCCTACAAGAGATACATCACTGCCAACTCTGAACGTAGGCCACGCAGATGTTCTTTTTACAAATTCAACTGTCGTGACAACTAGAACTCTAGTGACCCAAGAGTTAGCTTGTAACCCTTTATCACTAAGAAAAGACTAAATGAAGCAATTTCTGGAGTTACTGCGCAAATGAGCACTCAATATGCATAGATGATGAGCGAAATGATAAATATTCAAAGATTGTTGAAAGGAAAGGAAACTACTGAAGTAGAAGAAGAGAAGTAGATTTCCAACAATGATTTGAGAGATTATTGTGTGGAGCAATTTGACGTTATCAATGAGCGTATGAAAGGATTGGAAAATACGGTTGTGAGCGCTCTTTGTTCCTTATCTTTACGATTCTCCATTCTTGAACAAACTTGCAGATCCCAAGCTTCTCGGTCCAAGATAAGACATGAGGATCATGATGACTCCGATGATGCTCCTCATGAGGGGAACAAGAGGAGAAAGCTTGGTGAGTCTGATTTGCATCTTGTAATGTTTGAGGCAAAAGATACTGAAGGTGGAGGTTCTGGAGAGGGAGGAGGCTCAAAAGATGATCCAGTTGCTTCTCAAAGTGAGATGGGATTGATTCTTTATGAAGATGTCTCAAATCCTTTGAGTATGCAATCTGGTGTTATTGTTTTGATGAGTATAATGAGTCTGATAAAGATAATGAAGTTGAGTTGTTCAGAATAGAAGGAGTTGAAAGGGAGAATGATTTGCTAGAGCCGGAAGTATTTGAATATTCTGAAATGTCTATTAGAGCTGAGAAGATTGTAGACGAAGAGGAGCTAGTAGAGGATATTTTGAACGATGATATACCCACACCAACGGTTGAAAAGCCTACGGTGACAGTAACTTTTAAGGAAGAAGAATAACTGTAACCTGTAGGTGGGGTGCCTGAAACAATTTGACAAATGACAAAGGTGGAATTGATGGATAAATTCTTTCAAAGCTACATCTTGGCTGAAGAATCAGATATACAACATCATTTGAGGTTTGCTGTCCAAAAAGTAGTACAAAAGGAAATCATTGACATGCTGAGTCTTCTTAATGATGAAGAGCTTAGTCAAAAGACGAAGATCAAGAAGCTTAAGTTGTTAGACAAGCAAAATGCAGATTTGATTAAGAAGCAGAATAGACTTCCATTTTTTGAAGTTCATTTAGAGAATAAGATTTTTTGTAAAAAGTATAATCCAATTTCATTTTTGAAGCTCTTCAGAGTCATATAGACCAACATGCCAAACCTAGTCAATTATGCCCATTTTCTTCAGGATCAAGCTCAACCTACAAAATATTTGAGAATAGATCAAACGATAGTTAAACTCAAAAGAATTGACAAAGACCGATTTGTGAATATTTTCTATCCGACATTCACAATTACGAGAGTGTTAGTGCATCATGTGTGACGATAGCAGTCTAAGTATACATGATATTTTGTAATAGTTCAAGTGGTCGTAATTGCACATTAATACATTTGTTTGATATTGATTGTATATATGTTTGAACTTGGTTGTAATTGATGTTTTACTTAAGTTCAAAGGTAAGTTCAATCATAAGTTCTAGAACAAGTTCAAAGACAAGTTCTATAATAAGTTCCAAGGCCAAGATTCGAACTTAATGGTGGACAAGTTCGTGGGATTGGGCCTTCTCGAACTTGTCCATGCCAAGTTCGAAGTTAAGGCCTATAATTAAGAGTTAATCCGTTTCAGTTAAACATATTAGGCAGAAATTAGTATTCGGGCGATTACAAACTTGTAGAGAGTTTTCAGAGTGTTGTTGGAGAGAATCACGTGTCGGGACGTTTGAGTTTACGTCTATCATCGTGTGTGTCTCCGTTTTTCGTTTGTGTGATGAATCCGTTAAGCCACTAACGAGAATTCCGCACTCGTTGGACGGCGTCGCGTCAAGATTGGATCCGTAGGTAGGTGACCTTACAAGTGGTATCAGAGAGATATGGACGTTCATCGTGTTCTTCGCGTTCATATTAAACATTCTTTGTTTCTTGGCGTTTTGGACGGAAAAAATCACATTTTTAATAAGTTTTTCGAGTTATACAAGCAAAGTAACGGAGAAAAGTTCACATTAGTTCACTTTTCCAGTCGAAATCATTAATTTTGGTCTTAAAAATATAGGTTTAATCTGAAAACTTAAAGAAATCGAATTTTTGGCCGTTTCTCGAACTTGCAGCGCTCGAACATAGGGGGTATTAGGGTTCACTCGAACTTGTCAGAAATACGCTCCTCTCGAACTTGATTTAGGGCTTCCTTCGAATTTGGCTGCAATTCGAACTTTCTAGCATCGAATTTGTCAGATTTCGAACTGGTCAGAAAATTAAGTACTATTCGCACTTGTCAGTAGTTCAAACTTGTCAGAATTTTCAAACTTGTCCGTCAGTCGAACTTGCTGAATTCGAACATACTTAAATTCCAATTTAATTTCAAATGAATTTAATATTAAATTAATTCGAACTTTCGTAAGTTTGAAGGAGTTTAAATTAAATTAATTTTAAATTAAATTAATTATGTTCGGGAACAAAAAGTTTAGACAGGATGTCAAGTTTGCAAAAATTCATTGAAATGGATCATGAGGTTGGCAAGGCAAATTCTCCGCCAAAGCTAATGAAGTTGGAAGACAATTATTGGTGGAAAGATAGGTTCGCCAATTCTGCTCATTTCAACGATATGCGAAAGTGGATTTGTATCGATGAGGGATATGTGCCACCTATGCAAGAGTTTGAAGGTCGTCAAAGAGTCTTATGATATTAGAAGATGAAGGATGATGATAAGAAACTTTATGAGACCGAGAATCGAGATTTCTCGATTATCCGAATGATGTTACCTCAAGAAATTCTACACACCATGAGAAATCATAGGACTGTTAAAGAGCTATGGGACGCTCTAGAGAAAAGGTGTGAGGGAAATCCACGGGTTCGCAAGAGTAGGATGGAGATGCTGAAACAACAATTTGCAATTTTCAAGGCTTTGAAGAACGAGACACTTGATGAGACAATTATGTTGGTACATCCTGTGTGACGATAGCAGTCTAAGTAATCCAACATTGTGGTTTAGCAAGTGTTTGTTATATATGTTTATATATATGGTTGATATTTATTAGTGTTTGTATGTTTGAACTTGATGTAACGTATTACAAGAAGTTCAAACATAAAGTACAAAGATAAAATCAATCATAAGGTAATAACATAAGTTTCAACACTTAGGTGTTTATGTAAATTAGTTAGATTCGAATTATATAAGGCTTGGCATTCGAATCTGTGATAGATTCGAATGTAGCCCTAGATTCGAATGAGAGCAGATTCGAGAGTGTCATTGTGGACAAACTTGAATGGGCCTTGGGCTGGAATCGAGTTTGGCCCATAACAGACTCGAATCAGGCTCTATAATTAGGGATAGACTCGAGATATTATCAGACGTTTTGCAGAATTCGTGAGGGATTAAGCATTAAGCAATCTCGAGTTTATCATCAGTGTTAGTGCCGTTTCGAAGAGAATCAGTACGTAGGATCGTTCGTGTGTCGTTCGTTCAGCCTCTGATAGTCTCTGTGTTTCGTGTGTGAGAGTTGTTTCCGTCTACCCGTTAACGAGGATTCCGCACTCGTTGACGGCTCCGCGTCTAGATAGATCTCGTAGTGGTAGACCTTTCAAGTGGTATCAGAGCCTACGGAGTGTTCTTGGTGTTCTTCGTGTTCATCTAGATACATTCTAGGTTTCTTGACGCTAGTTGGACGGTTTTTCTCTCAAAATCGTGTTTTCAAGCTTAGCAAATTCTTAGTCGGAAAATACTTTGTGGTTTTTCACGTTTTTGATCGAAATCATTATTTTTCGTTGGAAAAATACTGATTTAATCTGCAAAACGTTAAAAAATCAAAGTGTTAGCCGTTTTTCGAGTTTGCGGCGCTCGAATCTAATAGGGGTAATTAGGGTTACACTTAGTCTCGAGTCTAACCAAAATCCGCTCCTTTCGAGTCTGATAAAGAGGGTTTCGAATCTATTTCGAGTTTGTGCTACATTCGAATAGGGTCTCGAGTCTAATTTCGAGTTTTAATTCGAGTTTAGTTTAGTTTCGAATAGGGTTTCGAATCTGCTGAAATTTCGAGTTTGTCTGCCTTCGAATCTGAGGACTTTTCGAATCTGACATAATTTCGACTTCAATTGAGTTATAACACTTAATCGAATTTAATCCCAAATAAATTGGAATCTGATTACATTCGAATCTACCTAGATTCGAACGAATTAATTCACATTAGTTTTGAATTAAATTAATTAAGGTCAATTCAATTACTTTCGAAAAGATGTCAAATCTTTAAAAATTCCTAGAAATGGACCACGAGGTCGGGAAGGCAAACGATCCGCCTAAGCTGATGAAAGTCGAAGATTATTACTGGTGGAAAGATCGGTTTACCGATTTCGTGCGTTTTAATGACATGCGCATGTGGGTGTGTATCGACGAAGGATATATTCCACCAGTGTCAGAAGTTGAAGGCCGTCAGAAAGTCTTATCATACCAAATGATGAAGGAGGATGATAAGAAATTGTATGAAGCCGAAAACAAAGCTTTCTCGCTGATCCGAATGGCTTTGCCTCAGGATATACTGCACACATTTAGGACTCAAAAGACGTCAAAAGAACTTTGGGAGTCTCTAGAGAAGAGGTGTGAGGGTAATCCTAGGGTTCGTAGAAAGCGTACAGAGCTGTTAAAACAACAGTTTGCAATCTTCAAGGCGTTAAAGGATGAACAGCTGGATGATATCATCACCCGGTTCAATCACCTGTTGACGGAACTTGAAAGTCACGGGATTGAGTTTACTGACACCGACAAGAACAACAAGTTTCTTGATGCCTTACCAGCCAAATGGGCTATGTATGTGGCAATGATTAAGTTGAACGAGGACAAGTATTATACTCAATCTCTGGATGATATTGTGGGAACGTTGCGGACATATCACTTCGAGCTACTGAAGGCTGAAATTGATTACGAACAAGTCCAGAATCCAGCAATGTATTTTGGAAAGACAACAAAACCTTCAGCGGCACCCGAACCGAAGACTGCTACAGCGTTTTTCACCGGAGAAACGTCGTCACCAGCAGAGACTGATGACACATTGAATCGCGCGTTCTTAGGATTAGGACGATCGGAAGAACCGCAGCCTCAAGTACAACAGGCATCGACATCTCAGAGCTATTCGAAGATGCCCATGAGCACAAAATCAGCGGAAGAACATTTGAATCTGCTTGCTTCTTTTGTGGCCGCGTACGGGAATTCTGTTCAGGGGAAGATTAACGATCCTGCTCTCTGGGATGAAGACTACGATCAGGTCGACCCTGATGATCTTGAGGAGATGGATCTTAAATGGCAACTGGCCATGGTAACCCAAAGGGTTAAAAGATTCATTAAAAGAACTGGGAGGAATTTGACGATGAATAACAAGGGGATAGGATTTGATAATTCCAAAGTAAAGTGCTACAACTGTCAAGGACTGGGACACTTCGCCAGGGAGTGTCAGAGACCGAAGGTGGAGACATACCAAGGGCAGAGTCAGCATCAGGGACAGTTCCAAAATCAGTCCCAACAACGATACCTTCCAAGTTCATCATCTGGTCAAGCCAACCCAGCGGGTCTACTATCCAATGTCACTTCAGACAGACAGCTAGATGGTACGTATGACTGGAGCTCACATCCAGAATCGAATGCTCGGGCTTTTATGGCAGAAGTCACGAAAACTGGGTGTGATGGGGAAGAGCAGACCACAAGGGACAGCAGTCCGATGTGGGTAGAGAAGGCGAATGATCAGACAGTTCTGGAGTTTGCTTCTCAGATGGCCAACGTGGAATCTGATAACTCAAAGGTTAGTCTGACTTACTCTCTTTTTCGTGAATTATGTGCGTTGTGTGTTAATTCTAACGATAGGTTAAATCTAGTCTAAAAATCCCATAAAACCATAACTGCTCAAAATGAGAATTTAAAAATTGAAAACACTAGCCTAAATGATATAAAGCAAGATCTTAAAGAAAAGCTTAAGACTGATGCTCAAGACGTAATAGTTCTAAAAGACAAACTGAGTGAGCAGTGTGTTAGGATAGAGCTTATGTATGAGCACGTAGAGGCCTTGACCAAAAGTCTTAAGGACAAGGACATAGAGCCAGCTGAAACAAAGGTAAAGGTGGCCGAGGCGAATAGCAAGTTGGAAAAGTTTAGGAATTCAAGCCTAAACCTAGGGAAAGTTTTAGACGCCCAACGACAGTCTAAAAAGCCTGTAGGTCTAGGATTTCACGAAATTCCTCCACCTTTCAATGCAAACTATGTGCCTCAGCCTCAGGAGAAAACTGACAAATCAGTAGAGGCCACACCTGAACCTAAGTCTGAGCCTATAGTAGAAAATACACCTACGGTGGCTGACACAACCGTCAAGGTTAAGAAAGTCAAATTTGTGTCTTCCTCTATTGAAACACCTGCAGGAAAACAGAAAATAGCTTGGGCTGATCAGGACGATAAGCCAGTCGCCATAGATGTACAAAAGGAACTAGACACTAGTGAGACACCTAGATCTAAGGGAACACACAAAAAGTCCATAGATAAGATGTCTTGCTTCAGATGTCACGAGAAGGGGCATGTTGTTTCTCACTGTCCGCTTAGGAAAGTCGATGTTACACCTAAGACAGTGAATCCAACACCCGTTAAGCCCTCAACCAGTGTGGCGAGCACTAGTAGTTCTCAAAGTACCGAGAAAACTGTGCAGGCCGCACCCAAACAAGTTGTCAAAAACACACCGGTTAAGGTTGGACCAAAGGAAGTGATTAGGACAAATTCACCGAATCGTGTCATTAATCAATCTAGGTCAGCACCACAACAAGTCTATAGGAGCACAACACCTTGCAGGGCACACACTCCAGTTAGGTCTCATACTCCAGTTAGACATTACGCACCGGTAAGAGCTCAGGGATCACAGTCCGAAATGCCATACAATAGGAAGTATGCTAGAGCTCCACAACAAATGCCTACTCCAAGGCAAAGAGTGAATTTAAATCACTCGGCACCACAACAGACTCCAGTTCAAAAGCCCAAGTCACCTGAAAGGCGAGATGGGTATTTGAAAGAGTTTAAATATGTGGACGAGAATGGTATAACCAAGTCAGTCATGGCTTGCGTTCCCCGTGATAACTAACCTATTTTCTTTCATGTGCAGGAGATTACCACAGGTCCAAACAACAAGTGGTTCGTCGACAGTGGATGCTCCAGGCACATGACAGGGGAAAGAGGTCTGCTTACAGACTTCAAGGGTGGGAATCGGGGATTCGTATCATTCGCGGGTAACAAAGGTGGAAATATCACGGGTACCGGAGTGGTCACTAATGGGACAATCAAGTTGGACCAAGTTTATCAAGTTGATAAACTGGTTCACAATCTCATTAGTGTATCTCAAATCTGTGATAAGAAGAACTCAGTGTTATTTACTGACACTGAGGCGTTAGTGCTAAAGCCGGGATTCAAGATTCCTTAAGAATGGGTATTGATGCGGGCGCCAAGGAAGAATGACTTGTACATGCAGGATATGAACAAGCCGGAGATTTCGATGGGGCCAATCTGTCTATTATCCAAAGCTTCGGAGACGGAATCCGTACTGTGGCACAGACGCATGGCTCACCTGCACCTAAGGAAGATGAACTACATAACGAAAAATGGACTGGTGCAAGGTGTGCCTATGAAGAGCTTTCAGTTCGAGGACAAGTGTCTACCGTGCATGAAGGGCTGGGATCATTGCCTTGGTTGTCTTCATCATCACCATCTCTCGGCCTTTGTACTTCCTGATCACGGCACGATGTCTCCCCCTGAGCCTGTAAATTTTTCATTAACTGTTCTATTAGGGAGCGCATCGCCCTTATCTCTGCGGCCTGATCTGCTACAAATGATTTGAGCTCTGTGTTCTCTTCCTGGACTTTCTCCACAATCTTTTTCAAATCGGCATTCTCTTTATCGAGATTTGCATTATGCGCCTGAATTTCACTGATTGCCTTGGTTATGCTTAAGATATGGACATTCTGGAAGTCAACGCGAGCTTTAAGCTGCAGAAATCGTTGATTGCCGGCCTATGATGATGAGGTTGATGGAATTGACTGTATCGGAGTTGGGCGGATTGGTGATGGAATATATGGTTCATGTTGAGGTGGTGGTGGTGGTGGAGTGGTGGACTGAGGTTCCTGATGTTGAGTTTGGGGGATTTCTGGTTGAACTGATGGAGTTGAAGATGACCCTTGCATGAATCGATGACGCTTGGCTCGTTGCCTCGTCACTAAAGGAGCAATCTCTTCTTCTTCAAAATCTGATTCATCAGCCTCTCTTGATACTCTCCTCCTCGAAGCATCTTCATTTACTACTAACCTAGATCCATACGTTCCAATCTGAACATTAGGTTCTGTAGACACTGATTCTGGAGCTTCTACTTCAATTTCCTCCATTTCCTCCGACTCGGTTGCAGATGATGACTCATCAATACCAGTCTGCTCTGGCACATATTCGTCCACATCTCTCAACACATCTTCTTCTCCCTCAGGAGGCTCAAGTAATTCACCCACTAACGCGGCAGCTACATCTTCATTAGCATGAGGACCTGCCTCCCAGATTTCATTAAGAGTTTGGCATAATTGGTCAGCTTCGCTTGGAACATTTGAAGGCCCTGCTTCTTGTATTTCTGGCTGCTGACTGGTAGAAGGCCTAGACGCCTGAGTTTGACTCGCGGATGGTCTTTGTCTTCGCCTTTGAGCACGCGGTGGCTGTGGTTGTTGTTGTTGTTGTGGAGGCTGCCTGGCTCGAGATTCCTGAAGAATGGGTATTGATGCAGGCGCCAACGAAGAATGACTTGTACATGCTGGATATGAACAAGCCGGAGACTTCGATGGGGCCAATCTGTCAATTATCCAAAGCTTCGGAGACGGAATCTGTACTGTGGCACAGACGCATGGCTCACCTGCACCTAAGGAAGATGAACTACATAACGAAAAATGGACTGGTGCAAGGTGTGCCTATGAAGAGCTTTCAGTTCGAGGACAAGTGTCTACCGTGCATGAAGGGCAAGCAACATAAGAAGACACACAAGTCCAAGAAGCAGAACTCCATAGCCTCAACATTCGATTTGTTGCATATGGACCTTTTCGGCCCAATCAACAAAAGGAGTATCGGAGGTAGTTGGTACTGTTTAGTTATCACTGATGACTACTCACGTTTTTCTTGGGTTTTCTTTTTAGGTACAAAGGACGAGACGGCTTCCAAGCTTATCGGGTTCTTAGACCAAGTGGAGAATTCCTACGGATGAAGGGTTAAACGAATACGTAGTGATAATGGGACTGAATTCAAAAACACTGTAATTGGTGTATATTGCCTATCAAAGGGCATAGTGCATCAATTCAGTGCACCATATGAACCTCAACAAAATGGGGTGGCCGAACGTAAAAATAGGACATTGATTGAGGCTGCAAGGACTATGCTTTCGGATTCAAAGCTTCCTACCATGTTTTGGGGGGAGGCAGTGAATACCGCGTGCCATATTTTAAACCGAGTCCTTACAGTCAAATCTTTGAACAAAACATGTTATGGAATTTTGAATAAACGGCCACCTATTTTAACTGGATTCGAACCGTTTGGGGTACCATGCACTCTTTTGCGAACAAAACATCAACCGAAGTTTGGTGAAAAGGCTGACGAAGGATACTTCCTAGGTTATGTGCCGAACTCACCAAACAAACGGGTTTTTAACAAAACAAATGGTACTGTGGAGATTGTGTATAACATTGAAGTCACAAGTTATACACATGAACCCCAAAGTGGTCCGGAATGGATATTTGACTATGATAAGTTATTTGAGTCATTTAACATTCCTTTGGATGATAATGTAGGTACAATCGAAAAAGACATGGCGACGTTGCACCTGAATGACGATGGCCATATCTTTCCGAGGACTACGTTTGAATCCACATCTGAGCCTACTGCGACTGTAGATAGATCTCCAGAAGTCGATGTTCCTGAAGCACCTACCACTGAGAATCAGACTCAAGCAACAAGTTCCAACTCTGAGGAAAACGTCCATGAGGAGGAAAATGTAGAAGCTGAGCCTGTTCCCCCATTAGGTGAAATAGGATCTAACTTAGGAGATAATCTAAGGGTTGATGAGATAGAGACCTCTAGAATTAACAAGAACCATCCATTAAAAAGCATCATAGGAAATCCTAACGAGGGTGTGAGGACTAGGAGTAGTTTAAATAACAACACTGTGTTGTTGTCGATGATAAACGACTCCGAGGCATATCACACATGTCTCTATTCATGTTTCATATCGCAAGTAGAGCCTAAGAATGTGCAAATGGCACTTAAGGATAACTCCTGGGTTGAAGCGATGCAGGAAGAACTTTCGCAATTTAGGAAACTAGAAGTGTGGGAGTTAGTTCCATTACCTCGAGGGGAAATTGCCATAGGAACCAAATGGGTTGGTGTATGTAGAACAACCGCCCGGATGTACAGATCCAAAATATCATCATAGAGTATATCGCTTAGATAAGGCTCTATACGGATTGCATCAGGCACCAAGGGCGTGGTATGAGACTCTATCCAACCATCTGTTAGAGAACGGTTTTGAAAGGGGTTGGATAGATAGTACTGTGTTTGTTAAGAGGAAGGGAGAACATTTTATCTTGGTACAAGTGTACGTCGATGATATCATCTTTGGATCATCAGACGAACAGATGTGCAATGATTTTGAGAAGGTGATGAAGTCTAAGTTCGAGATGAGTGCTATGGGAGAGTTAACTTTCTTTTTGGGGTTACAAGTTGACCAGAAGAAGGAAGGGATGTTTATCCATCAGACGAAGTATGTCTATGACATATTGGAGCGTTTCGGGATGGAAGGAACAAAATTGACTGCCCACTTCAGCACGCCGATTCAAGTGAATCACAATCTCGGACCGGGTACTGAAAGTGATACCGATGTGGATCCGACGTTATATCGGGCCATGATTGGATCACTTATGTATTTAACTGCTTCAAGACCTGACATTATGTTTGCTGTGTATTTGTGCTAGGTTTCAAGCTAATCCTAAGGAGATGCACATGAAAGCTGTGAAGCGGATTCTACGATACCTCAAGTCGAAACCGAAGCTGGGACTTTGGTATCACGCGGAGGGAGATCTAGAGTTGGAGGCGTTCACGGATTCTGACTACGGAGGATGCAGCTTAAAGCGCAAATCAACAACTGGAGGTTGTCAGTTCCTAGGAGGGAGATTGGTATCCTGGCAATGCAAGAAACAAACATCGGTCGCCGTGTCAACGTGCGATGCCGAGTATGTTGCTGCTGGTAGTTGCTGCTCACAGGTTCTGTGGATACAACAACAATTGCGGGATTACGGTTTGGCTTACACTCAAACTCCAATTAGGATAGACAATCAATCTACAATTGCTATAACAAATAATCCAGTTAAACACAACAAAACAAAGCACATAGACATTAGGCATCATTTTATTCGTGATTGTGCTGAAAAGAACTTAATCAAATTGGTAAAAGTGGCAACAGAAGATAATAATACAGATTTATTTACCAAAGCATTTGATAAGTCACGGTTTGAGTATTTAATCCAACTGAATGGAATGCGCAACCCAGAGTAATTTGACCTTAGTAGTAGTAGTTTATTTTCTTTTGTAGTCGTAGTATTTCTTTCTTTACAGTAGTCTGCTAATTTAGGAAAGTTTCTATTTTTAGTAAGTTTCTATTTTTAGTAAGTTAGTAGGTTATCTTATTTTATTGCTATTTCTTATGAAAAACAAAAAAAAAGAGAGAAAATCATGAAAATACAAAAAAAGAGAATATCAGAAAAGGAGTTAAGTCTTAGATACATAGGTTCAAAGTGACGAAAATTAGCACAGTCGTTACAATCTCTAAGTGTTTAGGCTTTCACACATAATGCAACTAAATTCTAAGTGTTATACTTTAGTTCAGTTTGATGTGTTGGTAGGCATAATACATATAGGGAGTCTCAAGGCAAATAAAATATTCAAGAAAAAGTCAAACGTGTCACTAACTTAGATGTACGACCAATCGGTCTTAATTTTTATGTACAAGACATACAAACTTTGAGTCTAAATGAGGTATGCAAACTTTCTGGGGATGTATAGCAACATTAAATACATCTTAAAATGGAAAGAATAGAAAAATCATACAAAATTGAGAGTCGAAAACATGTAACTTTGTTGTACGTAAGTACAGACCTGTTGCCTCTGTTTAGATTCGGGTTAACAGATATGTCGCTTTGTTGTACGTCAGTACAGACCTATCACCGCTGTCTCGCTAACTTTAAAAATAAACCTTAAGTCAAACTAAGACACTTTGTTGTATGAAAATACAGACCTGTGTCCGATGTTTGTCTTTTAAAGAAAGTTTGCAAATACCAACAAGTTAGAATCTTAGTCTGTGTGCCTTGATCATAAAAGCATGTCAATGTCTGAGTCACGTAAGATAATTTCATGATAAATAAAAATGCCAAGGGATATTCCGAAATGTAGAATGTTTAAAGGGGTAAAATACCAACAATTGGCTAAATGGGTATGTCACGACAAACAATCAAAGGAATCAAAAATTCCTAAGTGTGAAAGTTTAAGTACTGAAAGTGAGTATCAGGCATCGCTATTTGATTGAACCTTTCTTAGACTATACTCATCAAAAAGATTTTGTTTAGTATTTAGCTTAGGTTGTAAATTTTATAAGTATAGCATAAGTCTAGATTAAATTTTTGGTCAAAATTTTATTTTTATTTTATTTTACCTTAGTTTATTTTATTTTATTTTATTTTAGTTTAATTTTTACTTAGGTAAAAGGTCAAAAATTACTGAGGGTGCATTCAAAGTTGGATAAAATAAACATTGCGTGAAATATCTTGTGCTTAGGGTAAAAGATTTGGCATAGTTTATCTTGTTACACAATACCGTAGAAAAAGGTTGAAAAAGTTGAAGTTATTTCAAAAATTTTCGAAATTTTTCTAAGTGTTTGGTGTTTTCGAGTTTAGGACAGACTCGAATTGGGAAAGCTTCGAATCTGTCAGAAGATTCGAGTCTGGCCTTAGCTTCGAAGGTTGGTAGTATATATAGGTCAACAGTGAAGTCATTAAATACTTAGTGTTTTCGAATCTATATTCTCGAATCTAATCCGGCGATTTCGAATCTGTGCTCGAATATATCGTTTCTCTCATAAACGACAATTTGTCGAGATTATTGCTAAGGAGTTCGATTCTACTGTTGTATCTAGGTATAATCAACTTGATTGTACAAGATTCATGTAGTCTTATACACCATTTTAGGCAACATCATCAATTTTTTAAGGTTTAAAGGTCGAAATCGGGTTTTTACAAAATTACCAAGTTTGGACCGATAAATAGTCAAATTAAAGGCACATATCTGTGATTAGTAACTAGTAGGACTAATGAATGTAATTTTCTAAGTCGAAAAAGGTTAAAATCAAAAGATTTGGTGTTTAAGTAAAGTCGACGGTTCGAATCTGTTCCTGAGGTTTCTCGAATCTGTCATTAGTCTCGAGAAGACCAGGACATTCGAATCTGTCATCAAACTCGAAAAGGGACTTATTCGAATCTGCTACATTCGAATCTGTCTTTTATTTGCATTATTTAATTTAAATTTTATTAAACTTGTAGAAATTTAATTGTGTTAGATTTTGGACTTAAACAAGTTCAAAATAAAACAGATTTGAATTTAAACAAGTTTATTGATTTTAATGAATCTAATAGTTTGTTTATTGTGCGGAAATGGCTGAACGAGCTTTTGTGCCGAAGCACAATATGGTCCTTCATCCTGATCATCATCTCCCTTAGGCGCAGGGATTCAGACAAATGCTAGATTTTTTAGTAGAATCTAGGATTGGTTTTGCGTTGTCTCATAATGTTCAGCTCGTTTTACCTTATATTCGTCAATTTTACGATCATCTTCAGGTAGACTGCTCGGTCACCCCGACAGTGCTACGAACTCGCATAGCTGGACAACCCCTAGTATTTTCGGCGGATATGCTGCGTCAGGTGTTGCAGCTGGGTTCTCAAGAAGAAGAATCTGGACCAATCGAGTTTCCTCTGAATATTAGGCAAGCGGCCTTTCAAAGAATGGGATATAGTCTAGACGTGACGAAAGTTTCGTATATGAAGAGCGGGTTAATCGGCCAATGGAGGTTTTTGGCTCATGTCTTTATGGTATGCTTTGCTCCAAAGAAAGCAGGCTTTGACTATATGGTTGCGAAGATCCAGTCTGGGATTTTCGCGATAGTGTATAATCGACCATACAGTTTCTCGGAAATGTTTTTCTCTGAATTTGTTCACCAGATCACCGCTCCAGAAAATCAACAATTCCTGCTATATCCGCGGTTCATCATGATGCTTATAAGGCACTTCTTGCCAAATCTGCCTCCGTCGAATGAGATTCAGAGCGTAGCTATAATGGATAAGAGGATCTTCGCTGATTGTTCCTCACACAGAGGAAGATTGGCTGTTCTAGTTGAGCGTCCGTTATTTGGAGCCATCTTGGATAGGAATTTTGAAGCCCCAGAGATTGCCAACTGGGCAGGGGAAGTTGAAGTTCGAGCCAGGCAGCCTCCACAACAACAACAACAACCACAGCCACCGCGTGCTCAAAGGCGAAGACAAAGACCATCCGCGAGTTAAACTCAGGCGTCTAGGCCTTCTACCAATCAGCAGCCATAAATTCAAGAAGCAGGGCCTTCAAATGTTCCAAGCGAAGCTGACCAATTATGCCAAACTCTTAATGAAATCTGGGAGGCAGGTCCTCATGCTAATGAAGATGTAGCTGCCGCGTTAGTGGGTGAATTACTTGAACCTCCTGAGGGAGAAGAAGATGTGTTGAGAGATGTGGACGAATATGTGCCAGAGCAGACTGGTATTGATGAGTCATCATCTGCAACCGAGTCGGAGGAAATGGAGGAAATTGAAGTAGAAGCTCCAGAATCAGTGTCTACAGAACCTAATGTTCAGATTGGAACGTATGGATCTAGGTTAGTAGTAAATGAAGATGCTTCGAGGAGGAGAGTATCAAGAGAGGCTGATGAATCAGATTTTGAAGAAGAAGAGATTGCTCCTTTAGTGACGAGGCAACGAGCCAAGCGTCATCGATTCATGCAAGGGTCATCTTCAACTCCATCAGTTCAACCAGAAATCCTCCAAACTCAACATCAGGAACCTCAGTCCACCACTCCACCACCACCACCACCACCTCAACATGAACCATATATTCCATCACCAATCCGCCCAACTCCGATACAGTCAATTCCATCAACCTCATCATCATATGCCGAAAATCAACGATTTCTGCAGCTTAAAGCTCGCGTTGACTTCCAGAATGTCCAAATCTTAAGCATAACCCAGGCAATCGGTGAAATTCAGGCGCATAATGCAAATCTCGATAAAGAGAATGTCGATTTGAAAAAGATTGTGGAGAAAGTCCAGGAAGAGAACACAGAGCTCAAATCATTTGTAGCAGATCAGGCCGCAGAGATAAGGGCGATGCGCTCCCTAATAGAACAGTTAATGAAAAATTTACAGGCTCAAGGGGAGACATCGTGCCGTGATCAGGAAGTACAAAGGCCAAGAGATGGTGATGATGAAGACAACCAAGGCAATGATCCCAGCCCTAAAAGTCAGAATGAGCCAGTAGATTTTTCTGCTGCTCAGACTGCTCAATCTCAGGGGGAGCCTAGTCTAGCCGGAGGAGATGTAGGAGAAGCAAGTTCATCGAAGCCTACAGATTTTGAAATTAGTGAGATGATCGATGCTCTCATGGATCTTGATGATGATCCGATGGATTTAGGTTTTGATTATGATGATGAAGAGCTTGAAGAGGGTGAGTTTGTACCTGAAGAGATAGTTGACTGACAATCAGATGACGAGGTATGTGCTGATGACGATGATGAAGCTGATGAGATCGTCGTGCAGCAGAACCCTATCACTGATACATACGTGATAGATGGAAATGATATTGTTAACGTAGAGGTTGTGATTGCTGCGTTAAACGTTGAGCCATCAATAGAGGAATCAGCCAGAGAACTAACAAATGAAGAGAAGGGAAAGTTATGGTTCAGAGCTGAAAAGAAGGAATTAGAGCTTAAAAATAAAATGAGGGTGCCGGGGACTGGGAAGTTGTCTGCACGCATATTAAGCTGGTTCTTTGATCGAGAACTACAGCTATTCATAATTAAGAGGAAAGACGGGCTCCAGTACCTGAGGCGAACTTTAAAAGCTTTCAATTCGCTGCCAAAGATCGAAATCACAGCGCTAGCATGGAAAGATCTGATTAACATTGGCAATGATCCCTACGCAGACGTTATTGCAAGAATCATAAGAAAAGAGGGAAGATCAAGGAAGTTTGAGCGACTGAATCCAAGGGTTGGAAGAAGAGTAGAAGATCCTTCACGCATTGATCCTCTAACTGGACGACCTTGGATGAGGATCCACTACAAACCAGCAAGATGTCTTAGGAAGGTGCCTCTCAAGCCTATGCCACAGAATGTATTGAAGAATCTGCATTGGTGGTATGCTGACACTGAGACTGGAGAAGCGGTCATGGAAGACTTTGAAGAAAACGTTATTCTTAGAGTTTACGATCCTCTTCACCTGGTAAACCTCTCTAGAGATGATCTTCATATTTTGCCTGCCTGTAAGATTTCTAGTGATGCACATATGGATAGTGAAGCTAGGAAATATGAAAATGTAGTCAAAGTATGTGTTGAAAAAGGTTTGTATACTGGAAGCAGTTGGAATCAATAAATAAACAAAGTTCTTAAGTCAAATGTGTGAATTATTAGAAGCTATCCTCAAGGGGGAGTCTGTTGGTACATCCTGTGTGACGATAGCAGTCTAAGTAATCCAACATTGTGGTTTAGCAAGTGTTTGTTATATATGTTTATATATATGGTTGATATTTATTAGTGTTTGTATGTTTGAACTTGATGTAACGTATTACAAGAAGTTCAAACATAAAGTACAAAGATAAAATCAATCATAAGGTAATAACATAAGTTTCAACACTTAGGTGTTTAAGTAAATTAGTTAGATTCGAATTATATAAGGCTTGGCATTCGATTCTGTGATAGATTCGAATGTAGCCCTAGATTCGAATGAGAGCAGATTCGAGAGTGTCATTGTGGACAAACTCGAATGGGCCTTGGGCTGGATTCGAGTTTGGCCCATAACAGACTCGAATCAGGCTCTATAATTAGGGATAGACTCGAGATATTATCAGACTTTTTGCAGAATTCGTTAGGGATTAGGCATTAAGCGATCTCGAGTTTATCATCAGTGTTAGTGCCGTTTCGGAGAGAATCAGTACGTAGGATCGTTCGTGTGTCGTTCGTTCACCCTCTGATAGTCTCCGTGTTTCGTGTGTGAGAGTTGTTTCCGTCTACCCGTTAACGAGGATTCCGCACTCGTTGACGGCTCCGCGTCTAGATAGATCTCGTAGTGGTAGACCTTTCAAATTACGAGATACTTTCATCTGTTAACGGAGCTTGACAATCACAATGTTTTTTACCAAGAGACTGAGAAAATTGAAAAGCTTCTATAAGCTTTACCGGCGAGATGGGAAATGTACTCCGCTTTAATTAAGCATGATAAAGAGAAGTTCGAGACTCTCACTCTTGAAGGAGTAGTTGGTACGCTGAGACCTTATAATTTCAAAATACAGAAAAAGGAAAGGGAGGTTGAGCAGGTTCAAGATCCTGAAATGTATTTTGCGAAGACAAAACCATGGATTTGTGGTGATATGAAGTCGGGAGCCACAACCTTCTTCTCAGGAGAAGAATCAATTCCAATAGCTATGAAGAATCGAGTAATAGGGCATCTTAGCGTTTTCAAAACCGGAAGAAAAGCCAACTCAATCAGCATCTATGTCACAAGGATACACAAAGATGCCAATGAGCGCAAAATCAGTTGAAGATCATCTGAATCTTTTGGCTTCATTTGTCGCCGCGTACGGCAATTGTCTTCAAGGGAAGATAAACGATCCTGCGCTATGGGATGAAGACTAAGATCAGGTTGATCCTAATGACCAGGAGAAAATGGACCTTCAATGGCAACTGGCCATGGTGACTTAGAGGGTCAAAAGGTTCATGAAACGAATAGGCATAAATCTGAGCGTAGGCAACAGCAAGGTTGGGTTCGACAAATCTAAGGTTAAGTGCTATGACTGCCAAGGATTAGGACACCTTGCACGAGAGTGTCAACGATCCAAAGTTGAAAACTATCACAATCAATCTAAGGGAAGATATCAATCTGGTAGTTCGGGCAATCAAGCTAACATCGATGGTCTATTAACAAATGTATCAACGGACAGACAGCTTGATGGGACTTATGATTGGAGTACTCAACCGGAGTCAAACGCTAGAACCTTCATGGCTGAAGTGACAGAGACTGAGGATGAACGAGCAGAGGAAGTGACAGAGGACAACGAACCGAATAATACAAGTCCTGTGTTGGTGGAGAAGTCAGACAATCAGACCATTCTGGAGTTTGTCGCACAAATGGCTAACGTGGAATCGCATCCCAAAAGGGTGATTCCGAACTTTTCTACATTTCATGACTTATGTGTTTTATCTGCTACTTCCAATGATAGGTTGAACTTAGTTCTAGAAACACATAACAACTTAACTGCTCAGATAGAATCACTAAAATCAGATAATGTTAGTGTCTTAAATATAAAAGATGATTTTAGGAATAAGTTGTAAGCAGATGCTCAAGATGTCATAGTTCTAAAAGACAAATTAAGTGAACAATGTGTCAGGATAGAACTTATGTATGAGCATGTCGAGGCTTTAACCATAGAACATACAATTAAGGAGGTTGAGCTAGCAGAATCAAGAGTTAAAGTTGTGGAGGTAAATAGTAAGTTGGAAAGTTTAGGAACTCTTCTCTAAATCTAGGGAAAATCTTAGATGCTTAGCGTCAGTCTAAGAAACCAGTAGGTTTAGGTTATCAAGAGAGTCCTCCACCTTTCAACGATAATTATGTGCCTCAACCTCAAGATAAAATTGATAAACCAGTCTAGTTAGAGGTCGCAGCTAAAACTGAATCTGATAGTGATAAATCAACTAAGGTGTCTAATAATAACTCTACGCTTAAGAAAGTCAAGTTTGTACAGTCTTCTAGTGACACAGTTCTAGGAGAAGCTAAACCTGAAGTTAATAATCAGAAAGAGGAAGTAGTCACAATAGTTGAGAAGCAAGAACATGACACTTGTTAGACATCAAAACCAAAGGGCACTCATAAGAAGTCGATTGATATGATGTCCTGCTTTAGATGTCATGAGAAGGGACATGTTGCATCTAGTTGTCCATATAAGGTAGAGTCTACACCTGCTAAACTAGAGTCTAGACCTGCTGTCTGTAGGAAAGCGTGAACAACAAAGACCAATATCTAGTGTTGCTAGCAAAAGTAGTTCTCAAAACACTGAGAAGATTGTGACTGCCACACCTAAGATGGCTGTTAGATAAGTACATGTGTCGGTTAGACCAAATGAAATGGTTAAGACTAATTCACCGAATAGAGTACCTAATCAGTCTAGGTCATGACCTCCACAAGCTTAAAGGAGTACAACACCTAGAAGGGCTTACACTCCAGTTAGGTCTCACACTCCTCTAAGACATCAGACACCAGGTAGAGCCCAGGGATATCAATCTGAAATGCCTTATAATTTAAATTATTCAAGGGCTCAACAGCAAATGCCTACCCAAAGGCCAAGAGTGAATTTAAATAACTCTACACCACAACAGGTTCTCAATCAAACACCCAAGTCACTTGAAAGGAGAGATGGGTATTTGAAGGAGTTCACGTATGTGGATGAGAATGGTATTACCAAGTCAGTCATGGTTGGGGTTCCCCGTGATAACTAACTTGTTTTCTTTCATGTGCAGGAGCTAACTACAGGTCTAAACTACAAGTGGTTCGTCGACAATGGTTGCTCTAGGAACATGACTGGGGAAAGGAGTCTACTCACAGACTTCAAGGGAGGGGACAAGGGATTCGTATCATTTGCTGGGAACAAGGGAGGACATATCGCTGGAACGGGAGTGGTCACTAATGGGACCATTGTCACACCCTGCTACCCCGGTTGGCAGCGAGGCGTGACGAGTGCGGAAGCGTAACCATAATCATAATGAACGACCACTATTTGGACGTTTTTAAAATACATCGTTAAAGCTTTAAAGCATAATAATGTTTTACACAGTCTGATATGAGAAATGAAGTTCGCACAAATACAGAGATTTAATTACATAATTAAAATATCCAAAATAATGCAGCTAAATCTCCGTTAAATTGAATATGCATGTGACTCCATGGATGCGGAAGCTTGAAAGTAAAACACGTCCGAGGCATACTTGCCTTAATTTCCTGAAAATACACGCTAAAATACGTCAACAAAAATTGTTGGTGAGCTCATAGGTTTACACGTAAATCTGACTCGTATGGACAACAATAATAGAGATTGAATTTATAAAATCAAAACTTCCTTGTTATGTATTACATATAAACCATCATGCAACCGAAGATAAATTTAAAATGAGATTGCTCTGTGCAGTATTCCCATACGTAATACCATTTGTTGAATATATATGCACCCGCTGTTAGCCAATCCAACTAACCCGAATGGGGGACATGACTCCCAATAGATCTATCCACAATATATTCGCGCTTACAAATAAATGCAATTAACGGTTCATGATATCAGAGCTAATGTAACCCAATGTGTAATACATAATAGAAATGAAAATATTTCCGTGTCCATATAAAAATGAAGCATGTATTTCATCCCGAAAACATAACAGTGTGAAAATAGGGGCTATGAGAACTCACCGGAATTGCGATGGCAAAAATCTAACGTAAAAAGCTTTTAGCGTAAAGTGACGGATGATGCACCGAGCGAGATTAAACGGGTCCTAAATGATAATAAGGACTTAATATCTCTAATATATAGTGATATATACATATTTATAGATTTTTATGTCTTAAATCACCCAACATTACAAGTTTATAAATAAAATTTGCTTAAAACGTCAAGTTTATATATATATAATTTTCCAGCTTTTTCGGAGGTTTTTCGGCCTACTTTGAGGCTGTTTTTGACCAAGCTCCAAAATGTTTTAGACTTTGGTTTTCTAGTACATTAAACTACTATATACAAAGGATTTTTATAATCAAGAACGCCCATTTTTCGAGATGTTTAATTTGGTGAAAAAGCTCGTTAAAAACCCTATGTTTGCCATTTTTGAACTGTCGAACTTTCGGTTTCCCAAATAATTTCTGGAGGTCTTAAACTCCAAAATAAATTATGAAAAATTCCAGATCTATAGTTAAGATATAGATCTAACTTTTGAGACAAGAATCAACTCATTTCGTTGTGTTATGAATTAGTTATGATATTTCAAAGTCGATATAAATTTTCTGCCGAAACTCCGCAGTTTATAAACTTGAAACAACTTACGATTCTTGTTGTTTATTCAAAGACTACTTGTGTAAAAGTTATAAAAGTTATAAAACACATATATATCACATGTTTTCATAATATTAACACTTTTATAATGTGTTCATATATTCATAAACACATTTAAAGAAACAATCTTAAAAATAAAACTAGAAACTTATAAACTTGAGTTTTTATGAAACTTGTTGTTGTTGGTGATTATATATATTATGCAAGACTTATATAAACATAAATATATGATGAAATAAGTTAGTATTTACTTACTTTGATGTATTTGGAGTATGAAATTGAGAAGAAGTTGGAACTCTTGTAAGATTTGAACCAAGAACACTTGAAGTTCACCAAGAACACTTGAATTTCACCAAGAACACTTGAATGAAAATGTTTGTAGTGTGTGTGTGTGTGGGATCCGGTTTTGAGAGGAGAGAAAGAGATATTTTGGTGTGAAAATAATGAAAAGGAAGCCCTCTATTTATAGGCAAAGTCTTGGTCTTTCAAATGGAGGTGGAGTGTAAGATCATGTTTAAATGAAAGGAGAATGGGGTGTGAAAGATTTGATTATGAAAGGTTATGGAGTTGGGAAATAAAAAATTGAAATCTAATCTTCGGTAGTACTACCCTATGACCAGATTTTTATGGATTATTTTCATGTATTTATATATATATTTTTTTTTGTATAAAAGTATTTAGAATGTATTCTTGTATTTCCCTTTTCTTGTAAATTCATAAATACTTTTGAATGCATTGTTTTAATGAATTGTTTTAGTCTTGCATAATTAAGGTTAAGTAATTGTATTAGTGTATGATTAGTGTCACTAATCATAATTTAATTATGTACTTAGTTGAATTAATCCCTCATATCGTAAATTGATCGGATTAATTGATTTCCCGATTCATCGCACCGATGAATTTGATTCTAATTGAGTTGAATTTTCTAATAAACCTTGTTAATCACTTGATTAATTTCTAATGACCACTGATTAGGCTATAATTGACTATTAAATACATATTAGGTCATTGTTGCTAACCTGGTTTAGTGCCGGATGTTACAACCATCACACTTGATCAAGTTTACCACATTGCTAAACTAGATCATAATCTCATTAGTGTATCTCAGATCTGTGATAAGAAGAACTCAGTAATTTTTACTGATACTGAGGCGTTAGTGCTGAAACCGGGATTTAAAGTACCTGAAAAGTGGATAATTATGAGAGCCCCAAGGAAGAATGATTTGTAAATGATGGACATGAACAAATCAGATTCATCAATGGGAACAATATGTCTTCTATCCAAAGCTTCAGAGTTAGAATCCATTTTATCGCACAGACGCATGGCACACTTGCACCTAAGGAAAATGAACTACATCACTAAACATGGTCTGGTGCAAGGTGTCCCACTAGAAAGTTTTCAGTTCGATGACAAGTGTGTATCGTGCAAGAAAGGCAAACAACACAAAAAGTGACACAAGTCAAACACTCAGAACTCGATAGCTTCCACTTTCGATTTGTTGCATATGGATCTATTCGGACCCATCAAGAAAAGGAGTATAGGTGGTAGTTGGTATTGTTTAGTTATCACTGATGATTACTCACGTTTTTCATGGGTTTTCTTTTTAGGTACGAAGGATGAAACAGCTGGAAAGTTGATTGGGTTCTTAGACCTAGTCGAAAACTCTGTTGGGAATAAATAATAGAGATGAAACAATTATATTGTATATAATTGTAAATACTCAATAGATTAGGGGTTATATGTGTAAATACACAATACTTGTGTATTGTGTATAAATAGAAATGTATGCTACGCATGCTGCTATGAATCGAAGATTACACACACACATATGGATCTGATTTAGAGAGAATAGGAGAAGTGCTTTGCAAGAAAGCCAAGAACATCAATGTAATATTTTCTCTCTTAATCATTCAATAGATTGTGTTTGATTGTTAATTGTTCATATGAATTGTGTTATGTTGTATGAATTGCATGAAATATGAATTCACAATTGGTATCAGAGCCTAATATGGCTGAATTTGAGTGAATTTTGAATCTGAAATCGTATTTTTTTAGAACACTGTTATATTCATTTTTTTGAAAATCTGAAAATCAATTGAGGATTTTGATTCTGTGGATGAAATGATCTGAATTTTGGATCGAAGGTGTGAAATTTAAAGGAGAATCTGATGACATAAACATCAAATATTATCTCAAAACACACAGAATTTAATTGAGAAATTTCAGATTTTTTGAAAAAGTGTGTGTTCTTGAGGTTTTTGGTCAATTTTTGGTTTTTAATCGAGAATTAGCCAAAGTGATTTCACAAAAGTTGTTTCTGCTATTAAAACGAACCCTCGAAATCAATTTGAGGTCAAATCATGGATTTTTGTTGAAAAAGTTCGAATCTGATCTTGTTTTTGTTGAAAAATGATAAAACTCGGACATAACTATATTCATAGTGTCATTCGAGTTTTATAAAGAAGGCATTCGAGTTTTATTAAGAAGGCATTCGAGTTTTATAAAGAAGGCATTCGAGTTTTATAAAGAAGGCATTCGAGTTTTATAAAGAAGGCATTCGAGTTTTATGAAAGCTTTATTCGAGTTTGATGAATGCTTCATTCGAGTTTGCTGAATGCTTCATTCGAGTTTGATATATGCTTATTTCGAGTTTGATAATACATTCATCGAGTTTCATGCCTTATGATTCGAGTTTTAAGCCTTAATCATTCGAGTTTCATGTTTAATTGATCGAGTTTCAAGCTTAATTGATCGAGTTTAATACCTTCTTCATTCGAGTTTCATTCTTGTTCATTCGAGTTTCATACTCAATCATTCGAGTTTTATACTTATTCATTCGAGTTTGATGATTCTTTATTCGAGTTTGAGTCTTCATCAATCGAGTTTGATTCTTATACATTCGAGTTTCATCCAATATCATTCGAGTTTTGAGTATTTGACCTTTGCTGCTTAAATTGACCATAACTTTTGACTGGAACATCGTTAGAAGGCATACCATACGCCAAATCGAAGCTTGAAAAGAGATCTACATTTCTAGAACAGGCATAGCCAGTTCGGTAAATTTTCGAGGTCCAATTCCACTCCAGAAAAAAGTTACTGGCAATTTTATACAGAAAAGCTGAAATTTTAACGTCAAAAAGTCATTTCAGAGGTGATTTTTCACAAGTAATCTTTAACTGAAATAGTTTTTTCAAAGTTTTATCAGAATTCACTCAGTTTTTCCATAAAAGATCTTGGAAGATTCAATTTCTAGCAATTCATAATGGAATTTGAACAATTGTCAAAGTCTGAGCTGATTTTCAAACTTACTGAATCTGAAAAGATTCGTAAGAACAATTACGACATTCTCATTCAATTAAATACTGATAAACATTTGGCGTTACGTGACGTACAAATATTGAATGAAGAAATTCAAAGCTTAAAAGAAAAACAAAACTCTGAGAGTTGTGCTCATCAATTGAAAATATCTGAATTACTTAAAGAACTTGATGAGCTGAAACAAGAAAATTTTCAGAATGCAACTCAACTGAAATATCTTTTGCCTGAAAGATCTGATCTTTACAAGAAAGTTCAGGATCTTGAAGATACACTTTGTAAGCCAAAACCAACTGATCAGAATTGTATTTTAAACAAAAATGAAGAAATTTTTGCTCTTCAACAAGAGTTGTCTTTAACTAAAGATTTGATTGAGAAGGAAAGACATGAGTTCTTACTTAAAGAACAAGATTTTAAATCAAAATCTGAATTGTTTGAAGATGAAAGACAAATGTTCTTAATTAAAGAACAATCTTTTAAATCTGCTTACCAATCATTTGATCATGACAAAAATTCAAATTTAGTCATTATCAAAAGTTTGGAAGATCAGATACTTCATCTTACAAAACAATTACATGTGTTTACTTCGTCAACTGAGTCAAAGGTTAAGACCCCTTCTTCAGTGTGTTTAAATTCCAATGTTGATCACTCTGGTTTGTCTTCTGAAAGTGAAGTGAATCTAACTAACTCTGCTAAGTTTGATTCTTCTTTAGATCTTAAACTTAAGTATCTGTTAAAGATACACAGCGGCAAAGATAAAATTGTTGAACAACTTCCGGTCAAGATTTATACCGGTGAATCTTCGAAGTCAAATTTTCTTAAAGTTTCTGAAAATACTTGTCATTCTAATCAGAAAACATTTTCACAGAAAAATACCAAGTATTATCAGAAACAGGCAAGAACCGGACAGTTATTCAAAAAGAAGAGTTCGCAAAAGTCTGATCATTCAAATTCAAGTTTCTTTAGAAATTCAGATATTCAATTTTCTCATACTCAAAGAAATTTGTTTTCTGCGTTTGAAAGAGAAGCTGATAGTTATAACATGCAATGGGTACCTAAACCCAAGTACAAGTGGGTACCAAAACCTGTTTTGAAATGGGTATCCAAGAGCGCTAACAAGTCTGGATCCAAATCTGTTTGGATACCAAAGACATCTTAAATTTTGCAGGTTATAGGTTTCTTATCATTTCAGATAAGGACCCGTTCTTCATTTCAATAGGCTCTTGATTACTTCAGGTCAAGACCCGTGCTTCAACTCAAAATTGGTTTCTAGTTAAATTCAGACTAGAACCCGGACTTCAATGAACCAGAGACAATGGTTTTCAGTTACTTCAGACTGAAACCCAAGCTTATGCGACAAATGGCTTCTAATCACTTCAGATTAGAACCCGATTCTGAAAGACGAATCTTTCTGGAATTCCTGCCCTGCATTCAACTCTGATGCTGAATTGACAAATAGGGAGTTTTATTTTTATAATTTTTTGCCCTTGGTTTCATTTCTATGAGTTGACTAACTGTGTCTGCTTATTTCCAGGGGGAGTTTCAGATGCACTTTGACGATGACATTTTTCAAAACTATGTGTGATTTTTCACGAAAATATTTGACACACACATAAAAAGAGTTTTTGAGCTGAAAGAAATTTTTTTATGAATCTCTGAATCTATCATTGAGATTAATTGATCTAATCACTTTGATTTTCATAATCTCATTTCTTCTGAGATTCTTTTTGTTAGAACTCTTCCAATTTATACTGGATTCTCCTGTTATCTCCCATGTGCTAATTCTTTCAAGAAAATCTTATTCTTTTCATATCATATATCAAATTTTCCATTTCATTATGATATCTCCCAAAATTATCTGCATATCATCTCCAATACCATATAAGTTGGATTTCATCATATCTCATGACCTTTCAAAGCTGAAAATTTTTCTGCTGACTCCGATTATGCACCAATCTGAGTGATAGGCATAAATATCGCTTCTATGGTCTAACCAGAACCGGAAGACCTACCCAAGAAGCAAACCATCTATAGATTGTGCGGGTGAGGGTTCTTTAGGTTTATTAGTTGAGAAGTGTCAGTTATCACGGGATACTGACAGGGTCGAGCAGAGATAAAATGCAAATGAGAGGGATATTGATATTGAAAGGAGATGGGGGTGCATCAGGTCATGCTTTTGCTATAAAGCTGACTGAATTCATTTCTTAAAAGTGAGCCGGAGGGAGCTTAGTTGAAAAATGCTGAGAGCTGAGTGTTGAGAAAGGATTTGAAGAAAATAAAATCCTACCAACACTGTGTCTGCTGGGTAATCCACATAATCTATCAAGCCCTAGGTGACTTGATATTGAAAAAGACGTCATGGACCCAGTGACGCATGCACTTAACCCCACCAACTACTCAGTTATCTCTCAAAAGATTTCTGTTTCAATAATTATGGAGATATAACACATTTCTATCGATATATCATTTGGATATTATTGATATTGAAAGAAGGAAGACATTTGCTCCGGTCTCCCACTTCATTTGATGCACATTGTGTCTAGAGCTGATTATATACTCTTTTAGGACACATCGAGTCTGACAGTCTGCGTGACTATAAACTGCTAGTCCAAAGTGACTAAGCCGGAACAAATATGAGTGATTCTTTCATGATAAAGGATTTCACGATGACTATTTGGAAATCCTACCAGTGTTACTATCATGCCAGCGCTGAACGTAGGTCACATAGATTTTGTCTATTGTGTAAACAGGAATCCTATGTGGACCTGGACTCATTTTCTCACAAAATGAATGTGTTTCATTTTCCCCAAAGTTGAAAAGCTTTGTTTTTATTCTGAAAAGCTAAAGTATCAATTCGAGGGGGAGTGAAATTTTTGAGGAAGAGTGAGTTAGGTTGGTTTTGTATAGGGGGAGAGGATATCAGTTTGAGAGGGAGAAAGTCAATTTGAAATATTTTGAAATTGTAATTGTTGTTGTATTTCTGCTACTTTAAACTTCAATGAATTAATGTCTCTGAAGATTTTGCATGATTTTCATAATTCTTATGATCATCATGAGGGGGAGAAAAACTAAAGTTCAGAGACAACAGTTGAGTAGATTGAAGTCAACTGAAGACAATTGCTACATCATATCAAATGAATTGATCAATGGAGAGAATTAAAAAGCTATTCATGATTCAAGGGGGAGTGTACTTACAAGAAAATACAAGAAAAGAGAAGTTCAGAGAAGAAGATATGTGAAGATCAGAGAGAGTCAAATAAAGAAAAGAAGAAGATTCAGAGATCAGAGAATAAAAGAATATTCACGAAAAAGTCCCTGAAATGATCTTTTATCAGAAAATTGATTTCATCTCTGAGGGGGATATTGTTAGGGACAACATTTGTAGAGCTGAAATGAATATTACTTTAATAATTGTGTTCATCTCTAAGGGGGAGAATGTTGGGAATAAATAATAGAGATGAAACAATTATATTGTATATAATTGTAAATACTCAATAGATTAGGGGTTATATGTGTAAATACACAATACTTGTGTATTGTGTATAAATAGAAATGTATGCTACGCATGCTGCTATGAATCGATGATTACACACACACATATGGATCTGATTTAGAGAGAATAGGAGAAGTGCTTTGCAAGAAAGCCAAGAACATCAATGTAATATTTTCTCTCTTAATCATTCAATAGATTGTGTTTGATTGTTAATTGTTCATATGAATTGTGTTATGTTGTATGAATTGCATGAAATATGAATTCACAAACTCCTACGAGACGAGGGTAAAACGTATCAGGAGTGTTAATGGAACAGAATTTAAAAACACAGTGATTGGTGTATATTGCCAATCCAAAGGCATAGTGTATCAATTTAGTGCACCATATGAGCCACAACAAAATGGGGTGGCAGAACGAAATAACAGAACTTTGATTGAGGCAGCAAGGACCATGCTCTCGGATTCAAAGTGTAAGGTCTACTACTGCAAGATCTGTCTAGACGCGGATCCGTTAACGAGTGCGGAATCCTCGTTGACGGTCAGACGGACAACTCTCAACCAACGGAAACACGGAGACTATTAGACGCTGAACGAACGACACACGAACGATCCTACGTACTAATTCTCTCCGAAACGGGACTCACCAAGCTGATAAACTCGAGATCGCCTCTTGCTCAATTCCTCACGAATTCTGCAAAAAGTCTTCTAATCATTCGAGTCTATCCCTAATTATAGACCCTGATTCGAGTTTGTTGTGGGCCAACCTCGAATCTGGCCTAAGGCCCATTCGAATCTGTCCATCTGACAGACTCGAATCTAGCCCATTCGAATCTAAGGATACATTCGAATCTATCACAGATTCGAATGTCTTCCTTTACCTATTCGAATCTAGCCAATACACTTAAACACTTAAGTGATGAAACTTATGTTTTAACTTATGCTTGAGTTAATCTTTGACCTTTATGTTTGAACTTCTTGTAATACGTTACATCAAGTTCAAACACACAATCAATAACAGACAAACACATATTAAACATATATATCAAAATACTTGTTAATACTCAGAATATTACCTAAACCATAATGCAGATCGATTAGACTGCTATCGTCACACAGGGTGTACCAACAGACTCCCCCTTGACGATAGCTTCTAATTATCAAATCAAATTTAAGTACTAGAGCTATATATACTACTACCTGCATATAATCCAGCATCTATACAAACTTTAACTACCTTTTGGAACTTCCTGGCTTCAGATCTCCATGGTTCAGTAAAGAAAATAGGCTGATCATGAAGCTTCTTCAGGTCGTCCTTTGATAGGTTTATCAAGTGCAATGGATCATATACCTTCAAAATTACCTGCTCGTCTTGATCTTCCATGACAGCTTCAGCAGTGTCAATCTCTAGGTACCACCACTTCATGTTGCTCAAAACGTTCTGTGGCATTGGCTTCAATGGGACTTTCTTTAGACACCTCACAGGTTTGTATTCCATCCTGGCCCATGGCCTACCTGTATGAGGATCTATTCTCGACCCATCCTCGACCCTCTTTCCGGTCCTTGGCTTGAGTCGCTCAAATTTCCCTGATCGCCCTTCTTTCCTTATAATTCTTTCAATCACGTTCGCGTAGGGATCATCTCCAATATTGATCAGCTCCTTCCAGGCTAACTCTTTAACTTCAATCTTGGGCAATGAATTAAACGCTTTCAATGTCCGCCTCAAGTATTGAAGGCCATCTCTTCTTTTCAAAATAAACAGCTGCAGTTCTCTGTCAAAGAACCAGCTAATAATCCCTCCAGCAAAATTTCCAGCACCTGGATTTCTCATCTTCTTCTTCATCTTCAGCTGATCTTTCTTTTCTTCCTTCTTGAACCAAAGATTTAACAGATCAGCTCTAGATGGCTCTTTCTCAGCCTCTTCAAGGTCTTTATCTTCAGCTGAGGCTACCTTGATGTAATCAATATCAATCACATTATGATCTTGGCTTTCATACAGTTCAGTGATTGGTTGTGAATTGATTATTACTTCATTAACGTGATCATCTTCATCATCTAGCACTTCATCATCCGATCTCCAGTCAGCGACGTCATCTGGAATGAACTCACCTTCTTCTAATTCTTCAATATCATCTTCAAAATCAAATTCCATGAGCTCTTCTTCAATATCTTTCAGCGCATCTATCATGTCGCTATCTAAAGTCTTTGAAGAACCTGCTTCTCCTCCTGCTCCTCCCTCTCCTCCTTCTGTACTAGGCTCCCCCTGAACTTGTGTAACTTGAGCTGCAGAAAAATCTACAGACTCAATCTCTTTGTTCGCACCGGGATCATCGCCTTCATTATCATCATCTTCTCGCTGTACTTCCTGATCTTTACAACTCGTCTCCCCCTGAGTTTTTAGATTTTTCATAAGTTGCTCTAGGAGGGACCGCATTGCTCGGATTTCAGACGATTGATCAGCAACAAATGATTTAATCTCCGTGTTTTCGTCTCTAATACTTTCAACAATCTTTCTCAGTTCTGCATTCTCCTTATCAAGATTAGAGTTATGCTCTTGGAGTTCACCGACTGCTCTTGTGAGAGTTATGATTTGAACGTTCTGAAAGTCGACACGGCTCTTAAGTTGCATGATTCGTTGGTTGTCGGTATAGGCTTCTGATGTAGAAGGGATGGACTGAATGGGAGCAGGATTGAATGGTTTGGGAATGTAGGGTTCAGGTTGCTGAGGTGGCGGTGATGGTGGAGCTGTATCTTGGGGTTGGGTCTGGGTTTGAGGCGGAGGTTGTGCATCGGACTGTGATGAAGTCCCCTGCATAAACCTGTGACGTTTGGCCCGTTGCCTTGTCACCAACTGAGGAGTCTCTTCGTCTTCAACAATCTGACTCTCCAATTCCTGGCCTACTCGCCTCCTTGAACCATCTCTCTTGTAATCCAATGTGAACCATAGGTTCCAATTTCGAATATGAGGATCTGTAGACACTGATGCTGGGCTTCAACTTCGATCTCCTCCATTTCTTCTGATTCTGTAGCACGATGACGGACTCACATGTCCGTCTGTCTGGCACCCATATTCGTCAACATCTTGAAGGACATCTTCTTCTCCCCTGGAGGCTCAAGTAATTCACCACCACTAATCTGCAAGCTATATCTTCACTTTGCATGTGGACCGGCCTCCAATTTCCTTAGCGTTTGGCACAAATTGGACCTCGCTTCATTGGGACCATTTGCGGCCCGGCTTCCTGCCACTTCTGTTTGCTGACCGTAGAAGGGCCTAGACGCCTGAGTCTGACTCGCAGAAGCTCTTGTCTTCGCCTTGGATTCACGGGGACGAGCACGAGGCTGTTGTTGTCGTGGACGTTGCTGTTGTTGTTGCGGTTGTTGTTGTTGCTGTCGAGGCTGAACTTCTACTTCACCTGCCCAGTTGGCATTATCTGGTGCCACAAAGTTCCTGTCTAAAACAGCTCCAAACAACGGTCGTTCGACCGGAATAGCCAATCTTCCTCGATGGGAGGAACAATCAGCGAATATCCTTTTATCCATAATAGCTACGTTCTGAACGTCATTTGATGGCGGCAAATTTGGCAAGAAGTGCCTGATCAACATCATTATAAATCTCGGATATAGCAGAAACTGCTGATTTTCAGGAGCGGTTATTTGGTGCACAAACTCAGAGAAGAACATCTCCGAAAAGCTATATGGTCGATTGTAAACCATAGCGACTATCCCAGATTGAATTTTCGCAACTATATAATCGAATCCAGCTTTCTTCGGAGCAAAGCAAACCATAAAAACATGGGCTAAAAACCTCCATTGCCCAATTAAACCACTTTTCATATATGACACCTTGGTCACATCAAGACTGTATCCCATCCTCTGGAAGGCCGCTTGCCTTATACTTAGAGGAAACTCTATCGGACCAGCTTCTTCTTCTTGTGTGCCTAACTGCAGCACTTGTCGTAACATATCTGCCGAGAAAACTAACGGCTGTCCCGCAATTCGAGTGCGTAATACTGTCGGTGTGACCGAACAGTCTACTTGCAGATGGTCATAGAATTGACGAATATACGGTAATATGAGCTGAACATTATGAGATAGTGCAAATCCTATCCTAGATTCCACAAGAAATTCAAGCATCTGCCTGTATCCCTGCGCCTCAGGGAGGTCATGATCCGGATGAAGCACCATATTGTGCTTAGGGACAAAAGCACGAACTGCCATATCTGCACAATAAATAAAACTGTTAGACTCATTAAAAATCAATAAACTTGTTTAAATCCAAATTTGTTTTATTTTTTACTTTATTAAATATAAAATCTAACACAATTAAATTTCCACAAGTTTAATAAAATTTAAATTAAAGAAATTAAATAGAGTACAGATTCGAAGGGAACAGATTCGAAGTGTCCATATTCGAATGTAGTGGACAGATTCGAAGAGTCCCTATTCGAGTCTAATGGACAGATTCGAATATCATTGTCATCTCGAATCTAATGATAGATTCGAGAAACCTATGAACAAATTCGAAAGTCCATGAACAGACTCGAAGTGCCGACATATGAATTTTCAACAAAAACCCAAGATTTTAACCATTTTGAACTTGGTAAATCACATACATTAGTTCAACTAGGTTCTAATCATTGATTTATGTCTTTAATTTGATCTTTTATAGGTCCAAACTTAGTTATTTAGCAAAAACCCAATTTTGACCAATAAAACTTCAAAAATCGACGATTTGTCCTTAAATGGTGTATAAAACTACCAAAGTCTTGTACAATCCGGTTGATTATACCAAGATATGAGTGTAGAATCGAACACAGTAGCCTTAGAGTCGACAAAATGTCGTTTAGGAGCAATACGGTAGACTCGAGAACAGATTCGAGATCGTCACAGACAGATTCGAGGATATAGATTCGACAACAGTAAAGTAATAAATGACTTCACTATTGACCTATATATACTACCAACCTTCGAGTCTATGTGGATTCGAATCTACTGACAGATTCGAAGTCTTACCACTTCGAGTCTGTCCTAGATTCGAAACTACCAAACACTTAGAAAAATTTCGAAAATTTTGAAAATAACTTCAACTTTTCCAACTTTTTTCTACGGTATTGTGTAACCAGATAAACTATGCCAATTCTTTTACCCTAAGCAACAGATATTTCACGCAATGTTTATTTTATCCAACTTCGAATGCACTCTCAGTAACTTTTGACCTTTTACCTAAGTAAAAATTAAACTAAACTAAAATAAAATAAGCTAAGGTAAAAATAAAATAAAATAAAATAAAATAAAATTTTGACTAAAATATTTTAATCTAGACTTAAGTTATAAAAACAAATTTACAAGCTAAGCTTAATACTAAACAACATATTTTTGATGAGTATAGTCGAAGAGAGGTTCAATCAGATAGCGATGTCCGATACTAACTTTCAGTACTTAAACTTTCACACTTAGGAATTTTTTGAATTCCTTTGATTGTTTGTCGTGACATACCCATTTAGCCGATTGTTGGTATTTTACCCTGTTAAACATTTTACATTTCGGAATATCCCTTGGCCTTTTTATTTATCAGGAAATTATCTTACGTGACTCAGACATAGACATACTTTTATGATCAAGGCACACAGACAAAAATTCTAACTTGTTGGTATTTGCAAACTTTCTTTAAAAGACAAACATCGGACACAGGTCTGTATTCTCATACAACAAAGTGTCTTAGTTCGACTTAAGGTTTAACTTTAAAGTTAGCAGATAGCGGTGACAGGTCTGTACTGACGTACAACAAAGCGACATGTCTGCTAACCCGAAACTAAACAGAGACAACAGGTCTGTACTTACGTACAACAGAGTTGCATGTTTTCGACTCTCAGTTTTTCATGATATTTCTATTCTTTCCATTTTCAGATGTATTTGATGTTGCCATACATCCCCAGAAAGTTTGCACACCTCATTTAGACTTAAAGTTTGTATGTCTTGTACATAAAAATTTAAGACCGATTGGTCGTACATCTAGGTTAGTGACACGCTTGACTTTTTCTAGACTATTTTATTAGCCTTGAGATTCCCTATATGTATTATGCCTACCAACACATCAAACTAAATAAAGTATAACACTTAGAATTTAGTTGCATTATGTGTGAAAGCCTAAATACTTAGAGTCTGTAACGACGGTGCTAATTTTCGTCACTTTGAACCTATGTATCTAAGACTTAACTCATTTTCTGATATTCTCTTTTTTTGTATTTTTTTGTAATTTTCTCTCTTTTTTTTTTGTTTTTCATAGCAAAAAGCAGTAAACTAAGCTAACTTACTAACTTACTAAAAATAGAAACTTTCCTAAATTAGAAACTTACCTAAATTAGCAACTTACCTAAATTAGCAGACTACTGTAAAGAAAGAAATACTACTACTCTAAAAGAAAATAAACATACTACTACTAAGGTCAAATTACTCTGGGTTGCGCATTCCATTCAGTTGAATCAAATACTCAAACCGTGACTTATCAAACGCTTTGGTAAATAAATTAGCATTATTATCTTCTGTTGCCACCTTTACCAGTTTGATTAAGTTCTTTTCAGCACAATCACGAATAAAATGATGTCTTATGTCTATGTGCTTTGTTTTACTGTGTTTAACTGGATTATTAGTTATAGCAATTGTAGATTGATTGTCTATCCTAATAGGAGTTTGAGTGTAAGCCAAACCGTAATCCCGCAATTGTTGTTGTATCCACAGAACCTGTGAACAGCAACTACCAGCAGCTACATACTCGGCCTCGCACGTTGACACGGCTACCGATGTTTGTTTCTTGCATTGCCAGGATACCAGTCTCCCTCCGAGGAACTGACAACCTCCAGTCGTTGATTTGCGCGTCAAGCTGCATCCTCCGTAGTCTGAATCTGTGAACGCCTCCAACTCTAGATCCCCTCCGCGTTTGATACCAAAAGTCCCAGCTTCGGTTTCGACTTGAGGTATCGTTAGAAATCCGCTTCACAGCTTTCCATTATGCATCTCGCTTCGGATTCGCTTGAAAACCTAGCACAAATACACACAGCAAAAATTATTGTCAGGTTCTTTGAACAGTTAAATACTAAGTTGACCCAATCATGGCCCGATAAAAGTGGATCACATCCGGTATCACTATCATTACCCGTGCCCGAGATTGTGATTCACTTGAATCGCGGTGCTGAAGTTGGGCAGTCAACTTAGTTCCCTCCATCCCAAACCGTTCTAATATGTCATAGACATACTTAGTTTGATGGATAAACATTCCTTCCTTCTTTTGGTCAACTTGTAACCCTAAAAAGAAATTCAACTCCCCCATAGCACTCATCTCGAACTTAGACTTCATCACCTTCTCAAAATCTTTGCACATCTGTTCGTCTGATGATCCAAAAATGATATCATCGACGTACACTTGTACCAAGATAAAGTGATCTCCATTTCTCTTCACAAATAGAGTACTATCTATCCTACCCCTCTCAAAGCCATTTTCTAACAGATGGTTGGATAGAGTCTCATACCACGCCCTAGGTGCCTGATGTAATCCATAAAGAGCCTTATCTAAGCGATATACTCTATCAGGATATTTAGGATCTGTAAACCCGGGCGGTTGTTCTACATACACCAACTCCTTCACTTTCCCATACAGGAAAGCACTCTTAACATCCAGTTGATATACTTTAAAGCCTTTGAAGGAGGCAAAAGCTAAAAACAACCTAATTACTTCTAACCTTGCTACAGGTGCAAACACTTCGTTGTAATCGATTCCCTCCTCTTGGTTGAAACCCTTTACAACTAATCTCGCCTTGTTGCGCGTGACTATACCCCGATCGTCTCTTTTGCACTTAAAAACCCATTTGGTTCCTATTGCAATCTCCCCTCGAGGTAACGGAACTAACTCCCACACTTCTAGTTTCCTAAATTGTGAAAGTTCTTCCTGCATCGCTTCAACCCAGGAGTTGTCCTTAAGTGCCATTTGCACATTTTTGGGCTCTACTTGCGATATGAAACATGAATATAGACATGTGTGATATGCCTCGGAGTCGTTTATCATCGACAACAACACAGTGTTGTTATTTACACTACTCCGAGTCCTCACACCCTCGTTAGGATTTCCTATGATGCTATCTATTGGATGGTTCTTGTTAATCCTAGAGGTCTCTATTTCGTCTACCCTTAGATTATCTCCTAAGTTGGATCCTATTTCACCTAAAAGGGGAACAGGCTCAGCTTCCACATTTTCTTCCTCACGGACGTTTTCCTCAGAGGCAGAACTTGATGCTTGAGTCTGATTCTCAGTATTAGGTGCCTCTTGATCAGCAACTTCTGGAGATCCATCTACAGTCGCAGTAGGCTCGGACGTAGATTCGAACGTGGTCCTCGGAAAAATATGGCCATCGTCATTTAGGTGCAACGTCGCCATGTCTTTTTCGATTGTACCTGCAGTATCATCCAAAGGAATGTTAAATGACTCAAATAATTTATCATAGTCAAATATCCATTCCGGACCAGTTTGGGGTTCATGTGTATAACTTGTGACTTCAATATTATACACAATCTCCACAGTACCACTCTTTTTGTTAAAAACCCGTTTGTTTGGTGAGTTTGGCACATAACCTAGGAAGTATCCTTCGTCAGCCTTTTCACCAAACTTCGGTTGATGTTTTGTTCTTAACAGTGAACATGGTACTCCAAACGGTTCGAATCCAGTTAAGTTAGGTGGCCTTTTATTCAAAATTTCATAACATGTTTTGTTCAATGATTTGACTGTAAGGACTCTATTTAAAATATGGCACGCGGTATTCACTGCCTCCCCCCAAAACATGGTAGGAAGCTTTGGATCCGAAAGCATAGTCCTTGCAGCCTCAATCAATGTTCTGTTTTTACGTTCGGCCACCCCATTCTGTTGAGGTTCATATGGTGCACTGAATTGATGCACGATGCCCTTTGATAGGCAATATACACCAATTACAGAGTTTTTAAATTCAGTCCCATTATCACTACGAATATGTTTAACCCTTGTTCCGTAGGAGTTTTCCACTTGGTCTAAGAACCCGATGAGCTTTGTAGTCGTCTCGTCCTTCGTACCTAAAAAGAAAAACCATGAAAACCGTGAGTAATCGTCAGTGATAACTAAGCAAAACCAACTACCTCCTATACTCCTTTTGTTGATAGGGCCGAAAAGGTCCATATGCAACAAATCGAATGTCGAGGTTATGGAATTCAGCTTCTTGGACTTATGTGTCTTTTTATGTTGCTTGCCCTTCATGCACGGTAGACACTTGTCTTCAAACTGAAAGCTCTTCAGAGGCACACCTTGCACCAAACCATTCTTCGTTATGTAGTTCATTTTCCTTAGGTGCAAGTGAGCCATGCGTCTGTGCCACAAAACCGATTCCGTCTCCGAAGCTTTTGATAGTAAGCAGATCGGACCCATCGAATTATCTGGCTTGTTCATATCGAGCATGTACAAATCATTCTTCCTTGGAGCCCGCATCAATATCCAATCTTCAGGTATCTTGAATCCCGGCTTTAGCACTAACGCCTCAGTGTCAGTAAATAACACTGAGTTCTTCTTATCACAGATTTGAGATACACTAATGAGATTATGAACCAGTTTATCAACGTGATAAACTTGATCCAATGTAATCGTCCCATTAGTGACTTCTCCAGTGCCAGTGATATTTCCTCCTTTGTTGCCCGCGAATGATACAAATCCCCTATTACCCCCCTTGAAGTCTGTGAGAAGACTTCTTTCCCCCGTCATGTGCCTGGAGCAACCACTGTCGACGAACCACTTGTTGTTTTGACCGGTAGTTATCTCCTGCACATGAAAGAAAATAGGTTAGTTATCACGGGGAACCCAAGCCATGACTGACTTGGTAATACCATTCTCGTCCACATACGTGAACTCTTTCAAGTACCCATCTCGCCTTTCAGGTGACTTGGGCCTTTGAACTGAATTCTGTTGTGGTGCCGAGTGATTTAGATTCACTCTTTGCCTTTGAGTAGGCATTTGTTGTGGTGCTCTAGAATAAGTCTTATTATACTGCATTTCAGACTGTGATCCCTGAGCTCTTACCGGAACATAATGTCTAACGGGAGTATGTGACCTAACTGGAGTGTGTGACCTGCTAGGTGTTGTGCTCCTATAGACTTGGTGAGGTGCTGACCTAGATTGATTAAGGACACGATTCGGTGAATTTGTCCTAACCACTTCTTTTGGTCCAACCTTAACCGGTGTTTGTTTCACAACAAGTTTTGGTGCGGCCTGCACAGTTTTCTCGGTAGGTTGAGAACTACTGCTGCTTGCCACAGTTGGTGAGGGCTTAACAGGTGTTGGGTTCACTGTCTTAGGGGTAACATCTGCTTTCCTATTTGGACAGTGAGAAGCAACATGCCCTTTCTCGTGACATCTAAAGCAAGACATCTTATCCATGGACTTTTTGGTTGGTCCCTTAGATCTAGGTGTCTCACTAGTGTCTACTTCCTTTGGTACATCTACAGTGTCTGTCTCTTCGACCTGGTCAGCCCATGAAATTTTCTGTTTTCCTGCAGGTGTTTCACTGGAGGAAGACACAAATTTCACTTTCTTGACCTTGACAGTAGAGTCAGTCACCTTAGGTGTATTTTCAACTGTAGGCTCAGGTGTAGGTTCAGGTATGTCCTCTAAGTCTACTGAGTTGTCAGTTTTCTCCTGAGGCTGAGGCACATAGTTTGCATTGAACGGTGGAGGAATCTCGTGAAAACCTAGACCTACAGGCTTCTTAGACTGTCTTTGGGCATCTAAGACTTTCCCTAGGTTTAGGCTCGAATTCCTAAACTTTTCCAGCTTGCTATTTGCCTCTGCTACCTTAACCTTGGTCTCGGCTAGCTCTATGTCCTTATCTTTCAGACTTTTGGTCAAGGCCTCTACGTGCTCATACATAAGCTCTATCCTAACACACTGCTCACTCAGTTTGTCTTTTAGAACGATTACGTCTTGAGCATCAGCCTTAAGCTTTTCTTTTAAATCTTGTTTTATATCATTTAGGCTAGCATTTTCAATTTTTAAATTTTCATTTTGAGCAGCTATGGTCTTATGTGAGTCTAAGACTAGATTTAACCTATCGTTAGAACTAACACATAAAGCACATAATTCACGAAATAGAGAATAAGAAAGACTAACCTTAGAGTTATCAGATTCCACGTTGGCCATCTGAGCAGCAAACTCCAGCAAGGTCTGATCATTCGCCTTCTCTACCCACATCGGACTGCTGTCCCGTGTGGTCTGCTCATCCACATCACATCCAGTTTCAGTAACTTCAGCCATGAAGGCTCTAGCATTTGACTCAGGATGTGAACTCCAGTCATAGGTACCATCTAGCTGTCTGTCAGAAGTGACATTGGATATTAGACCCGCTAGATTGGCTTGACCAGAATTTGAACTCGAAAGGTATCTCTGTTGGGACTGATTTTGGTACTGTCCTTGATGCTGATTCTGTCCTTGGTATGATTCGACCTTCGGTCTTTGACACTCCCTGGCGAAATGTCCCAATCCCTGACAGTTGTAGCATTTGACCTTAGACTTATCAAATCTTATCCCTTTGTTGTTCATTTGCAGATTCCTCCCAGTTCTCTTAATGAATCTTTTAACCCTCTGGGTCACCATGGCCAGTTGCCATTTAAGATCCATTTCCTCTAAGTCATCAGGGTCGACCTGATCGTAATCTTCATCCCAAAGAGCCGGATCATTGATCTTCCCTTGAACACAATTTCCATAAGCTGCCACAAAGGAAGCAAGCAGATTTAAATGTTCTTCTGCGGACTTTGCGCTCATGGGCATCTTCGAATAGCTCTGACTGGTCGATGCCTGTTGGACTTGAGGTTGCGGTTCTTCCGATCTTCCTAACCCTAAGAATGCGCGATTCAGTGAGTCTTCGGACTCTGGTGGCGATGACGTTTCTCCGGTGAAAAACGCTGTAGCACTCTTCTGATCAGCTGTCACTGATGATTTAGATGTCTTTCCAAAATACATCGCCGGATTTTGGACTTGCTCGTAATCAGTCTCAGCCTTTATCATCTCGAAGTGATATGCCCTCAACGTTCCCACGATGTCATCCAGCGATTGAGCATTGTATTTGTCTTCATTAAGCTTAATCATTGCCACGTACATAGCCCATTTGGCTGGTAGGGCATCAAGAAGCTTGTTGTTCTTGTCACTGTCCGAGTACTCAATGCCATGACTTTCAAGCTCTGTTATCAGATGATAGAACCTTGTGATAATATCATCTAACTGTTCATCCTTAAGAGCCTTGAAAATCGCAAACTGTTGGGTCAACAGCTCTGTACGCTTTCTACGTACCCGTGGATTACCCTCACACCTTTTCTGGAGAGATTCCCAAAGTTCTTTCGACGTCCTTTGAGTCCGAAATGTGTGCAAGATATCTTGAGGTAACGCCATACAGATAATGGAGAAAGCCTTGTTTTCAGCTTCAAATAGTTTCTTGTCATCCTCTTTCATCATCTGGTATGACAGAACCTTTTGACGCCCTTCTACCTCAGATACTGGTGGAATGTACCCTTCATCTATGCACACCCACATGCGCATATCGTTGAATCGTACAAAATCCGTAAATCTGTCCTTCCACCAGTAATAATCCTCAACTTTCATCAGCTTTGGCGGTGCATTTGCCTTTCCAACTTCGTGATCCATCTCAAGGAATTTCTTAAGGTTTGACATCTTTTCTGAAAGAATTTGAATTTGAACTTAATTAATTTAATTTGAAACTGATTTAGATTAACTTATTCGAATCTAGATAGATTCGAAACTAATTAATATTAAATCTTTTGAGATTAAATTCGATTAAGTCTTAAAAGTCAATTAGATTCGAAATAATGTCAGATTCGAGGAACTCCTTAGATTCGAAGTTATATCAGATTCGAAGGACTCTATAGATTCGAAGACCCTTAGAATCGAAGGCACAGCAGAGTCGAATGACAGCAGATTCGAAACACTAGATTCGAAGTAATACTAGATTCGAAATAAACTCGACACTAAACTAGACTCGAGATTCTATTCGAATGAAGCAACAGATTCGAAACAAAGTAGAATCGAAACACTCTGAAATTGACTCGAAAGGAGCGTATTTTGGTTAGACTCGAAAATAAAGTAAAACCCTAATTACCCCTATAGATTCGAGCGCCGCAAACTCGAAAAACGGCTAACACTTTGATTTTTTGACGTTTTATAGATTAAATCACTATTTTTCAAATGAAAAATAATGATTTCGACTAAAAACGTGAAAAACGACAAAGGGTTTCCCGAATATGAATTTGCTAAGCTCAAAAACACGTTTTTGAGAGAAAAACTGTCCAACTAGCGTCAAGAAACCTAGAATGTATCTGATGAACACGAAGAACACCAAGAACACTCCGTAGGCTCTGATACCACTTGTAAGGTCTACCACTGCAAGATCTATCTAGACGCGGATCCGTTAACGAGTGCGGAATCCTCGTTGACGGTCAGACGGACAACTCTCAACCAACGGAAACACGGAGACTATTAGACGCTGAACGAACGACACACGAACGATCCTACGTACTAATTCTCTCCGAAACGGGACTCACCAAGCTGATAAACTCGAGATCGCCTCTTGCTCAATTCCTCACGAATTCTGCAAAAAGTCTTCTAATCATTCGAGTCTATCCCTAATTATAGACCCTGATTCGAGTTTGTTGTGGGCCAACCTCGAATCTGGCCTAAGGCCCATTCGAATCTGTCCATCTGACAGACTCGAATCTAGCCCATTCGAATCTAAGGATACATTCGAATCTATCACAGATTCGAATGTCTTCTTTTACCTATTCGAATCTAGCCAATACACTTAAACACTTAAGTGATGAAACTTATGTTTTAACTTATGCTTGAGTTAATCTTTGACCTTTATGTTTGAACTTCTTGTAATACGTTACATCAAGTTCAAACACACAATCAATAACAGACAAACACATATTAAACATATATATCAAAATACTTGTTAATACTCAGAAGATTACCTAAACCATAATGCAGATCGATTAGACTGCTATCGTCACACAGGGTGTACCAACACAAAGCCTCCTACCATGTTTTGGGGGGAGGCAGTGAATACCGCATGTCATGTTTTAAACCAGGTCCTTATGGTCAAGTAACTGAACAAAACCTGTTATGAATTTCTGAATAAAAGACCACCTAATTTAACAGGCTTTGAACCGTTTGGGGTACCGTGTACTTTATTGAAAACAAAACATCAACCGAAGTTTGGTGAAAAGGCTGACGAAGGATATTTCCTAGGTTATGTGCCTAATTCACCAAACAAAAGGGTTTTTAACAAAACAAATCATATGGTAGAAATTGTGTTTGACATTGATGTTACAAGTTATTCACATGAACCCCAAACAGGTCCTGAGTGGTTATTTGATTATGACTGATTGTTTGAATCATTTAATATACCAGTTAGTGGAAATGCAGGTACAGTGGATGTTGGGAAATAGTTTAAGAAGGTTCAAGCTGTTAGTTAGACTTCTCAAACTGTTAGTAGAGTATATATGTAAATCCAAAGTTCATGCTGCTAGTAGAGTTTATACGTAAATCCAAAGTTCAAGCTGCCAGAGTAAATCAACTCGAGCTGCTCTATTCAAGCTGTCAAATGATTGAAGCTGCTCAACAGTTTAATAAACAGAAAGTGCTGATTTTCAGGAAAAGATATCTACACGAAGATTCCAGCATATCTACTATCAGAGAAGTCATAGTCCTTTAAGGAAACATATCAAGAAGCAATATAAATATATAGAATAGGTTTTTCTATTGTAAAGGAGTTTTCTGCATATTCAAGTTTGTAATTGCTTTTTGTTTCAGTTTTCATAAGCCTCTAAGGTTGTAAAACCCTAAGAACAGTTTGTGTTCTTCGTCTAATCAAACAGATTAGAGGTGATTGTAATCAGTTAAATCAGCAATACAAGCAGTTTTGATTATTTCTTATGTTTATTTGCTATTGGTTCTGAAAGCTTTTGCTAAAATAATTAAGTGTTATTCCGCAAACTTCTTAATTAAACTTTGATTCAAAGCAAGATTATTGATTTATACTCTGATAAATTCAAATCAGTTAGTCTTGGTTAATTAGTATTAGATCCTGACAAGTGGTATCAGAGCCACAGGTCGTTCTTTGTTTTTCAAAGTCGAAAGTTTTCTTTTAAATTTTTAATCTTTTGTAATGGAATTTGAAAATAGCAGCAGTGGATCTGGGCAAGGACTCAAAGTGCCTATGCTCAAGCCCACTGAGTTTGAGATGTGGAAACTCAGGATTAAACAGCATATTCAATTTATTGATTATGCCATATGGGAAACTGTTGAATTTTCTCCTGTAGTTGATCCAGATTTTGATGATGAGGGAAAACCAGTCAAAACTCCTCCAAAAACTGAACTTGAAAGAAAGGCTAGAATGAATGAAGTGAAAGCTCTTACTCTCTTACAAATAGCCGTTCCTAATTCTTATCAACATCAGTTCAAAAAGTTTTATACTGCTCATTCTCTTTGGAATGCTTTAGAGAAAAGATTTGCTGGTAATGCCAGTACCAAGAGAAATCAAAAAGATCTCTTGAAACAGCAGTATGAGAACTTTTCTGGTGGCAAGAAGGAAAACCTTACTCAAATTTTTGACAGGTTCAACAAACTGATAAGTGAATTAGAAAGTGCAAAAGTCAGTCTGGATCAAGATGAAGTCAACAGAAAGTTTCTCAGATCTCTTGGAGAAGAATGGACAGTTTATGCTGCACAATGGAGAACAAAACACACTCTTGATGAGATAGAACTGGATGATCTGTACAACAGTCTGAGAGTGTTTGAGACTGAGATTGATACTAAAAAGAAATCCTTTTTATATAATCACAATACTGCTCTTCTGTCTTCTGAGAAATCTAATAGCAGTGATTCCTTTTCAGGTGGTGATGTCAACTCTGCTGAAGCTCACTATGAGGCTTTTGTCGCCAATGATGGACTATTTGCTCTAAATGCTGAAGACTTAGAACAAATTCATCTAGATGATCTTGAAGAGATGGATTTAAAGTGGCAACATGCAATGCTGACCATGAGGGCCAAAAGGTTTCTTAAAAGAACTGGAAGGACCAACTTTCAAGCCAGAACAGAAGGCAAACCAGTTTTTGATAAGTCAAAAGTAGAGTGCTATAAATGTCATAAGCTTGGTCACTTTGCCAGAGAGTGCAGATCTCAAGGTCAACAGTCATCAAGGACTCCACAGCCCAATCAGACATCATCAACAACAGCACTTGTCTCTCAAGAAGACAATGTGTTTGACTGGAGTGATCAGACAGAGGAAGAGTTTCAAAATCAAGCTCTAATGGCAGAAACATCAAATGTCTCCTCCACTGAACTACCATCTGAGGTAAACTCTAAACTTTGCTCTCAATCATGCAAAAATATGGTTAAAAAGTACAGAGATCATAATGAGAGCATGTGCAAAACTCTAGCTAAGATGGAAGAAAGGAGATATGAATACATGCAAGCCATAGAAGATCTTGAAAAACAGATCAATGACTATAAGGATAATGAGATCCAAATGGGACATGATAGAACATATCATGAGTGGGAGAAAAAGGAGCTAAATAAGAAAATAGACTCTCTGAATAAAAAGGTAGAAGAGACTGAACAAAAGGTGTTAGAGGCTAATAAGAAACTAGAATATGTCAATATCGATCTTGGTAACTTTAAATTGGCTATTCAAAAGCTAGAACACCTAATGGAAGTCCAATTCAAAGATAGGGTAAAATCTCAGGTTAATCCCAAAGAAGGCATAGGATACAGGGCTACTCCACCTCCATACAACAACAAATACATTCATCCAATGAGTGAAGTTGCTGATAGACTTGTCAATGAACCATTAGATGAGTCTATGACTACTGTAGATCCTATCCTTGATACCAGCCCTGAATTTAAAGAAGATCATATTCAAAATAAAGAGTGTGAGTGCACAGCAGTTGAGAAGGAACACAAAACAATGAGTGCACCCATAGAGATCCAAGCCACCAATAAGAAAGGAAAAGAGAAAATGAGTGTATGCAATGCTGTTCCACAAGTCTCTGTACATTCTAACTGTAACACTGCATCTTCTTCAAAGAATAATAAAAGGGTTAAAAACATTCCTGTCTGCACATGCCAAAAGCATGGTGTTCAAAAGTTTCCCAAACAACAGCAGGTAAGAGGAAATCAGAGGAACAAGAACCAGAAACTGTCTAGAAAAATCTGGTTCTCCAATTCAAATAGTCAAAAGGTGCTTTCACTGTGGCAGGTTGAATCACTTGGCCATGTATTGTTTTTATAAACCAGCTGTTGCAAAACAGACTGTGAATAAAAAAAATCAAATCCTACTCAGGCAAAACATTCAAAGGTTAAACCTTCTGCTACATCAGTTCCAAAGAAAACAGTTGATCACAGGCTTTTAAAAGTTAATAAAAAACAGTCCACACATCAAAAACAAGTTTTGGCAAAGCCTAAATTAAGTTTTAAGCAAATATGGTGTGTCAAGGACAAATCTTCAGATCAAACTGCTGATACAACAGATCAGACTGCTAAGCCAAATTCTGAAGCTGTTAGTGCAAATACTGAAGCTGTTAGCACTAAAAACACAGATCAAGCTGCTAAGCATCAATCTGGAACTGTTAGTGAATCATCTGAGACTGTTAGAAGAAAAGATGATCAAAATACCTGGATACCTCATATAATCACTAAATACTCTCCAAAGACTCCATCAGTAAATCTCACTAAATATAAGAAGTCAAAAACAGTATTTAGTTATGTCAATGCACAAGGCCAACCCAAAACCAATTTGGTTTGGGTTTACTCCACTACTGACTAAGCTTCTATTTGTGCAGGGCAACCACAGGTGTCCTCATAAAACAAGATGGCATTTGGACAGTGGATGCTCTAGGCACATGACAGGCAATTCTGAGTGCTTGTCAAATTTCAAAGGCTTTGATGGAGGATTTGTTGCATTTGGAGGCAACTCAAAAGGAGGTAAGGTTACAGGTAAAGGTACTGTTAATGCAGGGACCATGATTTTCAATGATGTTTTGTATGTTGAACAGCTTATGTATAATTTATTAAGTGCCTCTCAAATTTGTGACAAACAAAACATTGTTTTGTTTACAGATTCTGAGTGCATTGTCCTTTCAAAAGATTTCAAAATTCCTGAAAATTTTGTTTTACTGAGAACACCAAGAAAGGACAATGTCTACTGTTTGGACACAGATCGTTTATCCAAATCAAATACTTTAAGCTGTTTGATATCCAAAGCATCATCAAATGAGTCTGCTCTTTGGCACAGAAGGATGTGTCACATGAACTTCAAGTCCATGAATGTTTTGGTCAAAAAGAATCTGGTAAGAGGTTTACCACAAAAGGAGTTCATATGTGATGATCATTATGTAGCATGTCTTAAAGGCAAGCAACACAAAACTTCTCATAAGGCCAAAGAAGTAAATTCAATCTCATCTGCTCTTCAGCTGATTCATATGGATCTATTTGGTCCAACATCTGTTTTGAGTTTGAATAAAAGGGCTTACTGTTTAGTTATTGTTGATGATTTCACCAGATTTACTTGGGTTTACTTTCTTAGGTCCAAAGATGAAACTGCTGAGCTAGTTAAGTCTTTTATCCTTAAGATAGAAAACCAATCCAACTCAACAATTAAGGTAATAAGATCAGACAATGGAACTGAATTTAAAAATCACATTCTAAACAGTTTCTGTGAGTCCAAAGGTATTGCTAGACAATATAGTGCACCAAGAACACCACAGCAAAATGGTGTAGCTGAAAGAAAGAACAGAACATTAATTGAGGCTGCTACAACAATGTTAGCTGATTCAAAACTGCCAATGACTTTCTGGGCAGAAGCTGTCAATACAGCCTGTTACGTTCTGAATAGGGTTCAAGTTGTTCAATCTCAAGGAAAAACTCCCTATGAGTTATTCCACAACAGAAGTCCCCTAATAGCTTTCTTCAAGCCTTTTGGATGTCCATGTTCTATTCTTCATACTAAGACTCACTTAGGGAAGTTTGAAAGTAAGGCTGAAGAAGGATTTTTTGTAGGATACTCAAATCAAAGCAAAGCCTATAGAGTATATAACAGTGTGTCTAAAACCATTGAAGAAAGTGCCAATGTTGAATTTAATGAAAATACTGCAAATGTCAAAGGCACTGGTCCTGATTGGTTGTTTGATTTAGATTCACTAACAAATTCTCTGAGATTTGTTGAGTATACTGCAGAAGCTGATGCATACAGAATTGAAGCTGCCAACACAAATTCTCATGCTGCCAATACAAATTCTCAAGCTGTTGGCACAAAGTTTCAAACTGCTGCAGATTCAACAAATTGGGATGATTACACCACTATACCACTTCTGTCTTGTGATCCTCCAGGGGTCCTGAATGCTCAACATGATACAAATCCAGACACTGAAGTGCCACTCCCAAGTCCTAAGAACACAACTCCAACCCCAAGGGAACCAGTCCCAGATTCAAGTCAAGCTGTTACTGAAGCTGAACCATTCACTGGTCCTGATGGAGATGATACAAATCTTGGATCCTCTTTTCAGACAGAAAGAGAGCCTACCCTCAGAGTTCACAAGTATCATCCTCTCAATCAAATACTGGGTGATCCAAGTACTCCTGTACAAACAAGGAAGATGGTTCACAATGAGACTGTTGCTGCTGAACAAGCAGTTCCTGAATTCAGTCTAGCTGCTTTTGAACATGCCTGTTTCATGTCTCAACTGGAACCTAAAAAGGCATCAGAAGCATTGAAAGATTCATCCTGGATTGAAGCAATGCAAGAAGAGCTTCTACAGTTCAAGATTCAGAATGTATGGACACTGGTTGATCTTCCTAAAGGAAAGAGAGCAATTGGTACAAGATGGGTGTTTAGAAACAAGAAAGATGAGAGAGGGATAGTCATCAAGAATAAAGCAAGGCTAGTAGCTCAAGGGTACACTCAAGAAGAAGGCATAGATTATGATGATGTATTTGCTCCAGTAGCAAGAATTGAAGCCATCAGACTATTTTTGGCCTATGCAAGCTTCAAAGGTTTTAAAGTGTATCAAATGGATGTGAAGTCTGCTTTTCTGTATGGGACAATTGAAGAGGAGGTATATGTGTGTCAACCTCCTGGTTTTTAGGACTACAAGTATCCAGACAAAGTCTACAAGTTAGACAAGGCTCTCTCTGGTCTCCATCAAGCCCCAAGAGCATGGTATGACACTCTGTCATCATATCTTCTACAGAATGGGTTCAAGAGAGGCACTCTGGACAAAACTCTTTTCACTAAGTCCATCAAAGCTGAGATTCTGCTTGTCCAAATCTATGTTGATGACATCATCTTTGGCTCAACAAATGATTGTTTGTGCAAAGAGTTTGAAGCTTTAATGCACAAAAAGTTTCAAATGAGTTCAATGGGAGAACTCACAAGCAGCTTCATACAGACAAAGATGGCATAGATGTGGACATTCATTTATACAGATCTCAGATAGGATCACTTATGTATCTAACATCTTCTAGACCTGATATTATATTTGTTGTCTGTGTGTGTGCTAGGTTTCAATGCTCTCCAAAGGATTCTCATCTGGTTGCTGTTAAGAGAATCTTTAGATATCTAAAAGGCCAACCTCATTTAGGCCTCTGGTATCCTAAAGACTCTCCTCTTACATTAACAGCCTACTCTGACAATGACTATGGTGGATGCAACATTGACAGAAAATCCACTACTGGTGGATGTCAATACTTAGGAGCAAGATTGGTCTCTTGGCAATGCAAAAAGCAAACAACTGTTTCATTAAAAGATGCATAAGTTTCAACTAACAGCTTGAGTATTTTCTCAAGCTGTTAGTTCATTTTCTCGGACTGTTAGTTATTCACTTGATCTGTCAAAGCGTGCAGGGTATTTCGGTAATTTCAAATGTGTGTGCGCGGGACCCAACCTTTTGCAAAACCTTTAAAGGTCCCCGTTTCGTTTAGTTGTAACTACCAGTTACAAAATTTCCTTCCACGGCCTTTCTTTTCCCTCTGAACGATTCACACACTCTTCTTTGCAAACCCTAAACCCTTCGTTTGATCTTCAATGGAGTTTGTTAAAGAACACAACTGCCTTCCCTACTCTCTCAAGCACTCAGACCTTCAACCGTTCCATGACATGATGGACTTTCTTCGTCACTCCCATATCCATCATGCACTCAATATCAATCCCACCATATACATCACTCATATTGAGCAATTCTGGAACCGTGCCTCTGTCCAAACCATCAATGGAATTCCTTCTATACTATCCAAAATTGATGGCACTCCCATCACCATTACTGAGGAATCCATTCGACGACATTTGCATCTTCAAGATGCCACAGGTATAACAGACCAAACCCTTGATGCTTTACATACTGGTCTTTATAATATTGGATATAGGGGTCCTGCTGATTCATTCACTTTCTTGAAAGCACATTTTTCACCTAAGTGGAAATATCTTGTACATATAATTCAGCAGTGTATAAGCCCCAAAAGAACCGGTTGGTCAGAATTTTCTTCCAACATTGCCACTGCCTTAGTGTGTTTTTCAACGGGCCAACGGTTCAATTTCTCAAATATGATTTTTCAGGGAATGTTAAGGCATCATTCCCTAAAGAGTGGGAAATTTTTAATGTATCCTAGATTTTTGGCAGAAATCATTGCACACACTTGCACCACTTCTCATTTACATAAGAGGATACATGTTTCCCATAGGCACTCACTATCTTCAATCAAACGACTTTTAAAACAAAGTGCCAATTTTTTGAGCGTAGATGTTCCATTGCCTTCTGCAATGATGAACATCATTCCAAGAAACAGAGGAGAGGGTCCTGAGCAGGCTCAGCCTATCATCACTGCTACACCCCAGGACCCCAACCCCCTCCTCATGATACACAAATTCCTTCTGTTCCTTTTCATTAGCCAAGACCCACACTAAAATTTCTCTATCAAAGGAAAAGAGGACCAGGAGCTCCTTCCTCCTCAGCTCTCAGACAAGAGCAATATAGCCCTGTGCAGGAGGACACTTCTGCACAGCATATCCAAAGGGAACACATTGAGGTCACTCCCATCCTCACTCAGGAGGTGAACATCTCTCCAGAGATTGTTCATATGGGTTCTGTGGCTGGCACTACTGCTGTCTCTACACAAGAGGCACATGACAGTGCCAACATAACTAAGACCACGCCCATGGCAACAACAAGTGTGCAAACACAAGCTGGAAGTCCACAGAACCAAGAACAGAGGGGCCCAGAGGTTTCTACTTCTGGTATTAATGTCAGTGATAGATCACAAGCACCACAGGTGTTTTCTGATCTTGAGGCTAGTCTGCAAATCATGCTTTTGACGGATCCCAAGATGAAACCTGTTGTAGCTATGTTGGAATACCAAATGTCCATCATTGCTACACAGGGAGCTCAGATATTTGCACTAAAGCAGGCAGAAGATGCTCAAAATCAAAGAATGGATTATCCCCATAAAGGGTTTACCCTCTGTGGAAATAAGATCAATAAATTAGAGCGGTTGATTCAAACCCAAGTGGCAAAGGTTGTAGGTCCCCCTGACCAAACCAATGCTTCCAAAAAGGGGGAGAATCAGGAGTTTCCAAAAGCAGTCCAAGCAGCCTTAACAGTTCCACCTTCTAGGCTAACAGTCCCAACAGCTTCTCAAGCTGTTAGCCTAGAAACTCAAGCTGCTGCCTCCTCAAAAGCAACTGGAGTTGTTATAAGGGAAGGTGTTCAAGCTCCATCCAGTACAGTCCAAGCTACAACCTCTGCTGCAAAGGACAAGGGCAAGGGCATTCTCATTGAGTCTCCAAAGCACAAATTTTCCTCCAAAGAAGCCCAGATTGCCTTTGATGCTGAAGTTGCCAAAAAGTTAGCAGAAGAACAAGATAAAGAGTTAGACCAGCAAACCCAGCCCCCAATGGACGATGATGCAACCTTAGGTGATTACCTAAAGGGGTTTGTGGTCAAACAAGGAGAGAAGAAGAGGAAGTTGCCAACAGGGCACTCCAAGGCTGAGCACAGAAGATTTCTGATCAATTTTGCCTTTGCAGCTGGCATTCCAAAGAAAATGGCTCAGTCCATGACCACTGAACGGCTGCAAGAGATCCATGACAAAGAAATGGACAAAAGAAAGAAAACAAAAGTCTCCCAAGAAGTCCAACCATCACAAGAACCAGTTCAAACTGGTACAAGTCATGTTCAAACTGCTACCAGTGCCAGTGCACCGGCTTCTTCTGATCAAGCTGTTGCTTCTATTCCGGCATCTGAGTCATCATCACAAGCAAAGCTACATCAAGTTAAAAGGGTGCTGTTTGAGCAACAACTGCAAAAGGCCATGGAGATAGAGAAATTGATTGATCAGCATGACTTTAAAAAGCCTCTTATCAACTACTGGTATGCCAAGCCACTGGACAACATTAATTTAATTCAGTTTATAGTAAGAAGGGAATCTGGTCCAGAAGAAGAGTATGATACATTCTGGCATATGGTTCAAAAGTTGACCAGAGATGAGCTAACAAAGATGCATAATATTAGGTCTGTGACACAAGTAAGATCTGCTATACCACAAGTGAAACAAGTTATCAAAGATCTGAAGTCCATTTTTGACCCTGAGTCTATAAGGGAAGAGATAGAGGATGCCAACAAAAAGGGAAAGAAGATCAAGCAAGTTGATCTGTTTGTCAAATCAAGGACTTACAGAATCAAATTTTCAGATGGATCTGGTATGTTCTTTAATCTTGAATTTCATGATCTACCAAAGGAAATGCTACTCCAGATAAAATCTGTTAGGATATCTTGTGATATAGATGAGATGAAGAAAGAATTTTTGAAGGCTGTAGATCAGAAACTTGCACAGTTATAAGTTTTTGAAAGCCTTGGTTTGTAAATAACAGTTTACTTATTCATTTCCATTTTTGTATAGAACTTAAAGTCTTGTGTAAAGAATTTAAGTTAGGGGGAGATTGTTGGGAAATAGTTTAAGAAGGTTCAAGCTGTTAGTTAGACTTCTCAAACTGTTAGTAGAGTTTATATGTAAATCCAAAGTTCATGCTGCTAGTTGAAGAAACTCGAGCTGCCAGTGTAAAAGTTCAAGCTGCCAGAGTAAATCAACTCGAGCTGCTCTGTTCAAGCTGTCAAATGATTCAAGCTGCTCAACAGTTTAATAAACAGAAAGTGCTGATTTTCAGGAAAAGATATCTACACGAAGATTCCAGCATATCTACTATCAGAGAAGTCATAGTCCTTCAAGGAAACATATCAAGAAGCAATATAAATACATAGAATAGGTTTTTCTATTGTATTGGAGTTTTCTGCATATTCAAGTTTGTAATTGCTTTTTGTTTCAGTTTTCATAAGCCTCTAAGGTTGTAAAACCCTAAAGAACAGTTTGTGTTCTTCGTCTAATCAAACAGATTAGAGGTGATTGTAATCAGTTAAATCAGCAATACAAGCAGTTTTGATTATTTCTTATGTTTATTTGCTATTGGTTCTGAAAGCTTTTGCTAAAATAATTAAGTGTTATTCGGCAAACTTCTTAATTAAACTTTGATTCAAAGCAAGATTATTGATTTATACTCTGATAAATTCAAATCAGTTAGTCTTGGTTAATTAGTATTAGATCCTGACAGTGGAAGATGACTTCTTGTCTTTAAGCCTGAATGATGACAATCAGGGTTTTCCAAAGACAAGCATTCCATCACTTCTGAGCCTACAACGACAGAAGATGGGTCTCCAACAGAGAACGAACCTGAGTTACCTATAAACGAGAATCAGACTAGTACTTCTAACTACGAGGATAGTGATCATGAGGAATAGAATGTACCGTCTGAAATCGTACCCCAGTTAGGTGAAATAGGATCAATCGTAGGAGACAATCTTAGGGTCGAAGAGATTGAGACATCGAGGATAAACCAGAATCATCAGATTGAGAGCATCATAGGAAATCTGAATACCGGTGTGAGAACTAGGAGTAGTGTGAATAACAACACAGTGTTGTTGTTGATGATTAATGACTCCGAGGCGCATCACACATGTTTATATTTTTGTTTCATCTTGCAAGTAGAGCCGAAGAATGTGCAGATGGAACTGAAAGACAACTCTTGGGTTGAAGTCATGCAAGAAGAGTTGTAACAATTCAGAAAGCTTGAAGTGTGGGAGTTAGTGCCGCTACCTCGAGGAGAAGTTGCAATTGGAACCAAATGAGTTTTTAAGTGCAAAAGAGATGATCGGGGTATTTTTACTCGCAACAAGGCAAGACTTGTAGTAAAAGGGTTCAACCTGGAAGAGGGAATTGATTACAACGAGGTATTTGCACCAGTGGCAAGGCTCGAGGCAACTTAACGTAAAGAGTGCCTTTCTGTCTGGAAAGGTGAGGAACTGGTGTACGTGGAACAACCGCCTGGGTTTACTGATCCAAAATATCCTGATAGAGTATATCGACTTGATAAGGCTCTATATGGATTGCATCATTTTCGGATCGTCAAACGGGTTTGAAAGAGGGAGAATTGATCGTACATTGTTCGTGAAGAGAAAGGGAGAAGACTTTATCTTGGTACAAGTGTACGTGGATGACATCATTTTCGGATCGTCAAACGAACAGATGTGCAAAGACTTTGTGAAGGTTATGAAGTCAAATTTTGAGATGAGCGCTATCGGAGTGTTGAACTTCTTTCTGGGTTTGCAAGTTGAACAGAGGAAGGAGGGCATGTTTATCCATCAGACGAAGTACGACTACGATATTCTGGAGCGCTTCGGGATGGAAGGAACTAAGCTGACTGCTCACTTTAGTACTCCAATTCAAGTGAATCACAATCTCGGACCGGGTACAGAAAGTGATACTGATGTGGATCCGACTCTATATCGGGTCATGATCGGGTCACTCATGTATTTAACTGCTTCTAGACCTGACATTATGTTTGCTGTGTGTATTTGTGCTAGGTTCCAAGCTAATCCGAAAGAAATGCATATGAAAGCCGTGAAGCGGATTCTGAGATATCTCGAGTCAAAACTGAAGCTGGGACTTTGGTATCATGCTGATGGAGATCTGGAATTGGAATCATACACGGATTCAGATTATGGAGGTTGCAGCTTCAATCGGAAATCAACAACTGGAGGTTGTCAGTTCCTAGGAAAGAGACTCGTATCGTGGCAATGCAAGAAACAGACTTCAGTAGCCGTGTCAACGTGCGAGGCCGAATATGTAGCTGTTGGTAGTTGTTGTTCATAGGTTCTGTGGATACAACAACAATTGCGGGACTACGGTTTGACTTACACTCATACTCTCATTAGGATAGATAATCAGTCTACAATCGCTATAACTAATAATCCAGTTAAACACAGTAAAACAAAGCACATAGACATAAGAGATCATTTTATACGTGATTGTGCTTAAAAGAATTTAACAAAACTGGTAAAAGTGGCAACGGAAGATAATAATGCAGATCTATTCACTAAAGCTTTTGATAAGTCACGCTTAGAGTTGTTAGTTCAACTAAATGGTATGCGTAATCCTGAGTAACTTGACCTTAGTAGTTTTTCATTTCTTCTTAAGTAAGTTAGTAGTTTAGAAAATTTTCTTTCCTTTTATAGTAAGTTAGTAGCTTAGTCTAGTAGGTTAGTTTATTAGCTTATCTTAAAAATAAAAAACAAAAGAAAAAAGAGAGAAAACCATAAAAAATTTCAAAAATAAAAAGAGAATATCGAAAAATGGATTGAGTCTTATATTCATAAGTTCAAAGTGACGAAAATTAGCACAGTCGAAACAATCTCCATGTGTTAAGCTTTCACACATAATGCACCTTAAATTCTAAGTGATATACACTTTCTTGTTTGATTTGTTGGTAGGCATAATACACAAAGAGAATCTCAAAATCTAATAAAAATATCAAGACAATGTCATATGTGTAACTAACTTAGATGTATGACCAAATAGCCTTAATTTCTATGTTAGAGACATACAGACAATAATTTTAAATAAGGTATGCAAATTTTCTGGGGGATGTATAGCAACATCAAAATACATCTTAAAGAAAAGAAAAGAAAATTTTTATCAAAAGAAGAGCGAGTCAAAACAAGTCGCTTTGTTGTACGTAAGTACAGACCTGTCACCTCTGTTTTGACTTAAGTTAGCTAAATAAGTCGCTTTGTTGTACGTAAGTACAGACCTGTCACCACTGTCTTGCTAACTTAAAAGGAACTCTAAGACAAACTAAGACACTCTGTTGTATGTAATACTGAACTGTGTCCGACATTTGCCTTTTAAAGAAAATTTGCAATACCGAAAAGTTATAATCATTGTGTGTCTGCCTTGATCATAGAAGTATATCTAAGTATGGACACGTAAGGTTGTTTCTTGATAAATAAAAAGGCCAAGTGGATTTCCAAAGTGTTAAATGTTTAAAGGGAAAATTATATTGACAATCGACTTGGAATGTATATCACGACAAATAACCAATGGAATAAAAATTCCTAAGTGTGAAAGTGTAATACTGAAAGTGCGTTTGACATCGCTATCTGATTGAACCTTCTTTAACTTTTCGCAAAAATATTTTGTTAGTATAGGTTGTAATTTTTAAAGTACTTTTGAGTAGTTTAAGTTTTATTCTTATTTTATTCTTGCTTTATTTTATTTTATTTTATTTTAGTTCATTTTATTTTATTTTATTTTATTTTAAGAATAATAAAGGTCAAAGTTACTAGGATGCATTTTTTGGTGGAAAAAATAAATAATGCGTGAAAATCTATTGCTTAATGTGAATATTTTTGGAAAGTTGGAAAAATTTCGTTACCCGAAAAAGTTGAAAAAGTTGAATTTTATTCAAGGATTTCCAAAATTTTCACTTAAGTTCGAAATTCAGACAAATTCAAACTTAACTTCGAATTTATCAGGCAGTTCGAACTTATGCTAAGTTCGAAGGTAGTTGATATAAACAGGTCACAGTACTTCATTTAAGACACCTACCCTCGAATTTGTATTCCCGAACCTGTGCTCAGGCGATCTCGAACATACCGATTTCGAATTTCGTCCTATTCCTCGAAGTTTTGCCTCTTTTTCTCGAACATACACGTATACTAGAGTATAGTATTCATCATAATACTAAGTAAGTGTAGTTTAGGACATTATTGGGGCAAAAATCGAACTTATTTGATGTTTATGATATTTGAAACTAGGTGGTGTGAAATCACGAGCTTTAAAAGATAAAGCTTCAAATAAATGATAAATAACTTCGATTAGAACCCAATAGGACTAGATTATATTGTTAATTAAGTCAAATGGGGTTAAAATCTTAGTTTTTAAGTTGAATATGACCAACTTCAAACCTGTTCTTCAGGTTCGAAGTTGTTAGAAAGTTCGAACTTGTTGAAATATCTATAAGTTCGAAGTTAGTCAAGTTCGAATATACGTCTCGAATTTACTTAAGATCGAATGCATATTAATAATCTCGAATTTGTGCAAATTCGAATGTGTTGCACTTCGAACTTAATCAAGTTCGAAGTTATGCAAATTCAAATATTACAAATTCCTTTCTATTTAACTTTTAATTTCTAAATTCTGTTTGATGATTTTGTGTGCAGATATGGGTGATCGGGCTTTTTATTATAAGCATAACATGGTCATGGCCGTGGAATTACGAGAGGCACAGCCTTACCATCAGATGTTTGAATTCCTGACGCAGTCTCGAGTCTCATATGCTCTCACTCACAATGTACAAATTACCTTGACGTATGTGCGACAATTCTGGGAGCATCTTCAAGTAGACTGCTCGGTTACACCTATTGTACTGCGAACAAGAGTATGCGGTCAACCAATAGTGCTTTTGGCTAACATGTTGAGGCAGATTCTACAGCTGGGAACTGAGGAACAAGAAGCAGGCCCTATCGATTTTTCATTACCCATTCGGCAAGCTGCATTTTTGAGGATGGGGTATGCCCAATATATAACGAAGGCGTCATATGTTAAAAGTGGGCTGATTTGACAATGGAGATACCTAGTTCATGTTATAATGATATGCTTCGCGCCTAAAAAGGCAGGTTTTGACACTATGGTGTCGAAATTGCAATGTGCGTTGGTGTACAACAAGAAGTTCACTTTTTCTAAGATGTTTTTTGGAGAGTTTGTGCACCAGATCACAGCTCCGAGATTTTTTTTATGAATCCCCGCTTCGCCATCATGATTATACGCCATTTCTTGTCGAATCTTTCACCACTTCCTGATCAAAGTGTCGTGGGCTTGATCGATAAGCGCATATATGCTGACTGCCAGACCCATAATGCGAGAAGGGCTGAGCAGGTCAGGCCCCAAGTGGCACCACTGTTTGGTGCAGTCATAGATCCAGATTTTGTTGCCCCGGAGGGTGAAGATTGGATTGGTGAAGCCCCACCGCAACAGCAGCATCAACAACAACAAAGGCAAAGAGCACCGGCTAGAAGAGCTCCGGTCGCTAGAACCACTTCCTGCCCACAGCCAGTTACTGAAGCTGCTGGGCCATCGAGTTCGGCTCCATAATATGACCAGAGGGAGAAAACTCTGGAGGAAATATGGGCTCAGGGAATAGCTGCAGAGCAAAGTATTGCTGAACAACTGGTTCAGGACATTTTAGAGCCTCCAGCTGATTTCCATGACATTTTTAAGGAGATTGATGAATATCAGCACTCTGATGCTGAGTTTATGGACACAGAGGTCCAGCCTGAAGAAGAAGAAGGCACAAAGGAAATGACTGAGGCAGAAGGTCGCGTAGAGACCGTCTCCGAGTCTGATTCCGGATCGAGTTCTGAAGCTGAAGATCCGGATATCACAATTGGCAGATATGGATCGAGGCTAGTTGTTAGCAGAACGACAAGGCCGGCTGATGAAGAGACCGAAGAGTCTGAATTTGAAGAAGAAGAAGAAGTTCCTCTCGTTCCTAGGCACATCGCGAAAAGGCATATATTCAAGCAGGGAGCTCCATCCACTTCTGCTTCTCCAACAGTGTTACCGGCTACTCCATCATCATCAACCACACCTCCATAGACATCCGCCTCCATTTCATGTACCTCGACTTCATTCACAGAGAATTAGTGGTTCACTGAGTTGAAGGGAAAACTGGACTTCCAAACATTCCGAATATTCCAACTCTCTCAGGCTGTAAAAGAGTAGCAGCAGCACAATGCTCGATTGGATCAAGAGAATGCCGAGTTAAAAACAACTGTGGCTGATCAACAAGGACAAATTCAGACAATGCAGACCCTCATTGAGCAGATATTGAAAGATCTACGAGCTCAGGGGGAGAGTAGCTGCAAGGATGATCAGTTGAGGAGAGTTAGGAGACACGATGAGAAAGGCGATGATCCAGATGCACAAAAAGAAGGTGAGCTAGCAGATCTTTCCCAAAAGACTGCTCAGCAAGCAATCATTCATGGGGAGCCTAGTTCATCAAGTATGGGAGGAGTTGCGGCTTCAAAAGATGGTGAGCATGGAATGATTGAGGCGTTAATAGATCTTGATGATGAAGACGAGTTCGGATTTGATAAAGAAGATCTTGAGGAAGGGGAATTCAACCCAGAAGAAGTTGTGGACTGGAAATCAGATGATGAAGTTATAGAATATGAGGATGATGATGTTGATGAGGTGTTGATCCCGAAGCAGCTTGTCACTGAACAATATGTAAATAATGATCAGAATGTGATAGACTTACATGAGCTTAACTTGGCATCTATAGAAGAATCAGAACCTGATCCAGCTGAAAGGGAAAAATCAAAAGAAGAGATGATGAGGCTATGGTTTAGAAATGAATACAAAAAGACCGAGATTCCTGTAAAGAAGAAAATGAGATTGCCAAATCCAGGAAAGCTGTCAGGACGTATCCTTAGCTGGTTCTTCGACATGGATTTGCAGCTTTTTGTACTTAAAAGAAGAGATGGGCTTTAGTATCTGAGGAGAACCTTAAAAGGCTTTAATATATTGCCCAAACGTGAGGTGAAGGAATTGGCCTGGAAGGAGCTTATAAACTTGGGAGACGACCCCTATGCTGAAGTGATTGCAAAGATTATCAAAAGGGAGGGTAGATCTGGGAAGTTTGAAAGGCTAAAGCCAAGGTCAGGCAAAAAAGTTGAAGACGAGATGAGAATAGATCCTCACACCTGTAAACCATGGGCTAAGATGGGTTACAAGCCAGTCCGATGTTTGAAGAAAGTTCCGTTGAAGTCTATGTCACATGATGTACATGCAAACATGAAGTGGTGGTTTGTAGACAACGAAACGGCTAAAAAAGTTATGGAGGATCTAGAAGAGAAGACAATTTTGAAAGTATACGATCTGCTGCATCTAATTAACCTATCCAAGGATGACCTGGAAAAGCTTCATGATAAGCCGATTTTCTTTCACGAAGGCTGGAGATCTGAAGGCAGGAAGTTCCAAAAAGTTGTAAGGGTTTGTATAGAGCAGGGATTATATGCAGGTAGTAATTTGAATAGACCTAGTACTTAGACAAAATGTATATATAGTTAAAGATATCGTCATGGGGGAGTCTATTAGTGCATCCTATGTGACGATAGCAGTCTAAGTATAATTTATATTTTGTAATAGTTCAAGTGGTCGTAATTGCACATTAATACATATGTTTGATATATGTTTTATATTGATTATATATAAGTTTGAACTTGGTTGTAATTGATGTTTTACTTAAGTCAAACATAAGTTCAAAGGTAAGTTCAAACACAAGTTCAAAGGTATGTTCAAACATAAGTTCTAGAACAAGTTCAAAGACAAGTTCTAGAATAAGTTCAAAGGCATAGATTCGAACTTAATGGTGGACAAGTTCGTGGGCTTGGGCCTTCTCGAACTTTTCCATGCCAAGTTCGAAGTTAAGGCCTATAATTAAGAGTTAATCAGTTTCAATTAAACATATTTGGCAGAAATTAGTATTCGGGCGATTACGAACTTGCAGAGAGTTTTTAGAGTGCTGTTGGAGAGAATCACGTGTCAGGACGTTCGAGTTTACGTCTATCGTCGTGTGTGTCTCCGTGTTTCGTGTGTGTGATCAATCCGTTAAGCCACTAACGAGCATTCCGCACTCGTTGGACGACGTCGCGTCAAGATTGGATCCGTAGGTAGGTGACCTTACAGAGAGCTGATGGAAAAACATACCAGTTTAATGAATCAGATTTATTGAAGATTTATATTATAGATGTTGAAGATTTATTTGCTGAAATTATATTGAAACAAGAGAGAGGAGAACTGTAGATTTGCTCTAAAAGCTATCTTACATTTCATGCATACCAAACTGGTCTTGATGTCGATTCAAGATTTGCAAATAGGTGTTGAAAGAGGTATGCGAAGGATTAATGTCATTGCACCTAACAGACAGATCAAAGACATAGAGAAGCTCAAATAATATCAAGTCATTCTTGATAAACATCTAGTTGTTATCTACAAAGATAAGAATTAAGACAAGAAAGCAATGAGGATGATCGAGCTCAATAAATATTCAGATAGTACCCTTCAAAATGTTATGTATGCATTGAAATGGATTTTAGATCATAATGTTATGAGACGTTTAAAAGGTGGTGGCATGATTCCGTATAATAGGAGATTAATCGTTGACTTTCTGTCAGAAATTGAATCAAGGTTGAAAAGCTGAAGAAGCATTAGAAGATTTGAAATGACGCTTGGCTTGAAAGACTAAAGATGGATTGCAGTTCATAAAAGGGGGATAATGTTGGGTTTTATATTTTATTTATGAATGTAATTGTTCATGGGGGGCTTATTGTAAATTTTTAATTCTTGTAATGTGTAAATAGGAGTCAACAGTACTTTTGTGCGTACGAATGTGTATGCATCAGTACGGATAGGTCAAGAGAATTGTTTTCTGTGCAAGAAAGAAACCGCAAGTACATTGTAATATTCTCTTATTCTCAATCTAATCATTCAGTCATTGTTCATCTGAATTGCTGTTCTTATTGTTTAAATTCATATTGAATTTTTTGATATTGAAATAACAGACAATTGACTAATAGAATTAAATATCGATACCAATCACTTAATTTATCAACACGACAAGCGCTCAAATCAACCAATTAATACCGAAACACTAAATTGACTAATCAAGTCACTTTAGAAACGAATTTTCAATGTAAATCAATTCTATCATCACAATAATGCCTAAGAGTCAATTAAAACCTAAAATTATATTCTTAATATTTACCGAACGATTGTCAAGACAATAATCCTCATATCGTCAATAAACCGTGAGATTTCATTTAAAGCTTCAAACTTTAATCAACTTAATAAAAAAGCAGGTTTATCAACATTTTATGATCACAATAATGCTAAAAAGATGATAAAAATATGATTCCTATCAAGAATTATTAACCAAGTAATCAATCATAAAACGGACTAAACCCAAAAACCTTCAATCAATCAATAAAATTTCCGTCAATACATTTAAACTGTTATCCTAAGCAGGTGAACAAATAAACTACTAACGATTCATTATAAAAACAGAATAGAAACTAAAATTAATAGCATTTATTATTAAAAGAAAGAAAAAGGAACGAACGTACCGAAATCTTGCAAAAAGGACGAAAAACTAACGATTACCGCTAAATGAATGCTTCAATCCGCACAAATATCAACTCCCGAATAATTAGTCTAAAACTAAGTTAAACCTACTTGAACGTGCCCTAGCCTGTGTAGTTGGTCATAGCATCTCCTATAGTCGTAGGCTTTATCTTCAATCGTTTTAGAGATGCCTATGGTCATAGGTTTTATCTTCTATTGTCGAAGAGCTGCCTACGGTTGTAGGCTTTAAAGCGTATAGGTGTAGGGTTTAGCAATCACAATTCAAGCATCGTTTTCTAAGAGAAATTCAAGGAAAGCGCACTTGTCGTCACTTTTGTTCCATTTTTATTTCCATTGTCAATATAAGGGCTTCTTTTCTTCAAAACACAAATTTGAACAAATTAAGTATCTTTACCATATTTTTCCAGTTAAAAACCGACTAAAATGTAAGGTAAATGACGTCAAATATGTATAAATATGACCATATCAAAATACCCTACACTTGAGCTTTCTTGTCCTCAAGCAAACTACTACATAAATGTCTTTACTCAGGCGTTGTTAATACATCCTGTGTGACGATAGCAGTCTAAGTTTAGATAGCATTTTGTAAAAGTCATTTTACTTGATATTGAATATTAACAACTGTTTGATATATATGTTTGATTATGTATGTTTGATATTGATTGTTTGTATGTTTGAACTTAGGGTAACGTATTACAATAAGTTCAAACATAAAGTACCAAGGTAAATTCAAGCATAAGATAAAACATAAGTTCAAACATAAGTTTGAAAGATAAAGTTCGATTTTAGGCTAAGTTCGAATTTGTCAAAGAGGACAAATTCGAATAGGCCTTGGGCCAAGTTCGAATTTGTCCTTGACAAATTCGAACCTGTCAGTATAATTAAGGGTTAATTCGATTAATTAGGAACTTTTGCAGACTTTTGCAGAATTTGTCAGATGATTAGCAGAAGGCGATCTCGAACTTGATTGCAATCAGCGAGTTTTGTTCGTAGAGAATCATCGTGTCGGTGCGTTCTAAGTTGTTCGTCTATCACCATGGTAGTCTCCGTGTTTCGGTGTGTGTGATATATCCGTCAAGCCGCTAACGATGATTCCGCACTCGTTGGAAGGTGTCGCGTCAAGATAGATCTGTAGTCAGCAGACCTTACAAGTGGTATCAGAGACAGGTTAGGGTGTTCGTGGTGTTCTTCGTGTTCACTAGAAACATCTGTGGTTTCTTGACATTTTGGACGGCCAAAATCACATTTTTGGAGGATTTCAAGTTTATCAAGTAAGATATCGGAAAATAATTTGCATTAGTTCAAGTTTTTGGTTGAAATCAATATTTTTAACCTTCAAAATATTGGTTTAATATGAAACCTTGAAAAAATCGAATTATTAGCCGTTTTTCGAACTTGCGGCGCTTCAGTTTATCAAGGGGGTATTAAGGTTTACTGAAATTTCGAGTTTGCCAGAAAATACGCTCTTTTCGAAGTTCCTTGGGTTTGATTCGAGTTTGGCCACTTCGAATTTGCTCAGTTTCGAATTTCTAATAAATTCGAATTTAGGAGTTTCGAATTTAGTATACCTTCGAGTTTGTCTTATATTTCGAATTTAGTTGGACTTCAAACTTAAGTTCGATTTTAATTCCAAACAAGTTTAAAATTAATTAAATTCAAATTTACTCAAATTCGAAAGTGTTAATTTAAATTAATTAAGTTTGAATTCAAAAATTTTTGAAATAATGACAAGTATACAAAGGTTTATTGAGATGGACCACGAGGTCGGAAAAACAAATTCTCCACCAAAGTTGATGAAATTGGAGGATTGTTATTGGTGGAAGGATAGGTTCGTCGACTTCGCTAGATTTAATGATATGAGGATGTGGATTTGTATAGACGAGGGATACGTTCCACCTACGGCAGAGGTTGAAGGTCGTCAAAGAGTCTTGTCATATTCAAAAATGAAGGACGATGATAAGAAGCTTTATGAGGCCGAGAACCGGGCATTCGCTATCATTAGAATGACACTACCTCATGAGATATTGCACACTTTCCGCAATCAAAAAACAGAAAAAGAGCTGTACGATGCTTTGGAGAAATGGTGTGAAGGTAATCCGAGGGTCAGGAAAAATAGAATGGAAATGCTCAAGCAGCAGTTATCGATTTTTAAGGCTTTGAAAAATGAAAAGCTGGATAAGACCATTACTAGATTCTATCACCTGCTGACTGAGTTAGACAACCACGATGTGGAGTATAGTGAGATAGAGAAGATTGGGAAAATTCTGGATGCTTTACCAGCCAAATGGGAGATGTATGTGGTGTTGATAAAGCATGATGAAGACAAGTTCTATACTCTAACTCTGGAAAATGTCATAGGAACGCTGAGAGCCTATCACTTTGAATTGCTGAAGAAGAAAAGGGATTATGAATAAGAATAGGATCCGGACATGTATTTTGGGAAGTCCAAACCTTCAGGGGCAACTGACGTGAAGACGGCTACAACATTCTTTTCAGGAGAAACATCGACTCTGGTTGAATCAGAAGACTCAGTGAGCCGGGCTTTCTAAGGGTTTTCCAGACCGGAAGAAAAACCAACTCAGTCTACATCAACATCTCAAGGATATTCAAAGATGCCGATGAGCGCAAAATCAGCTGACGACCATCTGAATCTGTCGGCTTCATTTGTGGCCGCCTACGGCAATTGCGTACAAAGGAAAATCAACGATCCTGCGCTTTGGGATGAGGATAATGATCAGGTAGATCCTGATGATCTAGAGGAAATGGATCTGCAATGGCAACTGGCCATGGTGACTCAGCGAGTCAAGATATTCATCAAGAGGACGGGCAGAAATCTCAACGTCAATAACAATAAGATTGGGTTTGATAAATCCAAAGTTAAGTGTTACAACTGCCAAGGGTTAGGACACTTCGCTAGAGAGTGTCAAAGACCAAAAGTAGAGAACTACAAGAACCAGTACCAGAATCAATCTCAAGGGAGATATCTGTCGGGTAGTTCAAGCAGTCAGGCAAATATAGCTGGTCTGTTAACCAATGTAACATCTGACAGACAGCTCGATAGAACATATGACTGGATTAGACATCCAGAGTCGAACGCTGGAGCCTTTATGGCTGAAGAAACCAAGACTGGAAGTGTCAGAGCAGAGAAAACGACAGGGGACAACAATCAAAATGATATCAGTCCTATGTTGGTAGACAATTCTGGAGTTCGCTGCACAGATTGTCAATGTGGAATCTCATCACACCAAGGTAATTCTGAATTTCTCTATTTTTCGTGATTTATGTGCTTTGTTTGCTACGTCTAACGATAGATTAAACTTGGTTCTAGAATCACATCAAATTATAACTGCTCAGAATGAATCCTTAAAATCAGACAATGCTAGCCTCTTATATATAAAGGAAAACCTTAGAAATAAGCTTAAGGCAGATGAACAAGATGTCATAGTTCTAAAAGACAAGCTATGTGAGCAGTGTGTTAGATTAGAACTGATGTATGAACATGTTGAGGCATTGACCAAAGAGCTTAATATCAAAGAAGTTGAGCTAGCTGAATCTATGGTTAAGGTAGCCGAGGTAAACAGTAAACTGGAAAAGTTTAGGAACTCATCACTCAACCTAGGGAAGATCTTAGATGCACAGTGTCAGTCTAAGAAACTTGTAGGTCTAGGGTATCATGAGAGTCCTCCGCCTTTCAATGATAATTATGTACCTCAGCCTCAGGATAAGACTGATAAACCAGTTGAATCAGAGGTAATGCCTGAACCTGTGTCTGAAATTGTTAAGGATCAAGAACCTAAGGTGACTAGTACTAATGTCAAGATTAAGAAGGTCAAATTTGTGCCATCCTCTAGTGATAAGCCTGTAGGACAAGCCAAAATTGACTTTAATGATCAAGAGGAGGAACCAGTCACTACAGATGAGACGAAAGAACCAGACACTAGTGAGACACCTAAGTCAAAGGGCACACATAAAAAGTCGATTGACAAAATGTCTTGCTTTAGATGTCATGAAAAGGGACATGTTGCTTCTAGTTGTCCACATAGGAAGGTAGATCCTACACATAAAACTGGAAAGCCGGAACGACATAAACCTTCTACAAGTGTTGCAAGCACAAGTGCTTCTCATAACACCGAGAAAATTGTGCAAGCCACACCAAACTCTGCTGTGAAACAAACACCTGTGTCAGGTCGAACCAAAGAAGTGATTAGGACTAATTCACCAAATAGAGTCACTAATCAATCTAGGTCATCACCACAACAAAATTATAGTAGTACTACACCTAGCAGAGCTTACACTCCAGTTAGGTCACACACTCCTGTAAGACATCAAACACCAGGTAGAGCTCAGGGATATCAATCAGAATTTCCTTATAATCGAAACTATTCAAGAGCTCCATAGAAAATGCCTACACAAAGGTCGAGAGTGAATTCAAATCACTCTGCACCGCAACAGACTCTAAATCAAAAACCCAAGTCACCTGAAAGGAGAGATGGGTATTTGAAAGAGTTCAAGTATGTGGACGAGAATGGTCTTACCAAGTCAGTCATGGCTTGGGTTCCCCGTGTTAACTAACCTCTTTTCTTTCATGTGCAGGAGATAACTACAGGTCCAAACAACAAGTGGTTCGTTGACAGTGGTTGCTCTAGGCACATGACAGGGGAAAGAAGTCTACTCGCAGACTTCAAGGGACTAGGGGATTTGTATCATTCGCTGGCAATAAAGGAGGGAATATTACCGGTACCGGAGTCACTACAACAAAATGAACCTAAAGCAACATGGGAAAAGTGTTGTGTTAGGCCTTAAAAGTGTTGCTATAGGCCTAATGCGACACTTTATGTAGTGCCACCATAGCCAACGTCGCCTTAGGTCTAAAGCGACACTTTCACGAGATAATGCAACACTTTTCAAAAGTGTTGCCATTATTTTATAAATGCAACACTTTTTAAATGCAACACTTTTTGTATCCTAAAGCAACACTTTTTAATGTGTTGCCATTATTTTATAAATGCAACACTTTTTATACTCTAAAGCAACACTCTTAAGTTACTGTTACCAACTTATAGCAACACTTTACTTATCAAATGCAACACTTATCAAATGTTGTCATTATATAAATGCAACACCATTATCAATCTATTGCAACACTTTATTATTGTTTTAAATTTAATGCAAATACAAATATTTATTAAATTTAATGCAAATACAAATATTTATTAAATTTAATGTAAATACAAATATTTATTTAACAAAAATAATATCATTTCATAACATATCGATCACAAGTATTTCATGTATATAAATGTCTACAACCAAAATAAGGATCATCAAATGTATAAGCAATACAACAAAAAAGTAAATTACAATATTGAGAATGCATATCCAATTCCTCTTCTTATAATTTCTTGCCTATCATGCACAACTCTCCTTCTGTCGATCACTTTGCATATGTCAAAAGAAAGTAACTAACCTGCAACATATGAAAACACGTACAATATATATCATATCATTAGTGTGTTTTCTAAATTATAAATGATAACAAAAACATTATGAAGTAGTATTACAGTGCAGTAAAAACAGTAAAAATAAATAGTGTAGTAAAAAACAGTTTAAATATAGCAAAAACATTTTAAAAAACAGCAAAAACCAGTTTAAAAAAAAGTATTACTAAACACTAATAACAGTAAAAATAAATTTAAAAAGACAGTACATATTGATATAATACCACAAATCACTCAAATTGATATATCAATACATATTATCATTTCTCAAGTCATTTTAGTTTACAATCTAGTTCAATAACAAAAAATTAAAATACATATATAAAAATTTTAATAGAAGTCTATAAACTATACAAGAGTTAAGAAACAAAAGACTAAACTAGTCATCAGGCCGGTCTAATCAATGTAAGCAAGATTCATGTATAATACAAATGATAAATGAATAGCAAAAAAACTTACGATTAGATTATGTCTAAATCGAAAACTTTGCAGTACCTTAAAGATATAGGAAGTAGCTCTATAGCTGTATATCTTCTCACCCGGTAATGAACTTTAATCCTATCACCTTTGTGTGCTTGAATTTCACAAGATGTTGGCTTGTGCTGCAACAACAATAAAAGGGATGTTCAGCCATACAGATCAGAAATAGACCATACCAACAAAAAAAAATAACAGACCATAAAAAAAAGTAACAGACCATACCAACAATTTGATATCAAGTGAATATCAATAAGAATTGAATCCGGTCCATGATCGTACAGTAAATATAGAAGTAAATGACTGAACTGATGACGATTTTATTGGAGTTTTTGGTGCTTCGTCCTTTTTTTTTTTTTTGCAGTATGAGAAATGAAAACACTTCATAGCCTCCCAAAGATTTATTGCTTTAGCTGCGAAATATCATATTACAATGAAAATTGTTCAAGCTAAGAGTATATATTCATAAGAGATCCATATAGATACATACATACATTCAATTATATCGGCTAAGAGTATATACTTCAATTATATCAGGTAATTTTCTTGCTATTGAACATCAGGTTGTGCATAATAATTATCATATGATAATCAAGAATTTAGCATAACCAATAATCAAGAATTAATATACAAAAACTGAAGAACCCATGAATCAACTAATCAGATAATCACGTTAAATAAGTGAAATAAATCGTTGTGAATTAATGAAAGAACTCACCTTTAATCAGGTCGAAAATTCTTCCTGCCAAAAATAAAAGAAAAAATCAAGTGAAAAAGTTAAGAAAAAGATTTATTAATTCTTGATTAGTAACAATTGACTTTCACACTTTGACTATCTTTTGGTGTCAATATTATGTGAAAATTTCCCTCTTAACATATGAAGATCTAGAAACTGACTTCTTGAATAATGGGTTTTGTTCAAACTAGTTACCTCATTTCTTATCAACAAAATTCAATCTTGATGATAAAAGGTGTTGACTTTAACCATTTTTCGAAATGGGGAGTGTTTAATTTACCTCATTTACATCTGAACAGCTTGTAATTTAGTTCTTGAAGTATGGAAATTGTAATGGGTAGAGTTCAAGGGAAGAAAACTTCGATATTCATAAAATCGCTTTACCCATTCTTCGACCGACCTGCGTGATGACAATGAGAGACAAAAAGACAGAAATGGTGGTGCGTGATAGTGGAGAGCAGAAAAATGATCGACATGTATGTATTTTAATAGGTCTGTATTTTTTATTTTTCTTTTGGTTTTTTAACTTTTCTATCTTTTCAAAATTTAAAGAGAGAGGGGATAGTGAAGAAATTGGAAGAAGAAGTTAGAGAAAGTCAAAATTGAGTTTTGGTAATTGTTTTATGAATTGTCAATTTGTTATGTATCAGTTGATGGTTTTATAAAGGTGTCAATAAAAAAATAAATTTACTAAATTAAAAGGGTAATTTGGTAATTGGCTTATTCAGACAGATTATTTAGCACATAACAAACAATAGTAACATTTTTAGCCAGACGGTCAACTTAATTCAGATATATAACTTAATAAAAAAAAACAATCAAACACACCCTTATTGTCAATGTGTAGCTTTAGAGCGAAGTTAAATAAAAAGACAACAATTTTTAAATGTGTTGCATCAAAAGTATTGCATTAGTTTCGATTTGTAGTAGTGCTACATGCTTCAATATTATATTATAATATTATAATTATAATTATAATTATTATTAATTTGTTAAATTAAAAGTTAAAATCTTTTAATATATATATATATATATATATATATATATATATATATATATATATATATATATATATATATATATATATATATATATATATACATATACGTGCGTAAAATATTTTTTAAATTAATTGTAATATATTATTGTTTTTATTTTTCTAATTAACCAATTTAATTTCTAAATATTGCCCTCTTTATTTAAAAATAAAACATGTATTATCAAATCTTGTATTTTGTTAATCCTAAGAAATCAGGCATTGAACTTTTATGTGTATTTGTTAATCAAAATTACAAAACAAAAAAAATAGTATATTCAACACTTAAAAACATGTCATATTTTTTTCATTATAAATGCAACACTCAAAAAAATGTTTTTTTTTTAAAATGTGTTGCATTTTTTTCATTATAAATGCAACACTTTAAAAATGTGTTGTTTTTTTTTTCATTATAAATGCAACACTCTAAAAATGTGTTGCATTTTTTATTGAAATATGCAACACTTTAAACAAATGTTGCAATTTTTAGTAAAAATTACAACACTTTAGAAAAATGTTGCATTTTTTTAGTAAAAAAGGCAACACTTTAAAAAAAGTGTTGCAATAAATCATTATATGCAACACTTTTTGTCAATGTGTTGCTTTAGATCGAACTTAAATAAAAAAGCAACAGTTTTTAAATGTGTTGCATCAAAAGTGTTGCCTTAGCTTCAAAATGTAGTAGTGAGTGGTCACTAATGGGACTATCAAACTGGATCAAGTTTATCACGTTGATAAACTGGTTCACAATCTCATTAGTGTATCTCAAATCTGTGATAAGAAGAACTCAGTACTATTCACGGATACTGATATGTTAGTGCTGAAACCGGAATTCAAAGTACCTGAAGAATGGATACTGATGAGGGCTTCAAGGAAGAATGACATGTACATGCTAGATATGAGCAAGCCGGAATCTTCGATTGGACCAATTTGTCTACTATCTAAAGCTTCAGAGACGGAATAAGTTTTATGGCACAGACGCGTGGCACACTTGCACTTAAGAAAAATGAACTACATTACGAAATATGGATTGGTGCAAGGTGTTCCAATGAAGAGTTTTCAGTTTGAGGACAAGTGTCTACCATGCAAGAAAGGAAAACAACATAAGAAGGCACACAAGTCCAAGACTCAGAACTCAATAGCTGCCACGTTCGATTTGTTGCATATGGACCTGTTCGGACCAATCAACAAAAGGAGTATAGGTGGTAGTTGGTATTGTTTGGTTATTACTGATGATTACTCATGCTTTTCTTGGGTTTTCTTTTTAGGTACAAAGGACGAGACAGCTGCAAAGCTCATGGGGTATCAAGACCAAGTGGAAAACTCATACGGGACGCGGGTTAAACGTATCAGGAGTGATAACGGAACAGAATTCAAAAACACAGATATTGGTGTATATTGCCTATCAAAGGGCATAGTGCATCAATTTAGTGCACCATATGAGCCACAACAAAATGGGGGTGGCAGAACGGAAAAACATGACTTTGATTGAGGCAGCAAGGACCATGCTCTCGGATTCAAAGCTTCCTACCATGTTTTGGGGGGAGGCAGTGAATACCGCGTGTCATGTTTTAAACAGGGTCCTTACTGTCAAATTATTGAACAAAACCTGTTATGAAGTTTTGAATAAAAGGCCACCAAATTTAACTGGCTTCAAACCATTTGGGGTACCATGTACGTTAATGAAAACAAAACATCAACCTAAATCTGGTGAAAAGGTTGACGAAGGTTATTTCCTAGGTTATGTGACGAACTCACCAAACAAACGGGTTTATAACAAATCAAATGGTACAGTAGAGATTCTGTATAACATTGATGTCACAAGTTATACACATGAAGCCCAAACTGGTCCGGAATAGATTTTTGATTACGAAAAATTGTTTGAATCATTTAACATTCCTTCGGATGGAAATGCATGTACAATCGAACAGGACTTGTCGTCATTAAATCTGAATGACGAGGGTCAAAGTTTTCCGAGGACGACCTTTCCATCAGCATCTGAGCCTACAACAACTGAAGATGGATCTCTGGGAGAAAATGATTCTGAAATACCTACAACGAATATCAGGCATCAAGTTCTAACTCTGAAGACAATGTCCACGAGGAAGAAAACGTGGAGTCTGAAGTCGTTCCCCCGTTAGGAGAGATAGGATCAAATTCGGGAGATAATCTTAGGGTTGACGAGATAGAAACATCTAGAATTAATAAGGATCATCCAGTTGAGAGTATCATAGGAAATCCTAATGCTGGTGTGAGGACTAGAAGTAGTTTGAATAACAACACAGTGTTGTTGTCGATGATCAATGACTCCGAGGCCTTTCATACTTGCCTCTACTCATGTTTCATTTCGCAAGTAGAGCCGAAGAATGTGCAAATGGCACTAAAAGAAAACTCTTGGGTTGAAGCGATGTAGGAAGAACTGTCACAGTTTAGGAAACTTGAAGTATGGGAGTTAGTTCTGTTACCTCGAGGAGAAGTTGCAATAAGAACCAAGTGGGTTTTTAAGTGCAAGAGATATGATCGGGGTATAGTGACTCGCAACAAAGCAAAGCTTGTGGTAAATGGTTTCAACCAAGAGGAAGGAATCGATTACAATGAAGTGTTCGCGCCAGTGGCAAGGCTTGAAGCAATCCGTTTGTTTCTAGGTTTTGCTTCCTTCAAAGGTTTTAAGGTTTATCAACTAGACGTAAAGAGTGCTTTTCTTTATGGGAAATTGAAGGAACTGGTGTATGTGGAACAGCCGCCCGGGTTTATAGACCCGAAGTATCTAGACAGAGTGTATCGGTTAGATAAGGCTTTGTATGGACTACATCAAGCACCAAGGGCGTGGTACGAGACGCTATCTAATCATCTTTTAGACAACGGCTTTGAAAGAGGGAGAATAGATAGTACGCTATTTGTGAAAAGAAAAGGTGAACATTTCATCTTGGTACAAGTGTACGTCGATGATATCATTTTCGGGTCATCAGACGAGCAGATGTGCAAAGACTTTGAAAAGGTGATGAACTCTAAGTTTGAGATGAGTGCTCTGGGTGATTTAAACTTCTTTCTGGGTTTGCAAGTCGAACAGAGGAAGGAGGGCATGTTTATTCATCAGACGAAGTATGTCTACAACATTCTAGAGTGCTTCGGGATGAAACGAACCAAGTTGACAGCTCACTTCAGCACGCCGATTCAAGTGAATCATACTCTCGGACGGGGTACAAAAAGTGATACCGATGTGGATCCGACGTTATCTGATTGAACCTTTCTTAGACCTTCTCGCCAAAAATATTCTGGTAGTATAGGATGTAAATTAAAAGTATTGTAGATTAGTTTAAGTTTAAATTTTGTTCAAAATTTTACTTTATTTTGTTTTACTTTATTTTATTTTATTTCATTTTATTTTATTTTATTTAGGAAAAAGGTCAAAGTTTCTGAGGATGCATGTTTAATTGAATAAACAAACATTGCGTGAAAATTTTGTGCTTAATGTAAATAAATTTTGCACAGTTTGTTCCGTTACACGAAAAAGTTGAAAAAGTTGAATTTCATTCAAAGATTTTCAAAATTTTCATTTAAATTCGAATTTAAGACAATCGAATTGACATTCGAAACTGTCAGTAATTTCGAATTTAATGCAAGTTTAAAGGTGGTTAGTATATATAGGTCAACAGTGAACATTCATTGTCACCTACCTTCGAGTTTAGCCCTTCGAATTTATCTCTGAGCGATTTCGAACTTAACCTTCCGAGTTTACCGTTTCGAATTTTCAACAATTCCTCGAAGTTTGTTCCTTTGTGTTCGATTCTATAATCAAATCAAGGTATAAACATCATTATTATACAAGATTTAGGTAGTTTAGGACTCAATTTGAGCAAAAATTGACAAATTTTGGGGGTTTAAGGGTTTTGAACTTTGTGATTCAAAATCACAAAGTTTAACCGGTGAAACTTCAAATAAGTTACAAATATCCTCGATTAGAACCTTTAGGACTAGTGAATACAATTTTCTAGGTCTAATGGGGTTTAAATATTGGATTTGCGTTTGAAAGTGACCGAATTCGACTTTGTTCATCTTGTTCGAATTTGTCAGTAAATTCGAACATGTCAGCAAACTCTAATTCAAGTCAAATTCGAACATGTCATTCGAGTTTATCATTAAAATCAAAATGTTTGCATGATTTTAATGTCAAACTTTTAGAAATTCATATGTGTTGTAACAACCCAGCTTTTGATACAGTTATAATCTTTGTACTTTGAGAAAAATAATGTAATTTTATTACATTAATCATTTGAATATGAAAATATTAAGTAAAATATGTTTATGATTTTAATTATTAAAGATGATTAAAATAAAAGAGATGTAAAATACAAAAGTTTAGTGGGTTAAATAGCAAAAATAACCAAAGTTAATATATAAAACCTTAAAAATGACCATTTAAGATCATTAAACACAATTAAACTCTCTCTCTACTCTCTCACTAAAGCAATCGGCCAAGCTCACCAAATCCTTCAAAAGAATTCATCAAATTTACAATTGATTGAAGATTCAAGTTAAAAGGAGTTACAATCATCATCCAACATCAACAATTAAGATCATTTAAGGTAAAATTCATTTATTTATTCGAAATATTATGTGTTTTGGTTCGGTTTTGAGAAAAACCGAAACCTAAGAATTAAATTATGAATTTGTTGTTGCAAGTTCAAGATTTTAGTAGTTTTTGATGAATTTAAGTTAATAGATGTTAAAGAAACAAAATTTTATGGTTAGATCATCCAAATTTTTGTATAAATCGGAAATTCTAATAAATATGGTGTTCTTGACAAAATATCAATATTTTGGATGATCTTGGCAAATTGATGAAGTTATTGATAGGAAAATTAGTATAAAAACACTTAGATAATGATATTACATCAATATATAACATTGCATGTTAATAAAATGAGTTTTTAGTAATTTTTATGAAAAATCCGTATGAACAATATGATGAACACCAAGAACAATTTCTGGGAAAAATGCTAAGTATGGATCCGAATTCGGGTAGGACCGAATTCGGATGTTGTCCATTTCGGACCTACGATTCGGTTCGGATGATATTATTTTCGGATCCCTAGTCTCGGACCTTATGGTTCGGATAATATGCTATTTCGGACCCTACATTTCGGAGGCCTTCAAATTCGGTTCATATGTCCTCAATTCGGATAGGTTCAATTCGGATCTCAGATTTCGGATTGGGTACATGGATCCGAATTTGGTTGGCTAGTTCGGTTCGGATGCGTCCGAATCCGGATCCCAATCCGGGCTGATCCGAAATTTATGATCCGAAACCCAATTTTTATGAATTTTGACATTTCAATTAAATAAATGATTTATATGCATATGTTTTTAGTCATATATATATATATATGATATATATATATATATATATATATATATATATATATATATATATATATAGAAAGCTTTTGAAGATATTATGAAACAAAGAATATGAACAAATGAAAGATTGATAAGATTATCAGAATCAGATAGAGTTACAGATTTTAATGGCCAAAAGATGATGAAATTCCATGATAATGATGATAAAGATGATGAAATTAACATGATATTATCATGAATGAATTTGAACAGGTTCAAGAACAAAGATTTAAAGACTTAAAGACATAAAAGCGGGTCAGAGAATTGATTGACAGAACAGAATTGACAAGATAAAATCCTGAGATAACTCAGGTGGCAGATTCTTATATCTGTTTGACCAAGACCCAGACCTGTGAGTTATAGATATTCAGATTGAACATGCATAAGATCCGGTTGAGATATATTGCTGCTGTTAGATTTATTGACATTCATTTATCAGCTGGATTGAGACCTGTGCACACCAAGGTTGGGTGTTGCCCAGTGGATCATGATAGCTAATTGATTATCATTTCATATTGCATTGAATACTTCTCCAGACATTGCTTATGATTTATTGCTATCATGACTTCGATGACTTTAGCTTTCATTATTTGATCAGACACTTGATAGACTTATTCAGCTTGACTAGCCCTGATGGTCTATTGTTCTAGACCTGGCTATTTCACCAGTTCTTATGAACTTGGTAATGACCTCCGATGTTCCGCCATATTGACTTACTGGTAGCTAGCCCAGTATGTGGCTGATCCCCACGATTTAAGCGTGAGTGTGGCCTGAACATCATCCAATTCTATGATTCTATATCTCAATCATGAGGGCTGTAGCGGCAGCCAAGACATATCACCCTAAGACTAATGACTCCACTTGACACGCATGTTGATATTGAAAATCTATAAACTCACTAAACTTTGCTTACAGATGTTGCATTAATATTTTACAGGAAAAGCCAAAAGAAAATCACCTGCAGGACCTAGTACTTAGGTCATTCAAGATCCAAGTTTTGAAGCTTTCTTAGACCACTACTCAACAAACTCTCTGGTACTGATTGGAAGACAGCAAATGTGGTGGTTCTGGGTAGACTTGACGTGATGTATGATGTTATGACTAGATTAGATGTTACCCTTTTATAACTTTATTTTAAATGTAAACTTAAATCCTAATCTGTAATGTACATGTAATTTTATTATTCCGCAATTAATTACCCTATCTTAGTATGGTTGATATCGTATTGCATATTATGGGACCTAGACTCTGAGGACTGCCCCGTAAGGGAAGGTCTTCACATGTGTTGGATTTTTTACTTACATAAGTTCAAAATAAAACAAATTTGGATTTAATAAAGTTTCATTTTTGTTTTTTCACTTCTAATATATGTTACTATTTATTGTGCAGATATGGGTGAAAGAGCCTTCTTTCAGAAGCATAATTTGATAGTATCGCCAGATCGGGAGCTTCCTGAAGCTCAAGCGTTTCGACCAATGGTGGATTTCTTGGCGAATTCCATAATGTCTTATGCCCTTTCTCATAATGTACAGATCGTACTACCATACGTTAGACAATTTTGGGATCATTTGCAAGTGGATAGTATAGTAACCCCAACGGTGTTAAGGACAAGGGTTGGCGGGCAGCCATTAGTGTTTTCTGCGGATATGTCGCGTAGTGTTTTGCAACTCGGCACAGTAGAACAGGAAGCTGGGCCGATCGACTTCACATTGGACGTAAGGCAAGCAGCTTTTTTAAGAATGGGGTATGGAGTGGATATAGCTAAAGCCTCATATATGAAGAGCGGTCTGATAGGCCAATGGAGGTACCTAGCACACGTCATTATGGTGTGCTTTGCACCTAAAAAGGCCGGTTTTGATTATATAGTTTCAAAGATGCAGTCGGCGATGATTGCATTGGTGTATATTAAGAAATTTAGCTTCTCCGAAATGTTCTTTGCGGAGTTTGTTCATCAAATAACTGCTCATGCGCGGGAAAGATTTCTGATGTATCCGCGGTTCGTAATGATGCTGATTCGAAACTTTTTGCTGAACTTGCCGCAGCTAGCAGATATTCAGAGTGTGGCAGTGATTGATAAGCGAATTTTTGCAGATTGCCAATCACATAACGCCCGTAGGGCTGAGGTGGTTAGAGCACTAGATGCACCTCTTTTTTGTGCCATGGTAAATCCAAATTTTGTAGCCCCAGAGGGTGAAAACTGGTGTGGGGAAGGGCCGCAGCCGCAGCAAGTACAGCCACAGCAGCAACAACAATAGCAACGCCCTCCAGCACAACAAAGAAGGAGGCCAAGAGCTCAAGATAGATCTATTCAGGCTTCAAGGCCAAGCTCCAGCAGGGTACAAGAGTCAATGGAAGCAGGTCCGTCATCGGACGTTGCGGGTTCTTCTGGTGTGGCACCAGTAATTGATCCTCGAGTGGATACTCTGGAGGAAATCTGGGCACAAGGGACTCAAGCACAAGAAGAAATTACAGCTGAGCTAGTTGACACAATCTTAGAGCCTACAACTAGTTTTGATGATCTTATGCTCGACATAGATGAATATCAGCCTGAGGTAGAGGGTCAAGCAGTGACCACCTCATAGTCGTCATCAGAAGAAGCTGAAGAGATTGAAGTTGAAGGAGCAGCTGTTGAATCTGTTATTCCGTCTGTTCGGAAAGGTAGATACGGATCCAGGATTGTGGTAAGTGAAAGGGAGATAGAAAAGAGAGCAGCTAGAGATTCAGATTCAGATGACTCTGATTTTGAGGCTGAAGATACTACTCCTTTAGTGCCTTGGCAAAGGGCCAAAAGGCACAGGTTTATGCAGGGAGCTTTGTCTGCTTCTGCTTCAGAGCCTGAAATGCCTGCCGTTCAACCATCTGTTCAACCATCAACCACGCCATCTCCAATAACATCCGTTCCATCCACATCATCTACATTCATCAGAGCTTAGGAGCAAAGTAGACTTCCAGATAGTCCAAATATTCCAACTCACAAAAGCAGTCAGCGAGCTTCAAGAGCATAATGCAAAAATTGATCAAGAAAATTAGGAATTGAAGACATTTGTCGCTGATCAAGCTGCTGAGATCAGAACCATGAAGTCCCTCCTCGACCAGCTAATAAAAAATATTCAGGCTCAGGGGGAGACCAGCTGCATAGATGCTCAAGAGATTAGAAGAGAAGATGACGATGGCAATGATCCCGATGCACAAAAAGATAGTGAGCCAGTAGATTTTTCTTCTGCTCAGCATACTGAAGTTCAGGGGGAGCCTAGTCAGTCAGGAGTCGAAGGAGGTGAGGCTAGTTCTTCAAAGGCCATTGAGAGCGAGATGATTGACGCTCTAATGGATATTGAAGAAGAAGAGATAGAATTTGATTTTGAAGTTGATATTGAAGAATTGGAAGAAGGAAATTTGTTCCTGAAGAAGTAGTGGATTGGAAGTCTGATGATTAGGTGATAGAAGATGAAGACGATAATGTCGATGAAGTGATCGTTAATTCACAACCTCTCACAGAGCTATAGATACAAAACGAGCACAATGTGATTGATATCGACGAGATCAAGCTAGCCTCAGTAGAAGACTCAGAGCTGGAGGAAGCTGAAAATGAGCCGACAAGAGCTGAATTGCTAAATTTATCGTTCAGAAAGGAAGAGAAGAAGGGAAAGCCGAAGAGGAAGCAGAAGATTAGAGTACCAGGCTCAGAGAATCTTTCTGGTGGAATTCTAAGCTGGTTCTTCGACAGAGAACTGCAGCTATTCATTCTAAAGAAGAGAGATGGACTTCAATACCTTAGGCGGACGCTCAGAGTGTTTAACACACTACCAAAGGTAGAAGTAAAGGAATTAGCATGGAAAGAATTGATTAATATCGGAGAGGACCCGTATGCTGAGGTTATAGCCAAGATAATCAGAAATGAGGGTCGGTCTGGAAAATTCAAAAGACTCAAGCCAAGGACGGGAAAGAGAGTGGAGGATGAATCAAGGATAGATCCTCGCACAGGGAAACCATGGGCTAAAATGGTTTACAAACCCGTCAAGTGTTTGAAAAAGGTGACTATGAAGTCGATGCCACAAAATGTCCTAAGTAACATGAAGTGGTGTTATGTAGATAACGATACTGCAGAAGCTGTGATGGAAGACACATAAGACAGAGTTATTCAGCGAGTGTATGATCCGTTACATCTAACAAACCTATCCAACGACGACCTAAAGAAGCTACACGATCAGCCTATCTTCTTTCACGAAGGATGGAGATCTGAAGCTAGGAAGTTCCAAAAGATAGTTAGAGTATGTATAGATATAGAATTATATGCAGGTAGTAGTTTATATGGTTCAAGTAGTTAACAAAAATGTAAGAAGTAAGAAGCTATCGTCAAGGGGGAGTCTGTTAGTACATCCTGTGTGACGATAGCAGTCTAAGTTTAGATAGCATTTTGTAAAAGTCATTTTACTTGATATTGAATATTAACAAGTGTTTGATATATATGTTTGATTATGTATGTTTGATATTGATTGTTTGTATGTTTGAACTTAGGGTAACGTATTACAATAAGTTCAAACATAAAGTACAAAGATAAATTCAAACATAAGATAAAGCATAAGTTTGAAAGATAAATTTTGATTTTAGGCTAAGTTCGAATTTGTCAAAGAGGACAAATTCGAATAGGCCTTGGCCCAAGTTCGAATTTGTCCATGACAAATTCGAACCTGTCGGTATAATTAAGGGTTAATTCGATTAATTAGGAACTTTTGTAGACTTTTGCAGAATTTGTCAGATGATTAGCAGAAGGCGATCTCGAACTTGATTGCAATAAGTGAGTTTTGTTCGGAGAAAATCATTGTGTCGGGGCGTTCTAAGTTGTTCGTCTATCACCGTGGTAGTCTACGTGTTTCGGAGTGCGTGATATATCCGTCAAGCCACTAACGAGGATTCCGCACTCGTTGGAAGGTGTCGCGTCAAGATAGATCCGTAGTCAGCAAACCATACAAGCCTCAATACAAAATAAACTATCTAGAAACATGCAAGACTTAATAGCATTAAAGATCCGTAAACTATGAATTTGAAGCCAAAGCAAGAAATAACGAGACCACAAGATTCAAAAACTAGAACGTCAATACAAACAACTTCCCACCTCATTACATGAGTTAGCACCTCACACTTTTCGCTCATCACTCATGTGTATAGGCTCGTGCATTTACTAATTCCGCTCAATGACAGACATGATCAACGAATATCAACATATGCTTGAGAGTCAATCACACTATCATCACTTAATGTTTGAAAATAAAGCACATAAAGGTCTTAATGGGTTGTAAGGAGGCTAGGCTAAGGAAATGGGGAATATATGGCCAAAGTGGGGCTAAAAGATTTGGAATCAAAGATCAAACAGCAAGTTATAGAAATGTGTAACCAATGTTGGACCAAATAATAATGATCACTGAGAAAATTACGCAAACAAACTTGCTTGATCTATCAATCTAATTACAGCTCAGAATGAAAGATATTCATATTACTTTCTAATTCAAATTCTTTTTCTGTTCTTTGTTACTCTCTTTTTTTCTTTTTCTTTTTCTTGTCTTATCTTTTTTTTTTCTTTTCTCTGTTTTTGTAAAGCTTTTTAATTTCTGAATTGTCTTATAATGTAATTTTAATTACACTATTTTCTATGTAAGTTTTATTTAAGAAAATAAAATTGGAAATTAAGCTAGTAAAAGATAGGGTTTATTATGAAAAAAACCAACAAGTTTTTGCGTTTTTTGTGTTTTCGTCCTTGTATGTTATTTTTTTTCCGTAAAAAACCTCAAGATTTTTTTTGGTTTAGTGAAATTTGGACATTAGACACTCGTTATAATTTGTGAATCGGGTTTTTAAAATTTGAAAAACCAGGTTCAAATGCCCAAATTTCACTAAACCAAACAGAAAAAAATTAACTTGAGGACTTTTATAGAAAAAAATAACATGGAAGGACAAAATCGTAAAAAAATATGAAAACTTGTTGGTTTTTTTTTATAATAAACCCAAAAAATATATAATTGAGTTATATATGTTAATTATATGCATTTTGATGATAAATTAAAAAGAAATGAAAAAAATGTAACTTATGTGGCCAAATTGAAGATTTAATTAAAGTTCAGCAACTTAGATAAAACGTTCTCGACACACATACACACAAACATATATATATAAACATATATATATAAATATATATATATATATATATATATATATATATATATATATATATATATATATCTTGAGTCTAGTAACTTAGAAATGGTCCTTGTTTTGGTTCTCTTTGGTACCGTAACTTGGCCGAGGAGGTCATTAACCTTTTGCCTTGACCCTAATCTCTTCGATGGTGTTTTATTGATCATTTGTGCATCTAATTCGCCCCTCATCCACCTGATTTTGTTGCACAAAATAGAAATTTAAGTGAGTGTGTGTGCAATACCAAGACTCATCAAAGTGTTAAGTCTCGGAAGTGTAAAAGTTCAGTACTTCAGCAGCCTAAATGTCTATCAACTCACAATATCAATTCCAAAATGTTAATGTATAGTTTGATTAATCCTTTAAGCATCAAACCATCCTCAAATGGATTTAAAAACAGAAACTATCGAGGTGAGTATTGTGATCCGTAATTCAGCAAAGTGAAGTACTGAGACTCATCAAGTGTTGAGTTTTGGAAGTATCAAGTCCACCAACTCACTCTTCATGTGTACCTCACCTCGCATTTAAGTACCTTAACTCGCATACAACTTAGCATATAAACTTATTGAAACACCCATTTCAACATAATATAATTATTAATGAGGTTATATTAGATTAATCATGATTAACATGGTTTTTAAGGAAATTCGGGCATTACCTGTTCGCACGGAGTCAATATGTCTGCTTAATTATAAATCAAGATTTGGAATGTAAAGTAAATTTACAAAATAATTCTAAGTAGTTACAAAAGCTATCATCCATCGAAGACATTAAGTGTCTATATATACACATCTAAGTGTGTTGGTAGACAGACTACCCGAAAGTATCAAAATATTAAGTTAATCTTTACCAAAAGTCAAGGCTTCAAATGCAGTCCGTTTAAACTCTAGGACCAGATCCGGCAATCACCTTGCCTTTACTAACACCACCTGAGATATATAAAAGTGAGGGGTTAGCAAATAAAGTTTGCTAAATTAGTTACTATGTTGATATGGTGTGCAAAACATACAACATGTATAAATGTTAAAATGATTATAAAATGACAAGTGCAGTATCTTTTTAATAAAATAGGGTGAGCATAGCCCATATAATGCGTAGGTCGTGATGCAAAGCTAGCTAACCCGCCGTTGCCAACCAACCAGCTTCCATGTCAAGCGGTGAAACTACAACCGGTTTCCATGTCCGGCCACCTACCCGCGAGCTCATGTGGTGTAGGAATTTATATGCATGAACCCAAAGTAATGCGCTAACAATAATAATGATAATCTCGACGTCTAGTGAGGCAAATGAAATGAGCATAGCTCATAATGGAATAATCAAGTGTAATCATATGAATTATGAGATGAATAATCATCATGAATAGCATGAAAGCCAATGTATGTGACTGTAGATATCAAATACGGTATGTTGGCCATAGGCCATGATCGAATAATAAAACTGCCGGCTAGGGAAGTACGCCAAAACCAGTGCAATGCATCATATAATAGGATGATGCCAAATAGATATGCACAATGTCATAAATAAAATAAACATGTAATTATGTATACAACACACACATAAATGATAGAACTCACTGTACAATAGGCTAAAGATAACCTTTTAGGCTCAATACGGCCAATAAGCCACCTAACGCCCCGAACAGATAACCCGCACTTCTTCCAGCTCCAAACATATCAAATAATGATATTCATGGTATTCATTAGCTTATAATAGTATATCATAAGTTTTGGAAGTTATTTGAAGCGTTTTCGGTTTTAGTTTCTGACTTTATCGGCATCGATATGCCTCTTACCGAGTTTTAAAGACTTGTGGGCGTTATTTGATGATAATCTATGTGTTATATAATTATAGAATGATCCCATGATGTTATAGTATCATTGGGGGGGCTTAGAACAAGTGTTTTGGGTGAACAGGGGCTCGACGAGTCATAACTTGCAGGACCGACTCGACGAGCCAAAACTTGCAGGACCGACTCTACATTCAGCATAGCTTGATGTTTTTTGGTGCCATACTCGTGGTCCTTCCGTTCTAAACTCACTTTTAACATAGCAAAACACCTCTAAACATGTTTCTATGTAATCTTGGACTACTATAACGTATGTGAACATGATTTTACATTTAAACATCAAGAACTCAACTATTTCATTAATTAAATTATTGGTTTTAATCCAAACATTTTCCAATCCAAGTTCATGGATTTTAATAGTTTCTTTCATGGTTATAACTTAGAAATTAACCAATATTTCATTCATAAGCTACTGCCTTTATGGAATCTGAATTTAATTTAGATTTTCATACATACCCATTATCTTCATGAAATCCTAATGAAGAGAAAGGAGGTGATAGCGCACACACTCGCACACAGATATACATATATACTAGCTACATGCCCGCGCAAAGCGGCGGCGGCGACAAATATTTTTTTCGATTACTTGTTCGTTTAATAGATGACGATGATGAATAATATCTTTAAACAACGTAAAAGAAAAATACCTTAAGTTTCAATGTCAGTCAAATATCATAAAAACCATATGGTTACAGACAAAAATATGATCAAATATATTTGTGATAAAAAATTTACAAGCATTTTTCATTTTATGCATCCAAAATATCCAAATATGATAATGCTTCACTTGAACGATCGGTTTGTTGTACATCCTGCAAATAATAAAAGGTTGATAGTTATCAAAGATAAATTATTGAAACATATGAGTACTGCGAACTATAGGATTGTACCTTAATAATCACACAAGACTTCTTGATACACCACATTTGATGTGTAGACTCCATCTCGATTGAATTTTCTTGACAGGGGTCACCAATACCTTTGTAGTACCACGTGATGTACCTCTAGAAAGTGACACGTAAAGTTGTTCATGGGAGAATACCGACTCAGGCAAATAAATGCTAACATTCGGAATTGTCTGTCCCTGAGCTTTATTGATTGTCATTGCAAAGCTAGTCGAATAGGAAATTGCTTTCTTCTCAATTTGAACGTGAACATATCTTCTTCGGATGGACATAAAGGAATTCTCGGCAAGAATACTCTTTTGCCCGCATGTTGACCAACAACTATTTCTGCATCGATAACATTTTGCTGAAAACCTCTGCATATTAATATCGTGCCATTACATAATCCATTTGATGGGTCAATATTCCGTAAGAGTATTACTGGACATCCAATCTTAAGACGAAGATAATGAGGAGGCAAACCACTAACATTTAGAGAGTTTAAGAATTCTATCGGGTAGAGATTATTCTTGTCGTCTTCTGCTTCATCAAAACTATAGTAGTTTTTCTCATCTCCACAAAACCTGTCGATCAGCAAATCATTGATCTCGTCAACACTGTTGTTTTTTGTGGATAATATCGCCCTAGATATGATATAATCCGAAGACCTTCCATTGACTTGCAGAGACGGAAAAACTGCATCGATCAAATCATCCATCGACTTAGCTTTATCAGTGTATGGAATGATCATGTCATCAGGTATGCAGATAAAACTATCATCTATCACCTCCTCATCTCCATCATCGACTCTTGGCAGAAAATCAGAAAACCACGGATCAGCCAGTGCTCTCATATTTATACTTAGTCGTATCTTATTAATCATGGGCCAAAGAGGAAACTTTCGTAGGCTTGAGTCAACAATTTGGGCCCGAATGGCACGTCTCACTACCGGCAACACTTGTCTAAAATCACCTACTAAAATCATAATCTTTCCCCCAAATGGGAGTGCGACCCCTATGATGTCTTGTAATGTTCTATCAAGCGTTTCCACTGCTTGTTATTAGAATTATTTATGCAAAAAACCTTTAAGTTGGACCATTTTTATGGTTAAAACCCTCAACCAATTTTCATTGCACAAAAAATCCTCAAGCAGCAAAAACTCATGGGATTGAGATATTATCGGTTGTACCGATTGAAAGTAATAGGTCACCGTCGACGAGTCATCAGCGACCAACAAACTTTCACTGAGAAATTAAATTCCAACAAAAAAAAATGTGAATTTGAATAATAAAACACAGACAGATGAGTTTGCTGGAAAGAATGTTCGTCAGAGATCAATGATTGGTCAGCAGATTACAACCAGTTCATCAGGTTGCAAGTCAATTTCCTTCTTCAACCTAACTTTCATCTATTAAATTTTTTTTACGGCAGATTTCATGTATTTACAAGAATACAAATTCTCTCGCTCTCTTTTTTTTTTGTTAAAATGGTTGAAGACTTGAAGTAAAACCTTTAATTACAAATAATTGTTTTATTTATGCGTATTCATGGCTACATTCCAATATATAGTAGTGTACCCGCGCAAAGCGGCGGCGGCGATAAATAATAAAAAAACATAATATAGTAATTCAAAAAGAAATTTTATGAAACCAATATTACATTCATCAAAATATATCATTATAAGCTTAGTATTTCAAACTAATAAACTCACCTTAGATCGCAATTCAAGACAATTAAACTCATTTCAAATCATTATCAGATCCCTTTGTGGCAATTTACCAAACCGAAACAATGATCGAACTAAGTCAAAAGGTCATAAATAGGTCTTAATTATGTCCCAAAGCTTTATCATAATCTGCACTAAAAAGACGTAAAATCTATACAAGCACACGAGTTAAAAAAATTCAAAGCTGAAAATCAACGGATTTTTTACCCGACATGTTGTAATCAACGACATTTTTGACCCTTTTATAAATCGTTTCAGCTTCTGGGGTGTAAAATTAAAACAAAGTATATTCTTTTAACCTTCCAACGAAAGAACGCTCAAAATGGAGATACCATTAATTTTATATGATTTTAGGTAAATGTCATACGAACACCAACAAATCAGCCCAAAAACCCTTTAAAACGAACACCAATCGACACTATTACATACAAATGACACTTTCATGTCAATACTATTACGTACATACAACACTCCCAAAAGCACAAGTTAACCAAAATCATTCTTCAAATCCAAATGGGTTTCAAATTCAAAATTAAACACCAAATACTTCAATTCCTGTCATAATATCTGCTACAAAGTTTAACCAAACAAAAGTAAGAACTTAAGTCATGAACTCAAGTCAATAATACGAACCAAAACTCAATTTTAAGTCAAAAACATGACTAATTACCTTATGCGCTTAAGAAATACTCTTAATTGATCTTTAATTCAATAATTTCAACCTCAATTTGCCAAGCATAACTTGAATTGAAGATTGATATAGATGGAGATGACGAGCCATAGGTTACAAAATATTTAGGAAAATTATAAGAGTTAAATATACTTTGGTTTTACTCTCTTAACAACTTAACCCCTAATAATACAAATATACTTTGGTTTACTCTTTTAGCAATGTAACACCTAAAACTTTCATATATAACCCAAATAACCTCTTGAGCTCAAGAAACCTTAAACTTTCCGGGTTTTCACAAAAAATCCGTCCATAATAGTAATCAACTTTGCTGAAATTGCATCATATGACAACAAACTTTCAAATTGAGTCCAATTTTGATGAGACTTTTTGTAACAAGTCTAAAATCCTTAAAAAATACTAAATATATAGACACGTTTAATCATTCATTGATATTTCATACTTTTGGGCATAAAATTGTCAAAAGTATGTTTAAAATAGCAACGAACTTTCATTTAATGTCGGATTTCGATGATTCTTTTTGCAGCACATCGTAAATCTTTTAAAAACATCAAACTTATATAAATATTTCATCATTTATTTCTATTTCTTGATTTTATATATTAAGGTCTTATTTATTCTTTATTTGACTTTTAGAAGCCAAATGAGACTTTTTTATCTTCATCAATTTTAACAATTTTATTTAGCATTTTAATAATATTTAAAAGTTAAGAATTACCTGAGAATAGAAGGTGTTTCATAAGTGCTCCAACCTTCCATAACTAAGTATAGAAATTCATATGTCTTCCAATTTGACAACAAAACTATACATAAAGTAGTTATAAAACAATAGTAAATAGAAATTTCTAACTTCTTCTTGATGCAACTTAGATTCTCTGCAAAATCCTCTAAATGAATGAAATTTAGTTTAGTGTTGATGCATAATACAAAAGTATATGGTTAACTTGAATATGCTTTTAATAAAATACCTCGAAATCCCTTCGATTTGAACCTTTTTTAGCCTGAACACTGAGATTTCAGTGGAGAATTAAGGGACCTTTGATGTACATGTTTTATAAAAGAGTATTGATAAGCCAAGCTCAATATAGCATCCAAATCAAACCAATTTCACAGGATTCTCTGGAGTAGAGAAACAAGTAACAACAGTATAAATCAGCCCCAGCACAACAATAGTTAATCTGGCATACCCAATCAAATGCTAAATAAACGAACCCCCAAAATTAAAAAAGATGTCTTCAGTAAACTATTCATGGACGATTAACAACTCATACAACTCACTGAAACATATTTGGGAACAATAATTCATGGATAATTTGATTACAAACGATAAAAAATTGGTCATCCACTAATCCAGACTCTAAGAATGCAGGAATCAAACACAATTCAACAGTCATTTATATTTTATACTTTTGGGCATTAAAATACCAAAAGTTTGTTTAAAATAGCAATGAACTTTCATTTGATGTCTTTTTTTAATGGTTGTTTTTGCAACACATCCAAAATCCTTTGAATACATCAAACATTTATAATAATTTAAACATTCATTGCTATTTCTTGATTTGGTACATTAAAAGTCTCATTTATTCATTATTTGATTTTTAAAAACCAAATATGAGACTTTTGTTAGTTTAATCAAATTTGACGATTTTATTTGCATATTTTAACAATATTTTTACAACCAAGAATAGACTTGAGCTAGCGAGAGCCACAAAAAGAGGTTTTATCCAACACATTCAAGTAAAGGCCCTAACTACACACATTACATACTTGATTGTTATTTTGTTGAGGCTAAAACACACACACAAATAAAATATTATTGAAGTACTGCTACAACTACTATTTTTGACAGCATATACTCACACACATATGACTTATATACTTGCTACCAATTCACATAAAATCCATGGGCTGTTGGTAATGTTTCTGGTTTTGGACAGCATACACACACATGAATATTGAAGCTTTTCTTTCTGATTTTTGATTCCCAGCATGGATACCCTGAGATTTAATCTCTAGACTTAATCTTGGGGTCAAGGTCCTAACAGTACACACAGTTAGTGTATATATATGTGTGCATGTGTGTGTGTGTGATGTAGCTTTTTGTTGCCAGCAGCACCCACACATACTTTCATATTACACACTTTTCTTAATCATACATACATATATACCATATTGTTGCTGCTCTATTATTTTAACACAGAACACAAGAATTTACCAATTCTGTTTCTTCCCTTCTTAAGACCAAGATCTAAAATCTATATATAATAGTATAGATTCATGTGAAGCTTGCACTCGATCAGTAATTCAACTGATCTTTTTGACACTATCAAACATAGAAAATCTTAAGAAGCTGAAATCGAGTCTCTACGAGGAGTATCATTAAAGGGTCTCAATTATTGAAAGAAAGGTAAACTTTCAATTGATTGTACAATCACAGTCCTGTGTCTCAGGTCAGGAACAACATATTTATTATTGTTAAGATGATTAGATTGGTTGTGAATTCTAAACTCTCTTTTTTTATTGTTCTTTTTTAAACTCTCACTGAATCAGGTTTATGCTCTAACGAGGAAAAGGGATACCATACGCAGAGAGCAAAATAAAAAGAGTGATGTTGCTGCTCTTCTGATGGAAAAAGATGAAATCATCACTCAAGTTATGGCAAAAATTAATTATGCAATCCGATAGTAATCATATTCTCAAGAGAAAAAGGATTGAACAAAGCTACAAATAATTATATTCTCTAGATTCAAGAGTAATTCATAGTTGTCAAATTAGTTTCCTCAAATGTAAACTATTAAAGGGGTGACTAAATGAAATGCATCCCTCAAGTATGTGTTATATATAATGATTTGAAGCATACATTAGATAGCAATTAGGCTAAAAATTTTTCCCAGCTCCAAATCACAAAATAAGTAAACAGAAGGTCTGAAGGTAGTAACTACTAAATAGATGCTAACACGAGTTTTTCTCAAATGAGTATTGAGTACTTGGAGATTATTATGTAGTATAAATGAAATGTTTTATCAAGTCGCTAACTTAAAAGTATGAAGAAAAGCATTGACCAGCGAGGTGAGGCAAACGGAAAAGTTATAAAATCCATCCAAGACAAAGTAGTACAAAGAACAATTTCAGCTTCCAGAATGCATGTACAACATAAGGATGGTTAAAAAATTAAGGGCAAGTAAAACTAAAGTTCTTCTGTATGTTAATGAATAAAGTATATTACTAACAAAGAAAATAAACATTATAATCCCAAGCGCAGTGGGTGGAGAGTGAATAACAAAGAGAAAACAGCAACAAGCATCCTTTTCCTAAAATTACTATGTGCTGAAATTGTTTATTTCTAGCATCAAATTGAGACACCCTGATATCAAATTTGAGCAGCCATCTAAAGGTGTGTATGTCTTTACAACTACATATATTTTGTGCAATAAGCAAAGCACAACTTAGCTATGTTGTGCTATGAGATTTTTAAACAGAACTACTCAAGGAAAATTAGCAAAACCTTAATTAAAGAAAATTATTGTAACTTAACAGTTAATTCAGACTAATGAACATGACTATAGAAACAATTAAAACCATGCTGGTATCAACAATCTTTGAATAAAATCTGAAGCAAATCCCAGAAGTCCTAAACCCATGAAAGTTCATCAATATATAACCAGAATAAATTCCATACATCAACAACCCAAAGAACATAAATGACTATCAAATCACAAGAACTGCAGCTCAGAAAATATGTATTATTAAAGATTCTAGGTATATGTCATGTATCAAAGACCCTCCCTTTAACCCCAATTGGAAAATTGAGGTCTATTCAATAAACAACCTAAGAATGGAGGACTAAATTAGATATTGGACAAAAGTCTCACTGTTTTTTTTATGGAAATCATTCCTACTTAAGGACTATACTTCATAATTCTAGAACACATACCACATTTTGATGATTAAGAAAAAGGATGGGAAGAAGATTAAGAACACATGCCACATTTTTAGCTTTTAAAACCCTTGATGCCAGATGTGGATTCTCTAAAATTAACTTGCTTTCTTGAATTAATCTTTGAGCAAAATATGGTTGTGAAGGCCCAAAGAAGGATCCAAAGCCAAAGCTGAAACATATAATATTATTAAATGTAAAAAACAGAGTATGGAATATTCATGTTCACATTTGAGAACACCACAATTCTTATGGGGATGTACCTTGATTTAACTTAATATGCTTTAACCGTAAATAATATTTCAGATCTGAAAAAATTGAAAAACACTTACCTGTTGTGTAGCCATGGATATCATCAAATCCTTCAAAAAAATTGAATCTTTTCACAGTCAAAGCAAACCCCACTTGCTCAAATGGAATAAAACCTCCAAAAACCAATAAATCAGGGAATAAAACCTCCAAAAAACCAATAAATCAACAGAAGCCGACGTTGGGGGTCCTCACCCCTTGGGCCAATCAATCAAGCAATATCGAAGTCTAATACAAAGCAAACCATAAAAAAACAGAAGCAATTAGATAATGAAATACAAATCAGACCATCATAAACCATCAAAAAAATAAATAAAAAGTCATGATAGAAATCAAAAGATGTTGATTAAGGAACACAAAAAATCAACAAGATATATTATGTAATCAATTCTAGAAATCAAAAGCAATAGATTTCAAATTTGAAATTAGAAGCAATCAAATAAACCAATAATCAATTTCAGATGAAGCCAATTGGTTTTATGAACAATCAGTATCATGCTATAAGCAACAAATCTGATAATATAAACACGAAATCAAAAGCAATTATTACCAGCAGTGATGAAGAGATCCACGTCGACGAAGACGAAACCAGAAATCGGAGATTTGTGATTGGGTTTCACTGTACTGCTACGAAATCGGCTTCGCCACCAGCAATTTATGTGAGAAAACGACGCTATCTCTGCTAGCCGCTCTTCTTCTGCTTTCGCCTCCATTTCTGCCATTTTTTACTCAAAACTGACGAAGCAGACCAAAAATTTGGCAATGAGAGGGTTTCTTTGAATGTTCATTCAAATCCAAATCAGCCTTGACAGACTTCACCAACTTCTCAAATAGTGTGGATTGTGTGGCTTCATCTATTATTCAATGATTTCTCACACATGATTTGGAGAAGGAGCAGGGAAAAAAAAAAGAGAGGAAGAGTTTTTGTGGGCTTCTCGACGTGTAGTTATTTTTAGGAGGGTGAAGAGTTTTTTTTTTCTGAGAAGAGAGATGAATGAATGATCGTCTATCTATCAACGATAAACATGGGGAGAATAAAAAGAAAAAGCAGGTTTCCAAGAACACAGTTTTCAAGAATTCAAAATATATAAACAAATTTGTTTTGATTTTTATTTTGCATCATGTACTTCTACATTATGCTTTAAAAACAGTAAGTCTTAAAATTCAAGACATTAGCTTTAGGAAGTTGTAAATTGTGCATTCTAACTTGTAAAAAGCTAAATGCTTTATTAGTAGTAGTATATATATATATATATATATATATATATATATATATATATATATATATATATATATATATATATATATATATATATATATAAGAGAAAGGAGGTGATGGCACACACACACACACACACATATATATATATATATATATATATATATATATATATATATATATATATATATATATATATATATATATATATATATATATATATATATATGTATATGTATATATGTATACACACTTAATTAATACAAAGGGGATTACCTTGATTCTTGGAAAGAGAATTTGGTTGCTTCAATTCACCAACTACTTAGTCCCAAAGTCAAACAAGATGGAGCCCTAAATTTGTTTAATATAAGTGTGTGCAGAGGATTCTCAAAGGAAAGAGGGAAATGAGAAGGCGTCGATTGGGGGTGAGTATTTGACCCCAATTGGTCAAAATTCTCTAATAGGCCCCTTCCGCATTTCCTTTATCAAATTTTTAGTCATAATTCATTTCCTTTCACTTTTCTCATTTTAGTTGTATCTCCATCTATGTATGCTAGAATTTCTTGTACCTTTAGCTTTAGGGACTTGTACTTGATTATTGTCAATATACAAGTGACAAAGTATAATAAACAAGCTGTGTAAGCTTATGGCTAGGATTTTAAATTCTACTCATAATTAAACATCTAAGTAGAACCCATTCGACCTTTTTATTAAATATAATTAGTATCTTGAATTTCAAGGGTATTGTAATAAGGTATGAATTAACTAACTCAATACATATAACTATCATTTATTTAATTATAGTTTTATATGGTAGCGTTAATATACATATATTTTCTGAACAGATATAAATTCCTTCCTTACCTACTGATTATCGTAACTAAATCACTAAATTTTCGATTTAGTGTATAATTAGTACTTTATAAATTATATTAAATTTGAGGATGTTATTCAAAAATTGCAAGAGGCTTTCAATAAGTATTAGTATGCTGGTTATGGGCAATTATAAGTAGGCTATGTCCAGTTATTAAAGTCGGATCACCCGTCCCAGACATATAGATAGGAACATTGCTATATAAGTATCGGGTTTAATAACCCATTAATAGCATATTAGTGACATAGTCACCATCGCTATTTCGATAACGATCTGTTATATTAAAATTTGTTGAAGGTTCACTTCTTACATACTTACTCATTATGCATAAACTAATGTTCAGTTCATTGCAGGATTGCTATTCATATTAAGGATATATTTTCATGCTCATTATAATATCCCTTCATTTTGGAATTAACCAGATGTGGCACTTTTGTTTTAAAATTATATTGCAGTGACCATTATAACAAGTCACACTTCATATATTCCTTTTTCATTGAACCATTATCATTATGGTTCATTATAAAGCAAATTATATAGTACTTTTTAGTTTCCAATGTAATCAACTACTTGTTTAATTTATATGAATAGGTTTAACTTATTAATAATGACAATATATCGTTATTTAAATAGTATTTAATTATAAGTTTTGTTTCGGAGGTATTATGACACCCTTGCCACATTTAACCACAATTATATAACACCCAGGATTAATCACCAAACCTAATTTACATAATGATCTGAAAGCTTAAATTACAGTGCGGAAGCATAAAAAAATACATAAATAAAATATTACAACTGTTTTAAACACCCTATGGTGCTACAAGGTTTCAATCTAAGTCTACATACTTAATTCATCATTACAATATCCAGAATATATTACAACATTGTTCCGTAGCACAATTACCGACTGAGTAGTAGATATCTATCAAGACTTCACAAACGACCTAACTAGAAGGTCCGGCAGCAGACTTCCCTTTTCCTGTAAAAATAATCAACTGAGGAATAAGCGAATGCTTAGTGAATACACAGATTATGCATTTTATAAATCTTTATGAAGGCCCAAGAGTAACACCGATGACAAACATCGTATACCCTCTTCGTACACCAAGTACGGAACCAGAGCCACAGCCCCTTCGAGCCCAAAGCTCGGCATAAAACATACCATCTGAGACAAACGTACGATCGGGGATGACATACTGCCTACCAGAACCTCGAAGGGATCAGCTCCTGGTCATATAGCGCAGTAACATCGGAGTAATTGATGCGACCCACCGGTCCATCACTAGATGCACAACAAACGAATGGAAATGCAACAAATATGAATGTGCATCTAAATCTACACAAGTTAGTAGAGTTCCAATTAACAATTGAAGCAACACGTCTCAGCAGGCAAAAGCTATCATAAAACAGATATAAACATGCGAAATCTACTTTATTCATAGTTGGTGCGTAAATAAAACTTCAATATTATTTCTCTTCGGGCTTTCAACCGGATCCACCAAGTACCCCACTGTGGGTTAAACAACACCACAAGGGACCTGTTAAATTAGTTGAAACAATACCTCGAGTCTAAAACCGTTTAAATTCATAAGACCAAGTTTTGTAAGTTAATCTAGAGAGAAGTAGAGAGAGTTTTCTAGAGAGAGAAAGTAGAGAGAAAGTGAAATATGAAAATGATAATCGGCCGGTCGGTTTGTGAGATAATCTAGAGAGAAGTAGAGAGAGTTTTCTAGAGAGAGAAAGTAGAGAGAGTGAAATATGAAAATGAATAGCTTTTAGCCTTTTTATTCAACTTTCATCAATTTTGCACATTTCACCCCTCAACTTAACCGGTTACATAAAATACTGATTTATTCTTAAATTTATCATTACTAACTTTTATCATTCATAATACTCCATAATAATAATTATTAATTCTCAAACTTCGTAACTTCTTAAAATAGCAACAAACTTTTAAATATCCCAAATACATAATAATTGCCCAAAATTCAACTTAATTATAAATTATCCGCCTAATTAATTCCAAATTACAGTAATTGAATTCGAGGATGTTACAACATGGGCTCCACCACGCTCTAACTTCGTCCTCGAAGTTATTTGACTTCAAACAGCTGCGGATATTTCCTTAACATATCAGCTTTCGTCTCCCATGTATGATTGGCTCCCTTATGATGCTTCCAACGTACAAGCACCATTTCGATCTCTTTGCTTCTCAATTTCTTAACCTTAGTATCTAACACACACTCCGGCTCCTCAACATACCGGAGCCTTTCATCAACTTGCAGCTCGGTGTGGTCAGCCCAATCCTCATTGTCAGCAGTAAAGGATTTCCTAAGATTCCCAACATGAAATACCGAGTGTATGCCCGACATCCTTTCAGGCAACTCTGAACGATACGACTGATTTCCAACTTTTTCAACAATCCTAAATGGTCCGACGAATCTCGGAGCCAACTTTCCCTTCTTCACGAAACGAGTAACACCTCTCATAGGTGATACTTTCAGATACACCCAATCATTGATTTCAAAGTTTATCGGTTTATGCCTCCTATTCTAGTAACTTTTCTGACAATCCTGGGCCGCCTTCATGTTCTGCCTAATCAACTGTATCTTCTCATTTGTTTCTTGAAGCAAGGCCGGCCCAGCAATTGGTGTTTCCCTCGTTTCTCTCCAACAAGTAGGAGTCCTACATTTCCTTCCATTAAAAGCCTCAAACGACGCTTTCTTTATAGTTGCGTGATAACTGTTGTTATATGAAAACTCTATTAGTGGCAGATGATCATCCCAGTTGCCACCAAGATCTAGTACACACGCTCTCATCATATCCTCCAAGGTGAGGATTGTTCGTTCACTTTGGCCATCGGTTTGCGGACGATAGGCCGTACTCATAGCGATTCTTGTTCCCAATCCTTCTTGCAGTGCTTGTGTATTCATATTTCTAGCAATTCATTCAACATTAAACAATTCATATGAACAACTATCAATCCAACACATTATATTGAATGATTAAAGAGAGAAATATTACATTGATGTTCTTGGTGACTTGCACAACACTTTTTCTCTCTATCAATCAGATCCGTATGTGTGTATGTGTATTTGTGTAATCTGAGATTCATTGCAGCATGCGTAGCATACATTTCTATTTATACACAATACACAAGTATTGTGTATTTACACATATAACCCCTAATCTATTGAGTATTTACAATTATATACAATATAATTGTTTCATCTCTATTATTTATTCCCAACATTCTCCCCCTTAGAGATGAACACAATTATTAAAGTAATATTCATTTCAGCTCTACAAATATTGTCCCTAACAATCTCCCCCTTAGAGATGAAATCAATTTTCTGATAAAAGATCATTTCAGGGACTTTTTCGTGAATATTCTTCTATTCTCTGATCTCTGAATCTTCTTCTTTTCTTTATTTGACTCTCTCTGATCTTCACATATCTTCTTCTCTGAACTTCTCTTTTCTTGTATTTTCTTGTAAGTACACTCCCCCTTGAATCATGAATAGCTTTTTAATTCTCTCCCTTGATCAATTCATTTGATATGATGTAGCAATTGTCTTCAGTTGACTTCAATCTACTCAACTGTTGTCTCTGAACTTTAGTTTTTCTCCCCCTCATGATGATCATAAGAATTATGAAAATCATGCAAAATCTTCAGAGACATTAATTCATTGAAGTTTACAGTAGCAGAAATACAACAACAATTACAATTTCAAAATATTTCAAATTGACTTTCTCCCTCTCAAACTGATATCCTCTCCCCCTATACAAAACCAACCTAACTCACTCTTCTTCAAAGGAATAATCTTTCAGAATGAAACAAAGCTTTTCAACTTTGGGGAAAATGAAACATATTCATTTTGTGAGATAACGAGTCCAGGTCCACATAGGATTCCTGTTTGCACAATAGACAAAATCTATGTGACCTACGTTCAGCGCTGGCATGATAGTAACACTGGTAGGATTTCCAAATAGTCATCGTGAAATCCTTTATCATGAAAGAATCACTCTATGTGAATTCATATTTCATGCAATTCATACAACATAACACAATTCATATGAACAATTAACAATCAAACACAATCTATTGAATGATTAAGAGAGAAAATATTACATTGATGTTCTTGGCTTTCTTGCAAAGCACTTCTCCTATTCTCTCTAAATCAGATCCATATGTGTGTGTGTAATCTTCGATTCATTGCAGCATGCGTAGCATACATTTCTATTTATACACAATACACAAGTATTGTGTATTTACACATATAACCCCTAATCTATTGAGTATTTACAATTATATACAATATAATTGTTTCATCTCTATTATTTATTCCCAACATTCTCCCCCTCATGATGATCATAAGAATTATGAAAATCATGCAAAATCTTCAGAGACATTAATTCATTGAAGTTTACAGTAGCAGAAATACAACAACAATTACAATTTCAAAATATTTCAAATTGACTTTCTCCCTCTCAAACTGATATCCTCTCCCCCTATACAAAACCAACCTAACTCATTCTTCCTAAAAAATTTCACTCCCCCTCGAATTGATACTATATCTTTTTAGAACAAAAACAAAGCTTTACAACTTTGGGGAAAATGAAACACATTCATTTTGTGAGAAAATGAGTTCAGGTCCACATAGGATTTTTGTTTACACAATAGACAAAATCTATGTGACCTACGTTCAGCGCTGGCATGATAGTAACACTGGTAGGATTTCCAAATAGTCATCGTGAAATCCTTTATCTTGAAAGAATCACTCTTATTTGTTCCGGCTTAGTCACTATGGACTAGCAGTTTATAGTCACGCAGACTGATAGACTCGATGTGTCCTAAAAGTGTATATAATCAGCTCTAGACACAATGTGCATCAAATGAAGTGGGAGACCGGAGCAAATGTCTTCCTTGTTTCAATATCAATAATATCCGAATGACATATCGATAGAAATGTGCTATATCTCCGTGATTATTGAAACAGAAATCTTTTGAGAGATAACTGAGTAGTTGGTGGGGTTAAGTGCATGCGTCACTGGGTCCATGACGTCTTTTTCAATATCAAGTCGCATAGGGCTTGATAGATTATGTGGATTACCCAGCCGACACAGTTTAGATAGGATTTACTATTCTTTTAATCCTTTCTCAACTCTCAGCACTCAACATTTTTCAATTAAGCTCCCTCCGGCTCTTTTGAGAAATGAATTCAGTCAGCTTTATAGCAAAAGCATGATCTGATGCACCACCATCTCCTTTCAATATCAATATCCCTCTCATTTACATTTTATCTCTGCTCGACCCTGTCAGTATCCCGTGATAACTGACACTTCTCAACTAATAAACCTAAAGAACCCTCACCCACACAAACTATAGATGGTTTGCTCCTTGGGTAGGTCTTCCGGTTCTTGTTAGACCATAGAAGCGAAATTTATGCCTATCACTCAGATTGGTGCATAATCGAAGTCAGCAGAAAGATTTTCAGCTTTGAAAGGTCATGAGATATGATGAAATCCAACTTATATGATATTGGAGATGATATTCAGATAATTTTGGGAATGATACTTTGGGAGATAGCAGAATGAAATGTACAATCTAATGTACGGTATGAAATGAATCAGACTTGTATAGAAATAATTAGCTCATGGAGAATATGGGAGAATTCTTTGATCGGGAGAATATTAAAGAGAATGTCAGAAGTAATGAGACTTTGAACATCAAAGAGATTAAATCAATTAATTTCAATGAGAGGTTCAGAGAATCAAAAAATTATGAAGATATTTTGCTTTTCAGCTCATAAACTCTTTTTCTGTGTGTATCAAATTTTTTTCGTGAAAAATCACACAGTTTTGAAAATTGTCATCATCAAAGTGCGTCTGGAACTCCCCCTGGAAATAAGCACAAAAAGTTAGTCAACTCATAGAAATTAATCAGGAGCAAAAAACTTGTAAAAATAAAACTCCCTCTTTATCAATATAGCTTCAGAGTTGAATGCAGGACAGGAATTCCAGAAAGATCTGTCTTTCAGACTCGGGTTCTAATCTGAAGTGACTAGAATCCATTTGTCGCGGATGCTCGGGTTTCAGTCTGAAGTAACTGAAAACCATTAGCTTGGGTTCTGTACTAAAAAGTACAAAATCCAATTTCAGTTAAGATCGGGTTCTAATCTGAAGTGATTAAAAGCCTCTTGAGATGAAGTCTGGTATCTAGTCTGATATGACTAAAAACCATCTTGATTTGAAACACGGGTCTTGATCTGATGTAATCAAGAGCCTTTTGAAATGAAGAACGGGTCCTTATCTGAAATGATAAGAAACCTTTAACCTGCAAAATTTAAGATGTCTTTGGTATCCAAACAGATTTGGATCCAGACTTGTTAGCGCTCTTGGGTACCCATTTCAAAACAGGTTTTGGTACCCACTTGTACTTGGGTTTAGGTACCCATTGCATGTTATAACTATCAGCTTCTCTTTCAAACGCAGAAAACAAATTTCTTTGAGTATGAGAAAATTGAATATCTGAATTTCTAAAGAAACTTGAATTTGAATGATCAGACTTTTGCGAACTCTTCTTTTTGAATAACTGTCCGGTTCTTGCCTGTTTCTGATAATACTTGGTATTTTTCTGTGAAAATGTTCAACAATTTTATCTTTGCCGCTGTGTATCTTTAACAGATACTAAAGTTTAAGATCTGAAGAAGAATCAAACTTAGCAGAGTTAGTTAGATTCACTTCACTTTCTGAAGACAAACCAGAGTGATCAACATTGGATTTTAAACACACTGAAGAAGGGGTCTTAACCTTTGACTCAGTTGACGAAGTAAACACATGTAATTGTTTTGTAAGATGAAGTATCTGATCTTCCAAACTTTTGATAATGACTAAATTTGAATTTCTGTCATGATCAAATGATTGGTAATCAGATTTAAAAGATTGTTCTTTGATTAAGAACATTTGTCTTTCATCTTCAAACAATTCAGATTTTGATTTAAAATCTTGTTCTTTAAGTAAGAACTCATGTCTTTCCTTCTCAATCAAATCTTTAGTTAAAGACAACTCTTGTTGAAGAGCAAAAATTTCTTCATTTTTGTTTAAAATACAATTCTGATCAGTTGGTTTTGTCTTACAAAGTGTATCTTCAAGATCCTGAACTTTCTTGTAAAGATCAGATCTTTCAGGCAAAAGATATTTCAGTTGAGTTGCATTCTGAAAATTTTCTTGTTTCAGCTCATCAAGTTCTTTAAGTAATTCAGATATTTTCAATTGATGAGCACAACTCTCAGAGTTTTGTTTTTCTTTTAAGCTTTGAATTTCTTCATTCAATATTTGTACGTCACGTAACGCCAAATGTTTATCAGTATTTAACTGAATGAGAATGTCGTAATTGTTCTTACGAATCTTTTCAGATTCAGTAAGTTTGAAAATCAGCTCAGACTTTGACAATTGTTCAAATTCCATTATGAATTGCTAGAAATTGAATCTTCCAAGATCTTTTATGGAAAAACGGAGTGAATTCTGATAAAACTTTGAAAAACTATTTCAGTTAAAGATTACTTATGAAAAATCAGCTCTGAAATGACTTTTTGACGTTAAAATTCCAGCTTTTCTGTATAAAATTGCCCGTAACTTTTTTCTGGAGTGGAATTGGGCCTCGAAAATTTACCAAACCGGCTCTGCCTATTCTAGATATGTGGATCTCTTTTCAAGCTTCGATTTGGCGTATGGTAGGCCTTCTAACGATGTTCCAGTCAAAAGTTATGGTCAATTTAAGCAGCAAAGGTCAAATACTCAAAACTCGAATGATATTGGATGAAACTCGAATGTATAAGAATCAAACTCGATTGATGAAGACTCAAACTCGAATAAAGAATCACCAAACTCGAATGAATAAGTATAAAACTCGAATGATTGAGTATGAAACTCGAATGAACAAGAATGAAACTCGAATGATGAAGGTATTAAACTCGATCAATTAAGCTTGAAACTCGATCAATTAAACATGAAACTCGAATGATTAAGGCTTAAAACTCGAATCATAAGGCATGAAACTCGATGAATGTATTATCAAACTCGAAATAAGCATATATCAAACTCGAATGAAGCATTCAGCAAACTCGAATGAAGCATTCATCAAACTCGAATAAAGCTTTCATAAAACTCGAATGCCTTCTTTATAAAACTCGAATGCCTTCTTTATAAAACTCGAATGCCTTCTTAATAAAACTCGAATGCCTTCTTTATAAAACTCGAATGACACTATGAATATAGTTATGCCCGAGTTTTATCATTTTTCAACAAAAACAAGATCAGATTCGAACTTTTTCAACAAAAATCCATGATTTGACCTCAAATTGATTTCGAGGGTTCGTTTTAATAGCAGAAACAACTTTTGTGAAATCACTTTGGCTAATTCTCGATTAAAAACCAAAAATTGACCAAAAACCTCAAGAACACACAGTTTCTCAAAAAATCTGAAATTTCTCAATTAAATTCTGTGTGTTTTGAGATAATATTTGATGTTTATATCATCAGATTCGCCTTTAAATTTCACACATTCGATCCAAAATTCAGATCATTTCATCCACAGAATCAAAATCCTCAATTGATTTTCAGATTTTCAAAAAAATGAATATAACAGTGTTCTAAAAAAAACGATTTCAGATTCAAAATTCACTCAAATTCAGCCATATTAGTCTCTGATACCAATTGTGTATTCATATTTCTAGAAATTCATTCAACATTAAACAATTCATATGAACAATTATCAATCCAACACATTATATTGAATGATTAAAGAGAGAAATATTACATTGATGTTCTTGGTGACTTGCACAACACTTTTTCTCTCTATCAATCAGATCCGTATGCGTGTATGTGTATTTGTGTAATCTGAGATTCATTGCAGCATGCGTAGCATACATTTCTATTTATACACAATACACAAGTATTGTGTATTTACACATATAACCCCTAATCTATTGAGTATTTACAATTATATACAATATAATTGTTTCATCTCTATTATTTATTCCCAACAGTGCTGACCAGAAGTTTGAAGTAAATCGGCTATCTCGATCCGATACTATGGACTTAGGCACTCCATGCCTAGAAACTATCTCGTCCATATAAATCTGAGCTAACTTCTCCAGCGAATAACTTTCTCTTATTGGTATAAAGTGAGCCGACTTAGTCAATCTGTCCACTATTACCCAAACTGCATCGTGTTGACGCCTAGTTTTCGGCAGCTTTGTAACAAAATCCATCGATATGTGCTCCCACTTCCATTCTGGAATGGGAAGCGGTTGCAGACTGCCATAAGGTTGCTGATGTTCGGCTTTCACAAGCCGGCAAGTCCTACATCTTTCCACGTACTGACCTATGTCCTTTTTCAATCCCGGCCACCAAAAGTCTGCCTTCAGTTCATTGTACATCTTTGTACTTCCAGGATGTACAGAATACCTAGACTGGTGTGCTTCTTCGATGATTACCTCCCTCATACCCCCATACTTCGGCACCCATATCCTCCCGTATATCCCTTTCAGTCCCGACTCACTTGTTTCCATATTCTTAATCTGCGCTCTAATATCCTCAACACCGACATTTTCCCCTTTCAAGGCTTCCTCCTGAGCGGCCTTAACATCATCGATTATTGTGGAAGTTAGCATCGTAGACGTCATCATGTAGCAGCAATCTTTAGCGTAAGCTTTCCGGCTCAAGGCATCGGCTACTACATTAGCCTTTCCGGGGTGATAAAGGATTTCACAATCGTAATCCTTTATAAGTTCCATCGAACGTCTCTGCCTCATATTGAGCTCCTTCTGACTAAAGATGTACTTCAAACTCTTATGGTCCGTGTAGAGTTGACACTTAGTTCCATAGAGATAGTGCCTCCACAACTTCAATGCAAATGTAACGGCGGTCAACTCCAAATCATGAGTCGAATAATTCTTCTCATGCTGCTTCAACTGTCTGAAGCATATGCTATAACCCTTCCACGCTGCATCAGTACAGCGCCTAACTCCAGTCTCGAGGCATCCGTATACACCACAAAATCGTCATTGCCCTCAGGTAAGGCAAGTATCGGTACCTCACTTAACGCCTTCTTCAGAACCTCAAAGGCCTCCTGCTGTACAGTTTCCCATACAAACGGTGCATTCTTCTTTGTTAATGCAGTTAAAGGAACTGCAATCTTAGAAAAGTCCTTTATGAACCTCCGATAGTATCCTGCCAACCCCAGAAAACTTCTAACTTCAGTAGCTGAACACGGCGGTTCCCAGTTCTTTATGGCTTCAACTTTGGCTGGATCTACTGAAATCCCAGCTCCAGAAATCACATGTCCTAAAAACTGTATCTGTTGCAGCCAAAATTCACACTTCGAAAATTTGGCGTACAACTTTTCTTTCCTCAATAGCTCTAACAGTTCCCTTAGATGTTCAGCATGCTCAGCTTCAGACTTAGAGTACACCAGAATGTCATCAATAAACACTTTTACCGACTTGTCTAACATCGGTCTGCACACTCTATTCATAAGATCCATAAAGACAGCCGGGGCATTGGTTAACCCGAATAGCATAACCAAAAACTCATAATGCCCATAACGTGTCCTAAATGCTGTCTTAGGCACATCCTCTTCTCGTACCTTCAACTGATGGTACCCCGACCTCAAATCAATCTTGGAAAACACGCTCGCCCCATGTAATTGATCGAATAAATCATCTATACTCGGCAGTGGATACTTGTTCTTAATCGTCAACTTATTCAGCTCCCAGTAATCAATGCACATTCGCATTGTGCCATCTTTCTTCTTCACAAACAATACCGGAGCTCCCCACGGTGATGAACTCGGTCGAATGAAGCCCTTGTCCAACAACTCTTGAAGTTGTGTCATCATTTATTTCATCTCGGTTGGGGCAAGACGATAAGGAGAACGAGCTACCGGTGCAGCTCCAGGGATCAAGTCAATTTTAAATTCCACTTGTCTCTCAGGCGGCACACCAGACAAGTCTTCCGGAAACACATCCGGAAATTGTGAAACAACCGGCACATCGGCCAAAGATCTCTTCTCAGCCTTAGCATCAATCGCATATGCTAAGTAAGCGTCACACCCCTTTGCAACAAGCTTTCGGGCTTTTGCAATAGTCAGCAAGCACAAATCCCCGCTTCTCCTATCCCCGTATATACATATCTCACGCCCCTCCGGAGTAGTTATCTTTATCATTCGATTCTTACACACTATATGAGCTTCATTCTCAATCAACCAGTCCATCCCGACTATAACGTCAAACTCGCTGAACTCTATCAGAATCATATCTAAATTGAAGACTACATCTTCAATTACTAATGTGCAATTACGGTATACGTGATCTACCATGACTAGAGTGTTGCTAGCAATTTCAATGTCAACTATAGCAGATAATCTAGACAGTGGCATGGCAAGTCGTTGTGCAAAAACAGTAGACACGAAAGAGCGGTGGCACCCGAATCAAAAAGAACTCGTGCAGGCAAGGAATTTACAATAAACGTACCCGTGACCACCTCTGGATTTTACCTAGCTTCCTCTGCCGTGATCTGAAAAGCACGAGTCGGTGCCCTTTGTGGCTTGTTCCGGCGGTTGACTGAACCACCACTAGATCCTCCAGATGATCGGGTCGATGATGGAGCAGCAGCTGCTGGAGCATTCTTCCTACAGTTCCTACTATAGTGTCCCCATACCCCACACTTATAGCAAGCATCTCCCTTCCTTGGGCAATCGTTCTGAAAATGACCCAATTCCCCATAGCAAAAGCAAGCGCTTCCGTTAGTGCACTTGCCAAAGTGCTCCAGATGACACTTATTGCAATATTGCGGCTCGGTGTTGATTGAATAAGCACGAGCACGACCACAATCAGATGAACCAGACTGTCGGCGATAAGACTGCTGAGGTGAGTACTGTGAAGACCGGGAAGATCCCGAGTATCCTCCCTCACGTTGGCGCTTCGGCGGTGACGGCTGTGTTGGGTTGGTGGAAGCAGCAGCGGACCCAATCGAGTATCCCGACATAATTAGAATCTGTTCTACATTTCTGGCAGCCTCAAGTAAACCAGCAAATGTAGGGTAGAGAACGTTGCTCATGACCCTCCTAATTTCAATATCCAGACCAGCCTCGAACCTGGTCACTTTCCTTTCTTCAGTATCCACCTGATGAGGCGCAAACAGACTCAACCTCGTGAATTCTACAGCATATTGGGACACAGTTTTAGTCCCCTGTATCAGCGCCATAAACTTCGCTTCCAACCTTCGGCGCTCATCAACCGGACAGTACTGCTGAGTGAACAAGTCCTTAAACTCAGCCCAAGTCATCACAGAAACCTTCTCTAGTGTCAAAGCATTCACCATAGCATTCCACCACATAATCGCGTCATTAGTGAACATCGCTGTAGCAAACCGAACCATATCCTTCTCAGCACAGTCGCTGATTTGGAATGTCCGTTCGGTTGTCGTTATCCATTCAAGTGCGGCAACGGCGTCCCTCCATTAAATTCTACAGCACCGTTTCCTTTGAAATCCTTAAAACGACAGCCTCTGGGTTTGTTAGATGACTCAGTATTGACATCTTGTTCCTCATTATTGCCCCCTTCTTTTCCTTTATTCTTTCTCTTATCCTCTCTTCTTTTAGCTTCGGCCTCATCTCGAGCCCGAAACTGGTCCTGAATAATCTGGTTTTGCTCAGCCATCATGGCTAGCATCATCTCTCTTGTTTCTTCAGGTGTCATTCCTCCTCCAGACATGTTCTGAAATAATAAACATATAACTTGTTTAGTAACATGTCATTAATTTAAAGACACCACTCATTTGTCCCGTATGATAGTCAATCTCCAATGTTTACTAGATCGTAACCTATCTTTTCAGATCATTACTTAAACCACTACATATCATTACCTAATGTTTGATATCAAGACCTCATGGACACTTGAATCTCAAAATACTGCTCTGATACCATCTCGTGTGACACCCTTGCCACATTTAACCACAATTATATAACACCCAGGATTAATCACCAAACCTAATTTACATAATGATCTGAAAGCTTAAATTATAGTGCGGAAGCATAAAAAAAACATAAATAAAATATTACAACTGTTTTAAACACCCTATGGTGCTACAAGGTTCCAATTCTAAGTCTACATACTTAATTCATCATTACAATATCCAGAATATATTACAACATTGTTCCATAGCACAATTACTGATTGAGTAGTAGATATCTTCCAAGACTTCACAAACAACCTAACTAGAAGGTCCGGCAGCAGACTTCCCTTTTCCTGTAAAAATAAACAACTGAGGAATAAGCGAATGTTTAGTGAATACACAGATTACGCATTTATAAATCTTTATGAAGCCTCAAGAGTAACACCGATGACAAACATCGTATACCCTCTTCGTACACCAAGTACGGAACCAGAGCCACAGCCCCTTCGAGCCCAAAGCTCGGCATAAAACATACCATCTGAGACAAACGTACGATCGGGGATGACATACTGCCTACCAGAACCTCGGAGGGATCAGCTCCGGGTCATATAGCGCAGTAACATCGGAGTAATTGATGCGACCCACCGGTCCATCACTAGATGCACAACAAACGAACGGACATGCAACAAATATGAATGTGCATCTAAATCTACGCAAGTTAGTAGAGTTCCAATTAACAATTGAAGCAACACGTCTCAGCAGGCAAAAGCTATCATAAAACAGATATAAACATGCGAAATCTACTGTATTCACAGTGGGTGCGTAAATAAAACTTCAATATTATTTATCTTCGGGCTTTCAACCGGATCCACCAAGTACCCCACTGTGGGTTAAACAACACCACAAGGGACCTGTTAAATTAGTTGCAACAATACCTCGAGTCAAAAACCGCTTAAATTTATAAGACCAAGTTTTGTAAGTTTTGCAATATTTTCCCCCATTTCGGGTCCATGTCTAAATTCGACCCATAACTAAGTTTGAACCCATCTCAAGTTCACACCTTATCCTTTGAATAACTCTTGTTATTTTATGTGTTGACTATGGGTTTCATTCAAAATATTCGAGCTTAGAGAGTGGGTTTTCAATTCTTAGGCATTAAACTCGAATTTAAGGGGTTAAACTCGAATTTCCTTCGAATTTGGGGACAAAGTCGAACTCCATATGGTAAATTCGAACCATATTCGAATTTAGGGACCTAAATTCGAATTTAGGGACCTAAACTCGAATCCCATAGTGTTAAATTCGAATATACACTCGAATTTAGTGCAAAAATCGACTTTGTTCTTGCATTTCGACTTTGTTCTTGGTATTCTCGAGTTTGTTCATCTTTATAACTTAAATCCTTCATTTCAAAGCCTAAAATCACTGATATATCATGCATTGAGCCTAGCTTCGATTCTATTATACATACACTATCATATTCTTGCTAAAACTCAAGCAAAACAGGCTATAAATCACGTAAGAATAGCAAATTCGAATTTATGTTATTCAAAATCGAAATACATAAACTTAAAGGGTCGATTCTTACCTCAATTCGTATGAAATTAAGAATCCAACCATAGATTGTTGTAGTACTCCTCGAGATCTTTCCGATGACGTATAAATCTCGATAATCGGCCGGTCGGTTTGTGAGATAATCTAGAGAGAAGTAGAGAGAGTTTTCTAGAGAGAGAAAGTAGAGAGAGAGTGAAATATGAAAATGAATAGCTTTTAGCCTTTTTATTCAACTTTCATCATTTTTGCACATTTCACCCCTCAACTTAACCGGTTCCATAAAATACTGATTTATTCTTAAATTTATCATTACTAACTTTTATCATTCATAATACTCCATAATAATAATTATTAATTCTAAAACTTCGTAACTTCTTAAAATAGCAACAAACTTTTAAATATCCCAAATACATAATAATTGCCCAAAATTCAACTTAATTATAAATTATCCGCCTAATTAATTCCAAATTACAGTAATTGAATTCGAGGATGTTACAGGTATCATGTTTCGTCCCTAACCACCAATACATGGCTTATTATCACGATATCTCTTAATATTTTTCATATGATAACTATACATAATATTACAAGTTTCTTTCAGTAGTATATTACGGAACCGCCAGGCTTAAGGGCCAATATATATGCGATCCTTAAACACTTTCGATTCTTGAGAATTTCTCAGAAGAAGATAAGCTCAACTAATGGGACACTCAGTTTTAAATGTAGATTAGATGTTTCAGCCAGTCTCTAGAATTTCTCAATTCAGTTGCATTAACAGCAACTATCATAAACAAATAACCTCCATTTTTAATGGGATATGCAGGTACTCCCTTCTCGGAGATGATATGACCAAGAATTGAATCTATTTAAATTTAGGTTTAACTTTTAGCATATTGATTACATTTTAAGTATTTGACATTAATTTTAGTAATTATGCCAAGTTATAAATATATATATATATATATATATATATATATATATATATATATATATATATATATATATATATATATATATATATATATATATATATATATATATATACATACATACATACATACATACATGTTTACCTTTAAGCTTATAAAGTTTAATTTGAAATTTATATCTTCAAATCGCATGTAAAAAGTTTTACATAAACTTCTCTCGTGAAGTATTTTCAATATCACACAAGGATGTATACTCTATTCAGATTCTATTTTTTTATAGATTAAGATATTTTCGAATGACACGATAACCGTTTTATCCAACATAAATTGGCATAATCGGTTCATCAGATCCATACGTACAACTAGTGCATTCGTGAGTTCAACATCACCAAAATGTAAAATGATAACATCAAGTATGAAATGTGGTCTTTGGTACATCTCCTAACGGATCTTCAGTTAATAATATTCAATTCGTAGTTCAATGTCTGAGAAATATGAAGCATGTTGTCGTTGATCAATATGATCATTAACATAGGGCAAAGAATAATTATTTTGGACTATTACCCTTTTAGTTTACGGTAACTCATGCACCTTTACAGGTGACATCCTTCTTTTAACAATTAGAACCATAGCACCCAAAATGGGTAACTCGGTATAATGAATCCCTTATCCCACAGTCTAACCAACTGTACGATACATAATTTGGGATTAAACTTTTGGAATTCTTTAAATTATTAACAAGCATGATCCTTACCTAAGTTCTTAAACACTTCAGTTATACAAGATGTTATCAAAACTAGTAGAACTTGGACTATTAATAGAATCATTATAATTTGATTTGAGGATTCAAGATCTTCCATACTTCTCATATATGTATATAACTTCTATCTTAATATAAATATATTGTTTATGGATTCTTTAGATCTTGGGAGATTTCAGTACTTGTATAATTAGCATAAATATTTAATTCCATAACATTTCCCAACAAGGGACTTCTTTATTTAACATCCTAGTCATGGATGTGCATTTTACTCTTCTGTTGTATATGTTTCCCAGTAGATATCAGCACATTAATGTTCAATAAACACTCACAAGAAGAATTCTCACTCAATAATTGTGAAATGATTAAAGGAACAAAAGGAATGTTGGGAGAATATGAAAATGGCGGTTGCACAAAGAATCTCAATATCTCATAAAATGTCAACCGTATCATTTAGAAACCCTAGGAGCCTATACATAGGCTCCTTTAACTAACTTACAAGGATTGACACAAAAGGACCTTGAACTTTTCTCACAACATAACCTAACTAAGAAATAAATTACAAGGCTAAATATTATCTAAATAATTATTACAAAATAGATCCACAAGATCGAAATTTAATATCTAACAATCTACCCCTTTTCGATCATTGTGGTGGTCCTGGAACTCTGACATGATCTGTTGATTCTCGGAGCCCAAGGATGACATCAAATCGTCTAATCACTTGTCTCATGTGTAGCCGTTCGTCCAGGTTTTCGATGCCACTGAGGATGTCCTATATCTCCTTTGGTGAGCGTCTAAGTTCTGGATCTGGTTGAGCATCAAATTCTTGTACTCTTCTTGTAAGCTCGGCTCTTACCATTCTGATAGTACCATCGGAGTAACAAGGAAGATCCTCGAAGCACATGAATCTTTTATGACCTCTCTGGTTCACAAAAATAACTCCCGGGCCTCCTCTGAATATGACTCTGAAAGCAGGATGATGGTCAAGAAGAAAGCTATCTTGGTTAGGGGCTCATAGTCCTACTTTGACCAGCGCGCTCTCTATCGCCATTTGAAAATCTCTAAGGCACATGATAATTCAGCGGCGGTTCATACTTCGAATAAGCGTGCTTATGGCGGTCATGTGAGACAAACGTTTTTTAATTCTATGTTTCAGTTGGTTGTGTAAAAATTCAACGTCGTCCACATTTATAAAGTCCAAGTCATTTTCATAAAACTCCTCCACTGTGCCATCTTCTCTCTCTACCTGAAAGGCAGGATAGTATACTTTTGCTCTTCTGCACATTATGATGTTGAGAAGCTACTTTATTTTAGACATTGAATCTATGGACCTCCTATCCTTGAGCATTAACTGGTTGTATACGGCCTGTTCAGCTTTCGATACGTTTGCAAGTTCCATGAGTAAGCGCCTGCTGTATGACCTTGGCTTCTTCCTGAATACCTCAACTCCTCTTTTAACTCAGGTGGCAAAGTATGTACCTCACCATTCGAATACCAACCCACCCAATAGAGATCACTTCTGTCATAAACACCGGGTTGTTAAGGAGGCTCATCAAATCTGTATACATGCCTCGTTTCTGAGGGTCCTGGTTCTAGGATTTGCACTTGGGGTACAGGTTAGACTATGGGAGGACTTTGAGATCTGGGAGGGCTTTGGACTATCTGGGATTCTTTTAGTAAGGAGGGATCTTGGATGGAGGATACTATTTCTTGTTGTGGAACGGGGGGCGGGGAGTTTAGGAATTCGAAAGAGGATGATGATTTTTGTGGTGACTCGGGCTCACGCTTTGGGATGATTTTTGGATTGGTTGTCATCAGTATTGGAATCAGAGTTAGACACTAGTATGATTTCAACCTTTTCGTGAATGCGTTCGAACTCAAGCATGGCTGTCATTGGATCCAATGGAGCTAGACCTTCAAACATGGGCTCGTCTTCTATCATCATGAACTCCTGAGCCTCGTACCTCTTATACCCGGACCTCTGTATATCTGTTCTCTCAGATGCAGCTCCCCCTTCTATTAATATAATGTCCTCAGACTGAGTCCTTTGACGCTTCTCCCCCTCATGGCGATCAGGGTCGTTCTGATCGTCAGGTTTTCTCTTTGGGGACTCAGCCTGAGAACGAAACTGGAGCTCGATAACTGCAGACTCAAGACGGTCCATACAAGAGTTGAGTTGCTCCCGGACTTGAAGTATTAAATGGTTTTGCACGTCTATCTTGTCTGATAACTCCTGAATCATCATTTGGACTGATCGGGTCCCTGGTGGAGGCAAATCCCCAGAAGCGACACCCTTACCCTTAATTAATGAGAGAAGGGCTGTATGTCGTTCCTCAGCAGCCTCCTTGGGGGTGTCCAGGGCAGCCTGGGTAACAACACCGGCAGCACGTAGAGCTGTCGTTAGCATCTCAATGTTGATTTGGAGATGGCCTGAAGTGGATGGCATAGATGAAGCCATTCTAGGTCTTCCTTTCGTCATCTCTGGCTCGACAATTGGATGCGCACATCCAGAAATTTTAGGAGCCGCCACGGAGGCCACTCAATGATGGGACGCCATGAAGGCGTCATGCGATGTGTGTGGTGGTGGGGAGTGAGCTGTGGGCGAAAGATGTTCGGTCAAATTGGGTGGAGTGTGACCTCGTTCAACATCACGACTCTCCGAATCAGAGGGTGATTGCGTGTGTTATAGATCCCCGTGCAATGAAGTAGCACCATGTTGAGAGGATGCTAAGTAGGTGGTTGGGGTGAATTCGACCATTGGTCTTATGGTCTGAAGGTGGGTTGTCCGGCTGATGGGGCTAAGGGCACCCTCAGATGTTATCTCAATCCCTCTTACAACAGAGATGGTTTTTCGGAATCCGCCGTCTCTGCTGCCTCACTTTTCCTCCCTCCCTTACACTCACAATCTCCCGCTCACCTAGGCCCATTGTGTGTTCAACTTCCACCGCTTCTCCCTCTTCCTCACTCGCTCGTATCTCACCTTCGGACTGGGTAGGCTCAGTCGGATCTGACCGAGCCTCATCCGGATAGAACTCTCTCATATATGCCCTTACCCTGTCTGATTGCACTGCCCTTTGAAGAAGGGACAGTGCGATTGTTATTACCGGTACAGTAGCAGCCCCTTTCGGTAGATTGAGCACAGTGTCCGAATTCGGTCATGGCAGATGGAAAAATTTTTAAATTCTTCTAAGTGGCACATCCGAATTCGGGGCTTGGTCCGAATTCGGACGGTCCAAAGTGCAGCAGTCTTTCTTAAATGTTCATGCAACATGCAACGTGAACAGTTCTAAAGTTGATAAAAATGCATGAAAATGAAGATCCTAGGCCAAAAGCACGTAAGGAACATTTTATTTAACTATAACAAGCTAAACAAAGTGTAGATTTAATGTCCTAAAAATACCAAAAATCGAAAAAACTAAGTATGAAAACTTTGAAAATCAAACACGCAATTTAGTAAGTTAAATGCTGAAATAAAGTTAGAAAATGGGTACCTGATAGTGCCGAACTCGAAATATGCAAGAAACACGAGTGAAAATGATGATCTACAAAGCTTGGAAGAGTGAAAATGGAGGTTGGCGGTGGGTTGTTCGCGTCGGAGAAGAGAGTAAAGAAGAAGAAAAGATTGAAAATCTTGTAGAAGAAGACATTGATCGTTGACCCGCCCTATTTGAAGGGAGCGGGTCAGGTCGGGTACCACAGGATCCGCGCCCAAGTCCTTTTGCGACGCCGGATATTGCACAAAAACAAACAATATTTTTTTGGGCCTCAAACTAAAACTATCTTACAAACAAACATTTTGCACAAAAATTTGGCCCAATAAATCACATCTTTTTGTATTTTTCTTTGAAACACAAAGTAAGTAAATGTAAAATAAAATATTTTTTGTAATTTTCTTTTAACAATTAAGTTAAGACAAAAGAAATAAAAATAAAAAGGTTTTTGGCTTTTTGATGAATTTAGACAAATAAAATCTTTTTGTGATTTTCTGATCGATTAAATTAAACTTTTAAAATCTAAAAATTAACCAACCTAAAATTTAAAACTTTAACTAAGAGGAAAAAATAAAATCAACAAAAATTATAAAAACTAACATCCTAACTATACTCCCCCTCAGATTAACACCTATTCGCCTCTTTTTCTTTTTCAGATAAATTTCTTGAACCTATTTAGCCTTAAAGATACAGATAAACCTAGATTAAATTTGCGTCCCACTCAGTGATGAACAATTCACACAATAATTTGTCAGGATCTTAATTATTAAAGATGTACATAGATAAATAAATACTGAAATTTAATTTTGTGACACAACCCTTAAATTTAAATAACAGATATTTTTTCTAAAATAAAGGAATTTCAAACATGATAGTTTGAAATGCACTTCTTTTAGACAATGTCTGACATTTAACTAGAAGGTGGATTCTACATGCCGATATGGGATACTAAAAATTGAAAACGAGGTTTGTCTAAAGCTTTAGTAAATATATCAGCAAGTTGATATTCCGTGCCAACAAAATACAGCTCAATTGTTCCCTTTTCTACATGATCTTTAATAAAATGATACATGATATCTATATGTTTTGTTCGAGAGTGCTGCACGGGATTGCAAGAGATGGAAATTGCACTTCGAGAATCATAGTAAATTGGGATACTGGTGAGTGAGAATCCATAATCACGTAATTGTGTTCTCATCCACAGCACTTGAGAGCAACAGCTTGCAGCTGCTACGTACTCAGCTTCAGCTGTGGATGTTGAAACACAATTCTGCTTTTTGGAGGACCAACTCACCTGTCTGTCTCTCAAGAACTGTATTCCTCCTGATGTGCTTTTCCTGTCAACTCTACAACCTGCAAAATCAGCAACTGAAAAGGCAGTAAGACAAAATCGGTTCCCTTTGGATACCAGAGACCAAGATCGGGTGTACCCATAAGATAACGAAAAATGCGTTTTACCGCAGTTAGGTGTGATTCTTTCTGGCCCGCATGAAAACAAGCACAAAGACATGTTGAAAATATTATATCAGGTCTACTAGCAGTCAGATACAGTAAGGATCCTATCATCCCTCTGTAAGTTGTATTATCGACACTTTTCACAGAAGGACCGGTGTCTAACTTACAGTTGGAAGCCATGGGAGTTGCGATACTCGTGCAAGAGTCTAACTTATGCTTCTTGAGATTCTCAAGAGTATATTTTGACTGGTTCACAAAAATCCCATTTTCAAGTTGTTTGACTTGTAATCCGAGGAAAAAATTCATTTCCCCCATCATACTCATCTCGAACCTGGACTCCATTAGAGCTGAAAAATCCTTACAGATTTTAGTGTCAGTAGATTCTCAAATATAATGTCGTCAACATATATTTGCACTAACATTATGTGTGGGCCTTCCTTTTTCGTGAACAGAGTTGTGTCCACCACAGCTTTGCTGAAACCATCATAGATAAGAAAATTAGAAAGATTATTATACCATGCGCGAGGTGCTTGTTTTAAACCATAGAGGGCATTGTCTAGCACATATACATGGTCAGGTTTATGTGCATCAACAAATCCTTGTGGTTGTTCAACATACACCTCTTCGTTAAGTTCACCATTAAGGAAGGCTGTCTTGACGTCCATCTGGTACACTTTGAGGTCCTTGTGTGCCGCGTACGCCAAGAAGATTCTGATAGCTTCGATCCTTGCAGCTGGAGCGAAGGTCTCGTCATAATCTATTCCTTCTTGTTGTCGGTAGCCCTTCGCAACTAGTCTCGCTTTGTTGCTTATCACAATGCCATTTTCATCTCGTTTGTTCCTATACATCCACTTTGTTCCGATAAATGTTCGGTCTTTTGGCTTGGAAACTAACGGCCATACTCGGAGCTGTTCAAACTGGTTGACCTCTTCTTGCATTGCAACTATCCAGTCTGGGTCTTTAGGGTTTCATCCACACGAGCTGGATCTATCATACTAAGGAATGATTCGAAGAGACATTCATTAGCAGACGCCCTACGTGTTTGGACACTAGTTGAGACATCACCGATGATTTGATCAGTTGGGTGATCCAAATGTTGAGACATCACCGATGGTTTGTGTGACTAAATCATATTCCACTACAATAACTTACTGCATCATAAAATAAAATGTCAAAGTCACAAAGAAACTAAGATATCTACATATAATCATTCCATAAATTAATTGAATAAAAGGTCATTTACAAGACATGTTTCCAGCGCACGACATGGTTCGATCACTTGGCTTTTCATATAATAATACCTTCACAGTTGCTTCGATAATAATCATCTCTTGATTTAGTACCCAAGTCACATTCATCCACACTTGGTAAAATGTTATCATTGTGTGGGTGAATGACGGTGCTAAATTCCACATGATTTCATCATATATATCTCTGTAATTCTTCAGAGGTGTGTTGAAGAGAATAGACAACTTTTATTGTTCTGGTCTTTCACATAAAACACTTGTTGTGCTTGTAAGGCTAATATGAACGGATCAAGCTTGTGGCCTAAAGTAGTCAGGTCAACCAATGTATAACCAAGCTTACGATCACGTTTGACCGCACCAGCTTGATGGTTAACCCAATCACATTTGAAAAGAGGGAGTTGCCTGAAACGATAATCTAGTACCCGTATTTCTTGCAAAACGCCATAATACAATTTGCGTCTTGTGGTTGCTACTCCTTTGGATATGTAAATATCGTCTGTCACAACACTAACCCCACTGTTTTGGTAAACGTTGCCGTCACTACATTTAGTACGAAATGTATACCCATGGATGTTATATGCAGTGTGTTTCAGTATGGTGGCACGTGGTCCATGTGAAATCCACCTTACGGTTTCTGAAACACTCTTTTGGAGATCGCTAATTCTCTCTCAACCTGAATATTATATCACTATAATTACATATATGAGCTTCAAATTGAAGGAACAACTACAAACGGTTACAAAAAATAATTAATTACCTCTAGTTTTTACCAGGTAACGAAAGTTTTACTGTGCTCATCCTCAAGGAATGCTTTTCGCTTACCCGAGTTTTGTGTTTCCAAAATCTGTTTGTGTCGCCTGAAAGAATGTGTTAACTTGTGGTCAATTAATATGTTTGATGCAAGCTTTTAAGTAATTAACGAAATAGACATGTGTTAGTAATACTTAGTCGATATACAGTTCAATTTCATATGTATTTTGTATTATGTACAAATGTGCTATCCCAAGTAGTTCTGCAGAAACTTCACTTGACTTGCCGGCCGATAGCGGCTTTCCGTCTTCATTTATTTCATCACTTTCATTTGTATTACCTTGGATACCAATAGTTTTCATTGACTTTTTATATTCACCGAAAAATTCTATTGTTTCTTCCGCAATAGTCTCCTCAGCAATGCATCCCTCTGGTTTATTTCTGTTTTGCACATGTCCTTTAATAACCTTCATACAGCGTTCGAAGGGATACATCCAACGAAAGCATACCGGACCACATGATTTTACCTCCCGAGTTAAGTGCACAGTCAAATGGACCATTATACTAAAAAATGAGGGAGGAAAGAACTTTTCGAGTAGGCAGAGTGTGACACAAAGTTCTTGTCACACCCCGTTACCCCGGTTGACAACGAAGCGTGACGTCGCTGAAGCGTAACCATAATCATAACGAATGCCCACTATATGGACATTTTCAAAAATACATCGATATAACTTTAAAATATAGAAATGATTTACATCACCAACATATAGTGTAAGTAGTTCTCAAAATACAGAGATTTAAATACATAATTAAATTAACCAAAATAATGCAAATAAATCACCGATGGTTTGAAAATGAATGCGACTCCATAAGTACAGAAGCTTGAAAATACTTCCGATGTGGTGCACTTGCCTTAATTTCCTGAAAATACACGCTAAAATACGTCAACAAAATTGTTGTTGAGTTCATAGGTTTACGCATAAATATGACTTGTATGGACATCAATAGTTGAGTTTGAATTTATAAAATCATACATTCCATGTTATGTATTACATAAAAACCATCATGCAACCGGAACTTAAATATGAGTTCGCCCTGTGCAGTATTCCCATACGTAACACCGTAATGTTAAATATATATGCATTCCGCCGTTAGCCGGTAAGACTAACCCAAATGGGGGACATGACTCTCGATCAATCTATCCACAATATATTCGCGCTTACAAATAAATGTAACTAACGGTTCATGATTTGAGGGCTGATGGAACCACACATGTAATGCATAATAGAAATGAAGCAGTTTCCGTGTCCATATGAAAACGTAGCATGTATTTCAACCCCAAAACATAACAATGTGAAAATAGGGGCTATGAAGACTCACCTAGCGTGTGACGGCAAAATATTCGCGAAAAATACAAGTTTTACGTTCTTTGATGGTTGATGCACCGGATGTGTTTAATCGAGTCCTACATGATAATCGGGACTTAATAACTGTCATATATGTTAAATGTGTGTGTGTGTGTGTGTGTCTATATATATATATATATATATATATATATATATATATATATATATATATATATATTCCAGCTTTTCTGAGGTTTTTCAGCCTTTTTTGAGGATGTTTTTGACCAAGCTCCAAAACGATTTAGGCTTTGGTTTTCATGGAAAATAAACTACTATATACAAAGAACTTTTTGAAGTTAAGAACGACCATTTTTCGAGTTGTTTAGGTTAGGGAAAAAACTTCTTGAAAACCCTATGTTGGCCATTTTTGAGCTGCCAAACTTCCGGGTTCCCAAATAATATCTAGGGGTTCTAAACTCCATAATAAATTATGAAAACATCCAGATTTTTAGTTAAGACATAGGTCTATCTTTTGAGACAAGAATCAAATCATTTTGTTAAGTTATGAATTAGTTATGATTTTTCAAATTTGATGCAACATTTGTGCCAAAATTCCGTATTTCATAAACTTGAAATAACTTTGGATTCTTGTTGTTTATTCAAAGACTACTTGTATATAAGTTATAAAACACATTTATATAACTTTTTTTTCATAATATTTACACTTACATGATGTGTTTATATATTTATAAACGCATTTGAATAAAACAACTTAAAAACAAAAACTAGTGATTTATAAACTTGAGTTTTTATGAAACTTGTTGTTGTTGGTGATTATATATATTATGCAAGAGTTATATAAACATAAATATAAGATATCATAGGTAAGTATTTACTTACTTTGATGTTTTATAAGAATGCAAATGAGAAGAAGTTGAAACTCTTGCAAAAGTTGCACCAAGAACACTTTAAAATATGAAGAACATTTGAATTACTTCAAGAACACCAAAAATTGATGTTTTTGGCTTTGCACAACAGCTTTTGCCGATTTTTGAAAAGAGAAAAGAGATGTTTTGGTGTGATAAAAATGAAATAAAAGCTCTCTATTAATATAGAAAATTGGATCTTGAAAAGATGGTGAAATGATGAAAGTAGTGTGAGATCTTTGGTGAGTTGAAAGAAGAGGATTTGATTGTGAAATGTTGAGTAAAAAAATACATTTCATGGTTCTTGTGTACTCCATAGGGCCGGCCAGTATAGGGTTATTATGATGTTTTTTTTTGTATAAAAGTATTTAGAAATGTATTCTTGTATTTCCCTTTTTTTTAGAATTTCATAAATACTTTTGGATGCATTGTTTTAATGAATTGTTTTAGTCTTGCATAATTAATGTTAAGTAAATGTATTAGTATATGATTAGTGTCAGTAATCACAATTTAATTATGTACTTAGTTGCTGTAATCCATCATATAGTAAATCGATCGGATTAATTGATTTCCGGATTCATCGCACCGATGGATTTGATTCTAATTGAGTTGAATTTTTTCATGAATATTGTTAATCACTTTGATTAATTGCTAATGACCACTGATTATGTTATAATTTGCTATTAAATACTAATTAGGTCATAGTTGCTAACCTGGTTTAATGCCGGATGTTACAGTCTCCCCCTGTTAAGGGAATTTCGTCCCAAAATTAGCTCGTGTTGTCCACTTCTTGAGTATTTGAGAACAGATGAGGGTATTTTACCCGGAACTGATCTTCGCATTCCCATATAAAGCCAGGACCTCGCGTAGAGTTCCATCTAACTTTTATTGTTGGGATTCGGCTGTGCTTTAGTTTCTTGACCTCACGGTCCATTATTTCCACAGGTTTTTCAACGAAGTTCAACTATCATATAGTTGCAGCTCGTCCATGGGTATGACGAGTGTTTCATCAGCCATGCATTTCTTAATGTTGGATACGTGGAAGGTATTATGAACATTACTAAGGTCTGGGGGTAGATCGAGTCGGTAGGCTATCGGGCCAATTCTTTGGAAATCCTGAATGGTTCGATATAACGAGGATTGAGTTTTCCTCGTTTCCCAAAACGGATTACGCCTTTCCAAGGCTAGACTTTCATCATTACTTGATCTCTCTCCTGAAATTCAAGATCCTTCCGTTGAACATCTGCATAGCTTTTCTGTCGATCCCGTGCGATCTTTAATCGGTTCCGAATCTGGACTATCTTTTCCGTAGTCTCCTAGATGATCTCGGGTCCAGTGATCTGGCTATCTCCTATATCTGCCCAACAAAGTGGTGACCGACACTTTCGCCCATAAAGTGCCTCGAATGGAGCGTTCTTAATAATTGAGTGATAGCTGTTGCTATAGGGAAACTCAACTAATGGCAAGTGTCTGTCCCAACTTTTGCCAAAGTCGATAACAATGCCTTAGCATGTCCTCCAATGTCTGAATCGTTCATTCACTCTGACCATCCGTCTGCAGGTGATAGGCTGTGCTCATGTCCAGGCGTTTACCCAATGCCTCTTGTAACGATTGCAAAAATCTTGATGTGAACCGGATGTCTTAATCTGATATAATTGATACAGGAACTCCATGCCTTGAGACGACTTCTTTAAGATAGATTTTTGTTAACTTATCCATCTTATCAGTCTCCTTGATTGGCAAGAAATGTGCAGTCTTTGTGAGTCGATCCACAATCACCCAAATGGTGTCATATCCTCCAGAAGTCTTTGGCAACTTTGTGATGAAGTCCATGGTTATATTTCCCATTTCCACAGGGGTATTTCTGGTTGAACCAACAATCCTGATGGTTTCTGGTGCTCAGCCTTAACTTTCAAACACGTTAAGCATTTGCTAACATACGTAGCAATGGCAGCCTTCATGTTTGGCCACCAGTACATTTCCTTCAGGTCGTGATACATCTTATCTGACCTTAGGTGAATAGCATATCTTGTTTTATGCCCTTCATCCATGACCAGCTTTCTTCACCCTCCGAATTTTGGTAGCCAAATTCTGCTCATGAAGAATCGACATCCATCAGTCTTGATTTCAAACTGTTTATCCATTCCTCTCAAGGCTTCATCTAGCAGATTTCCCTCTTTGACTTTTTCCTCCTATGCTTCGCGGATTTGAGAGTTCAGGTTTGACTGTATAGTCATGACCAAAGCTCGGACTCTCAAAGGTTTAACCCGTTCCTTTCGCCTCAAGGCATCAGCTACAACGTTTGTCTTGGGAAATATTCTAAGTATGTCAAGCTGTTAGTTAGATTTCTCAGACTGTTAGTAGATTTTCTGTGTAATTACAAAGTTCAAACTGTTAGTTGAGTAAGTTCGAGCTACTAGTTCAAAAGTTCAAGCTGCCAGAGTTAAAAGTTCAAGCTGCTCAAGTTCAAGATGCTTAACAGATAAAGTTCAAGCTGCTCAACAGTTTAATAAACAGAAAGTGCTGAAATTCAGGAAGTGATTTATATTTCAAGATTTGAATATCTTCAAAGCATATCTACTACCAGAGAAATCAGAGTTCCTCAAGGAAACAAATCAGAAGGCTTTATATATATAGATAGAATAGGTTTTTCTATTGTAAGTCTGTACGTGCAAATTTTGTAATCGTGTGCTTCAATTGTAATTGCTTTCGGATTAAGTTTCTCAAGTCTCTAAGGTTGTAAAACCCTGAGAACAGTCTGTGTTCTTCGTCTAAACAAACAGATTAGAGGTGACTGTAATCGGTGAGTTGGCAATACAAAAGATTTGATTTTTGATTATAATTATGTGTTATTTGTTTTGAAAGTTTTTCTTAAAACAGTTAAGTGTCATTCCGCAAACTTCTTAATTGGACTTTGATTTAATACAAGGTTATTGGTTTTACACTCTGATTTATTCAATCCAGTTAATCTTAGGTGGTGATTTTGATCCTTGCAAGTGGTATCAGAGCCACAGGTTTTTCTTTGTTTTCAAAGTCAGAAGCTTTCTTTTAAAACTTTTATTTTTCTGCAATGGAATTTGATAATAGCAGTAGTGGATCTGGGCAAGGACTCAAAGTGCCAATGCTCAACCCCATTGAGTTCGAGATGTGGAACATCAGGATTCAACAGCACATTCTATTTATTGATTATGCCATATGGGAAGCTGTTGAATATCCTCCTGTAGTTGATCCTGAAGTAGATGCTGAAGGCAAGCCCATAAAAACACCTCCAAAGACTGAACTTGAAAGAAAGGCTAGAATAAATGAAGTGAAAGCTCTTACTCTCTTACAGATAGCCATTCCTAATGCTTATCAACATCAGTTTAAAAAAGTTCTATAATGCTCATTCTCTTTGGATTGTTAAAGAGAAAAGATTTGCTGGCAATGCTAGCACCAAAATGAATCAAAAAGATCTTTTAAAATAGTAGTATGAAAACTATTCTGGTGGCAAGAATGAAAACCTTACTAAGATTTTTGACAGGTTTAATAAGCTGATAGGTGAATTGGAGAGTGCCATGGTCAGCTTGGATCAATATGAAGTAAACAGAAAATTCCTTAGATCACTTGGTGAAGAGTGGACAGTCTATGCTGCCCAATGGAGAACCAAATATACTCTTGATGAAATAGATTTGGATGACCTTTACAACAGCCTGAGAGTGTTTGAAACTGAGATTGAAAATATAAAGAAATCCTTTTCTTACAATCATAACACTGCTCTGCTGTCAACAGCATTAATTGATAAATCTAACTGTTGTTATTCGTTTTCGGGTGCTGATGGTAACTCTACTGAAGTTCATTATGAAGCTTTTGTTGCAAGTGATGGACTGTTTGCTCAAATTGCTGAAGATTTAGAACAAATCCATCCAGATGATTTAGAAGAGATGGACTTGAAATGGCAGCATGCTATGTTGACTATGAGGGCCAAAAGATTTCTGAAAAGAACTGACAGACTTAACTTTCAAGACAGACCAGAAGGCAAACCAGCATTTGATAAATCAAAATTTGAATGCTTTAAATGACACAAGCTTGGACATTTGCCAGAGAATGCAGATCCCAACGTTAACAGCCATCAAGACCCCAACAAATTAATCAAGCTTCATCATCACAAGCACTTGTCTCTCAAGAAGACAATGTGTTTGACTGGAGTGATCAGACAGAAGAGGAAATTCAAAATCAAGCTCTTATGGCAAAAACATCCAATGCCACTTCCACTGAACTACCATCTGAGGTAAATGCTAAACTCTGCTCTCAAAAATGCAAAAATATGGTTAAAAATTACAGAGATCATAATGAGAGCATGTGCAAAACCCTAGCTAAGATGGAAGAAAGGGGATATGAGTACATGCAAGCTACAGAAGATCTTGAAAAACAGATCAATGACTATAAGGATAATGAGATTCAGATGGGATATGATAGAACATATCATGAGTGGGAGAAACAGGAACCAAATAAGAAAATAGAGACCCTAAATAAGATACTAGATGAGGCTGAACAGAAGGTGTTAGAAGCTAACAAGAAAATAGAATCCGTTAATAGAGATTTAGGAAACTTCAAACTGGCAAATCAAAAGCTAGAACACCTAATGGAGGTTCAATTTAATGATAGGGTGAAATCTCAACTCAGTCCCAAAGAAGGTATAGGATACAAAGCCACTCCATCCCCATACAACAACAAATACATTGATCCCATGAGTGAAGTTGCTGATAGGCTTGTTAATGAACCATTAGATGAGACAATGACAATTATAGATCCTATCCTTGAAAACAGTCCTGAATCTAAAGAAGAACTGATTCCAAATGAAGGCTGTGAGTGTAAAGAAGTTGAGAGAGAACTCAAAACAATGAGTGCACCTATAGAAACCCCTACTTCCAGTTTCATCAAAACCCCAAGTGAGAAAGGAAAAGAGAAGATGAGTGTATGCAATAATGTTCCACATGTTTCTGTACCTTCTAACTGTAACATTGCATCTTCCTGAAAAACCAATAAAAGGGGTAAGGTTGTTCCAATACGCACATGTCAAAAGCATGGTGTCCAAAAGTTTCGCACACAACAGCAGGTAAGGGGAAATCAAAGGAACAAGAATCGGTTATGGTCTAACAGAACTGGTTCTCCAATCAAAGCAGTCAAAAGATGTTTCCATTGTGGCAGGAAAAACCATTTGGCAAGAAATTGTCTATATAAACCACCTGTTGCAAAACAGATTGTGATGCAAAAATAGGCAATTGTTCAAAACTAAAAACCTTTAAAGGCCAAACCACCTGACACCAGTTCCAAATAAGACAGTTGACCACAGGTACTTAAAAGTCAACAAAAGACAGCGTACACACCAAAAGCAAGTTTTAGCAAAATCCAAAATAAACCTTAAAAAGGTATGGTTTGTTAAAGGCAATAACACAGATCAAACTGCTGGTGCAAGTGTTGAGACTGTTAAGTCTAAAGTTGGAACTGGTAGTGCAAATTCTGAAGCTGTTAGAACTAAAAATCCAGTTCAATAAATTGCTAAGTCTAAAACTGGAACTGGTAGTGGATCTTCTGAGACTGTTAATGAAAAGGTTGGAAAGAACACCTAGATACCTCATGTCATAACTAAATATTCTTCACAAAATCCACCAGTGGATCTCACTAAGTACAAAAAGACACAACCAGTGTTTAGTTATGTCAATGCACAAGGACAACCCAAAACCAACTTGGTTTGGGTTTACTCCACTACTAACTAAGCTTTTATTTGTGCAGGGCACCCACAGTACCCAACATAAAACAAGATGGCATATGGATAGTGGATGCTCTAGGCACATGACAGGCAATTCTGAATGCTTGTAAAATTTCAAAGGCTTTGAAGGAGGATTTGTTGCATTTGGTGGAAATTCCAAGGGAGGTAAGGTAACAGGTAAGGGTACTGTCAAAGCAGGCAATATGATCTTCAATGATGTTTTGTATGTTGAACAGCTGAAGTATAATTTACTAAGTGTGTCTCAAATATGTGATAAACAAAAAATTGTTCTATTCACAGACTCTGAGTGTATTGTCCTTTCAAAAGATTTTAAAATCCCTGAAAATTTTGTTTTACTTAGAACACCAAGGAAGGACAATGTCTACTGTTTAGACACAAATCTTTTGTCAAAATCAAATACTTTAAGTTGTTTGATATCCAAAGCATCTTCTAATGAGTCCGCTCTATGGCACAGAAGGATGTGTCACATGAACTTCAAATCTATGAATGTTTTAGTCAAAAAGAATTTGGTAAGAGGTTTACCACAAAAGAAGTTCATATGTGATGATCATTGTGTAGCATGTTTCAAAGGCAAGCAACACAAAGCTTCTCATAAGGCCAAAGAAGTAAATTCAATCTTATATGCTCTTCATCTTATTCATATGGATCTCTTTGGTCCAACATCTGTGTTGAGTTTGAATAAAAGAGCTTACTGTTTAGTCATTGTTGATGATTTCACCAGATTTACATGGGTTTACTTTCAAAGGACTAAGGATGAAACTGCTGAGCTAGTCAAATCCTTTATCCTTAAGATAGAAAATCAATCAAACTTAAAAGTTAAGGTGATCAGGTCAGACAATGTAACTGAGTTTAAAAACCATATCCTAAACAGTTTCTGTGAGTCTAAAGGTATTGCAAAGCAATATAGTGCACCCAGAACACCACAACAAAATGGTGTAGATGAAAGGAAGAATAGAACTTTAATAGAGGCTGCTAGAACAATGTTAACTGATTCCAAACTGCCAATGACCTTTTGGGCAGAGGCAGTCAATACAGCTTGTTATGTGCTGAATAGGGTTCAAATTGTTCAGTCACAAGGGAAAACTCCATATGAGTTATTCCATCACAGAGTTCCCTTAGTAGCCTTTCTAAAATCCTTTGGTTGTTCATGCTCTATTCTGCACACTAAAACTCACTTAGGAAAGTTTGAAAGTAAAGCTGAAGAAGGTTTCTTTGTAGGTTACTCTACTCAAAGCAAAGCCTATAGAGTATATAACAGTGTGTCTAAAACCATTGAAGAAAGTGCCAATGTTGAGTTTAATGAACACACTGCTAATGTCAAAGGCACTGGTCCTGATTGGTTGTTTGATTTAGATTCACTAAAAATTTCTATGAGCTTTGTTGAGTATATTGCAGGACCTGATGAAGACAGTGTTGAAGCTGCCAACAGAAACTCTCATGCTGGTCACACAACCATTAAAGCTGTTGGCACAAAGTTTCAAACTGTTGAAGATTCTGATAAATGGGATGAGTATATTGTACTACCACTTATATCTTGTGACCCACCAGGGGTACTGGATGCTCAACATGATACAAATCTAGATTATGAAGTTCCAACCCCAAGTCCTGAGGTAACAGCTCCATCCAATAGGGAAACAGTCACATCTTCTGGTCAAGCTGTTCCTGAAACAGAATCATCAAGTGGTCCTGAAGGTGATGATACAAATGTAGGAACATTATTTCAGATAGAAAGAGAATCCACACTCAGGGTTCACAAGTTTCATCCTCTCAATCAGATAATGGGAGACCCACGTACACATGTGCAGACAAGCACAATGGTTCACAAGGAGTCCACTGATGCTGGATCAGTAGTAATCTTGAATTCAGTCTAGCTGCCTTTGAACATGCATGCTTTATGTCACAATTAGAACCTAAGAAGGCATCTGAGGCTCTGAATGATCCGTCTTGGATTGAGGCAATGCAAGAAGAACTTTTGCAATTCAAGATTCAGAATGTATGGACTCTAGTTGACTTACCTAGAGGAAAGAGAGCAATTGGTACAAGATGGGTTTTCAGAAACAAGAAGGATGAGAGAGGGATAGTAATCAAGAACAAAGCAAGATTGGTAGCACAAGTATACACTCAAGAAGAAGGAATAGATTATGATGATGTCTTTGCCCCAGTAGCAAGGATAGAAGCCATCAGACTGTTCCTAGCTTATGCCAGCTTCAAAGGGTTCAAAGTGTACCAAATGGATGTGAAATCTGCATTCCTGTATGGTACAATTGAAGAAGGGGTTTATGTATGTCAACCCCCTGGATTTGAGGACTATAAGTATCCAGACAGAGTCTACAAATTAGACAAACCCCTCTATGGACTCCATCAAGCCCCAAGAGCATGGTATGACACTTTGTCACCTTACCTTCTACAAAATGGATTCAAGAGAGGTACTCTGGACAAAACATTGTTCACAAAGTCCATCAAATCAGAGATTTTGCTTGTTCAGATCTATATTGATGATATCATTTTTGGGTCAACAAATGACATTCTGTGCAAAGAGTTTGAAACATTGATGCACAAAAAGTTTCAAATGAGTTCAATGGGAGAACTCAGCTTCTTTCTAGGATTGCAGGTCAAGCAAAAGCCCACAGGGCTTTTTATATGTCAATCAAAGTATGTAAATGACATCCTGGAAAAGTTTGGCTACAAAGATACCAAAGTTGCTAGTACTCCAATGGACACTCACAAGCAGCTTGATGCAGACAAAGATGGAGTGGATGTGGACATTCACTTATATAGATCCTTGATAGGTTCACTAATGTATCTCACATCTTCTAGACCTGATATAATGTTTGTTGTTTGTGTTTGTGCCAGGTTTCAATGTGCTCCAAAGGACTCACATCTGTTTGCTGTTAAAAGAATCATTAGATACCTCAAGGTCCAACCACAGTTGGGACTATGGTATCCTACGGACTCTCCTCTTGAACTAACAGCTTATTCTGACAGTGACTATGGAGGCCGCAACATGGACAGAAAATCCACAACTGGTGGATGTCAATATCTAGGAGCAAGACTGGTCTCTTGGCAGTGCAAAAAGCAAACAATTGTCTCCACCTCATCTACTGAAGCAGAATATGTAGCAGCTGCAAGCTGCTGTTCCTATGTGATGTGGATTCAGATTCAACTGAGAGACTATGGTATGAACTTCCTATCTACTCCTATTTACATTGACAACTCAAGTGCAATAAGCATTGTACAAAATCCAGTGAAATTTCCCAAAACCAAGCACATAGACATTAGATTTCATTTTATAAGAGATTGTAATGAGAATAAATTAATCCAAGTTACCAAAATTCATATAGATGATCCAAAACCATTTGATGTAGGAAGATTCACCTTCCTAGTATCAAATATTGGTATGGTTAATATGGATTAATTTGTTTTACATCATTCACTCTTATTTTATGAAGAACATATTTATTTCATGTGCTTGATTAAGGGGGAGACACTGTTTCATAAGAATAGGCTTACTTTTCAACTAACAGCTTGAGTCTTTTCTCAAGCTACTAGTTCATTTTACTCGAACTGTTAGTTGTTTTCACTTGATCTGTCAAAGTGTGTAGGGTAATTCTGTAATTTCTTATAAGTGTGTGCGCAGGACTAGATATTTTCGAAATGTCCAAAGCTTTAATGGTCCCAGTTTCGTTCAATTCCAACTACCAGTTGCAAAAATATCTTCCAACGATCTATTTTTTCTCTCTTTGAGCGATTCACACACAGTCGATTCAAACCCTAATTCACCGTTTTAATCTCTAATGGAGTTTGTCAAAGAACACAACTGCCTCCCGTATTCTCTAAAACATACTGACCTCCAACAATTCCACGACATGATGGACTTCCTTAGAAATTCCCATATCCATCATGCTCTCACTGTCAATCCCACCATCTATGTGGCTCATATAGAGCAGTTCTAGAAATGTGCCACAGTGAAAACTATCAAAGGAGTCACTTCTTTTGCATCCACAATCGATGGAAACCGTATTACTATTTCTGAGGAGACCATACGCCAACATTTGCGTCTTCAAGATGCCTCAGGTATATCAAATCTATCTCTTACTGTCTTACATGAAGGACTTTTTACAATAGGGTATAGGGGCCCTACTGATTCGTTTACTTTCTTTAAAGCACACTTTGCCCCTAAGTGAAAATATCTTGTGCATATCATTCAACAATGCATAAGTCCCAAAAGAACTGGTTGGTCTGAGTTTTCCTCAAACATTGCCACTGCTCTACTGTGTCTATCAACAGGCCAACAATTCAACTTTTCAAATATGATTTTTCAGGGGATGTTGAGGCATCATGCCCTAGAGCATGTGAAATTTTTTATGTATCCATGATTTTTGGGTGAAATAATTGTAATATCTTGCAATAATTTTAATATACATAAATGGATACATGTTTCCCATAGACACTATTTACCATCTATTAAAAGACTTTTAGAACCTAGTGCCAATTTTTTGAATGTGGATGTCCCATTGCCTTTCGCAATGCTGGGCATCAATCCAACAAACAGAGGAGAGGGTCCTGAGCAGGCTCAGCCATCCATCACTGCTTCACCCCCAGGACCCCATCCCACTCCTCATGATACAAACATTCCATCTGCTCCTTCCATTACACATACATCCCCACCCCCCACACTCCTAAAATACAAAAGACAAAGGGTTTCAGGAGCTCCTTCCTCCTCAGCCCAAGCACCAGTGCCAAATATCCCTATGCAGGAGGACACTTCTGCACTGATGATCCAAAGGGGAACCCACTGAGGACTCTCCCACCCTCAATTTGGAGGTGAACATTCAATTAGAGGATGTCCATATGGGGTTTGTGGCTGACACTACTGATGTCTCAGCACAAGCGGCACAGGCCAGTGTCAACATAGCTAAGACCACACCCATGGCAACAAAGGGTGTGCAAGCACCTTCTGGAAGTCCCAAGTACCAAGAACAAAGGGGCCCAGATGTTTCTGCATCTGGAATTCCGGCCAGTGATAGATCTCATATACAACTATCATTTGAAGATCTGGAGGCTAGTCTACAACTCATGGTATTGACAGATCAACAGCTGAAACCTGTTTTAGCCATATTGGAACATTATAAGTCCATTATTGCTGCACAGGGGGCACAAATCACATCTGTGCAACAGACTATAGCAGCCCAACATCAACAATTGGATTATTTTCATCAAGGGTTCACCCTCTGTGGAAATAAGATTATACAGCTTGAGAAGATGGTTTGAACCCTGATTGCAAAGGTGTTTGGTCCACCTGGCCAAACCAATGCATCCAAAAAGGGGGAGAATCAAGAGATCCCACCTTCTATCCAAACAGCTTCAACCTCCCCTCCAACAGTCCCAGTTTCTAAGCTAACAGTCCCAACAGCTACTCAAGCTGTTAGCCTAGAAACTCAAGCTGCTCCTATCAGGACGACTGGAGTTGTCATCAGAGAAGGATCTCAGGCTCCAGTCACAACAGTCCATTCCACAACATCAGCTTCCAGAGATAAGGGTAAAGGCATTCTAATTGAATCTCCAAAGATTAAATTCTCTTCTAATGAAGCCCAGGTTGCTCATGATGCTGAATTAGCAAGGAAAATAGCAGAAGAACAGGATGAACTCTTAGACAATCAAACCCATGATCAAATAAAAGATGATGAAACCTTAGGTGATTATCTAAGAGGGTTTGTGGTCAAGCAAAATCAGAAGAAAAGGAAAATGCCAACAGGGCATTCAAAGGCAGAACATAGAAGGTTTTTGATAAATTTCTCTGCATCAGTTGGTTTTTCAAGAGTAATGGCTCAGTCATGGCCAACAGAAAAACTCCAGGCCTTATATGACAAAGAAAAAGAAAAACAGGAAGCAGCCAAAGTCTCCCAGCAAGTCCAAAGCCAACAAGAACCAGTTCAAGCTGCTGCTAGTGATCCTCCTCTTCAAACCAAGATTGATCAGGTCAAAAGAGTGTTGTTTGAACAACAGCTTCAAGGCAGTAGATATTGAAAAAACCCTGGATCAGTATGACTTCTCCAAACCGCCTATTACTTACTGGCATGCTAAATTAATGGATGACATTGATTTGGAGTATCATTTTGTAACCAGAAGAGAGGCTAGCCCAGAAGAGGAATATAAAAGCCTAGGAGATGAAGATTGTACAGGTTGATGTATATGCCAAATCAATGACATATAGACTCAAGCTTGCAGACGGATCCAGTAGGTTCTACAATTTTGAGTTCTTTAAACTGCCAAAGGCTTGGCTACTCCAAATAAGCTCAATGAAGATTCACTGTGATAAAGAGTAGTTGAAGAGATATTTCATAAAGGCAATAAAGCAGAAACTTTCACAATTGTAAGTTTTTGGATGTCTTACTTTGTAGACAATAGTTTTACTTTGTTTTATTTCCTTATTTTGTATAGGAACTTAAAGTCTTGTGTAAAGAATTTAAGTTAGGGGGAGATTGTTGGGAAATATTCTAAGTATGTCAAGCTGTTAGTTAGATTTCTCAGACTGTTAGTAGATTTTCTGTGTAATTACAAAGTTCAAGCTGTTAGTTGAGTAAGTTCGAGCTGCTAGTTCAAAAGTTCAAGCTGCTCAACAGTTTAACAAACAGAAAATGCTCAAATTCAGGAAGTGATTTATATTTCAAGATTTGAATATCTTCCAAGCATATCTACTACCAGAGAAATCATAGTTCCTCAAGGAAACAAATCAGAAGGCTTTATATATATAGATAGGATAGGTTTTTCTATTGTAAGTCTGTACGTGCAAATTTTGTAATCGTGTGCTTCAATTGTAATTGCTTTCTGATTAAGTTTCTCAAGCCTCTAAGGTTGTAAAACCCTAAGAACAGTCTGTGTTCTTCGTCTAATCCAACAAATTAGAGGTGATTGTAATAAGAGAGTTGGCAATACAAAAGATTTCATTTTTTGATTATAATTATGTGTTATTTGTTCTGAAAGTTTTTCTTAAAACAATTAACTGTTATTCCGCAAACTTCTTGTAGGTCCCGAGAGGTTCCCAAAGTATATAGTTATAAGCTGTAGAGGGGGGGTGAATACAGCAATTTAAAAACTACACACTCTTTTTCAATGTTTGTGTGTATTATCAACAATTTGTTAATTACAAACAAGCTTGAATGCGGAATAGTTCAAGCTGAGATGACAGATACAACAGTATGCTTACTAGTCTAAGACAGACTCAAACTAGAATACAATGAATACACTCACTAAGAAGCACTCACTGTGTTTACAAGACTTAAGGGAACAGCTTATGTAAAACAGCTTAGACACACAGATGCTGGTTTACACAGAAGGCTTGCATGCATGAAAATCACACTTGCACGTTCACTCTTGGTTTCAGCACTTAGCTTTCTTCACACCTCTTTCTGTCCTTAGAAGCTTCCTTTTATACCCACTCAGAGGATCTAAGAGAAACATCTTCATTGGACGGAATGAAAAAGGAGAAGTCTTGTTGAAAAAGACAACATAACCTTTTCTGCACTTTTCTGAAAAGCAGACTTGTCTTCACATGTGCAGAACTTTTGTCTTTTTACTTTGTCCTACTGTTGCATTGCCTTTAACTAATTTAGGAATGTCAACTTTGCGTCTTTCTTCCTTGTAAAGGCCTATTTTGATATAAGAAAAAGGTCTGTCACCCTTTTTCAAATAACCTTTTGTCTTCATGTTACAGAACAGCGTGGGCAGGCTGAGCAGTTCTGTTTTCCACTTTGTCTTCGACTTTGTAAACTGATCTTGTAGTAAAAAACAATACATGATGACTTGGAAACATATTCCATAAAGTGTTTAGCCTGTTCACAAAGAACAGGTTCTGTTCACAAAGAACAGAACACTTTAAAAGTGCCCAAGCTGCTCAACTGTGTAGAGCAGCATAGACAGTTTATGTCCAGCCTGTTCAGCAGACAGAGCAGCTTGGACAAACTGTCTTAGTTGCAACACATGCAACATATAGAACAGCTTTAGACTGATATTACAAATCATTTTCAGGTTTCAATAAGGCATATAACAGGCCTTAAATTCAACCTTCAAATGCATCAACAGGTTTGATTATAAATCTCCCCCTCAGATGTAGAACAGGTTTGACTGAGGCCTTTTTGTGCCTAACAAGCTCTAATAGTCAAAATTCACCAAACAGAGAAAAAAATTTAACTTGAGGATTTTTTTCTGGCAAAAAAATAAAATTAAGAGACTAAAACGCAAAAAAACATGAAACAAGTTCTAAAGAAAACACATAACTTTTTATTTCACAATTATTACACTTACAAATTTAATTAAAAAATAACATGATTACATCTCTAGCCGTCATTGCTTGAGTTCATCTTTGGCGTCCAATAACGTTTAACAACTTAAACAATTCATTTGAATTTTCTGATCTATTATAATATTCTGTATTGCGAACATCTTTTTAATTAGGGGTGACAATTTTGATCTAACGAACCAAACAGGTCGAATAATTAAATGGATCCATTGTAAACAACTAAGATATAACATATATTTTTTTTAAAATTGAAAAATTATAAAACGGTGTATTAAAAATTCATTCTTTGAAAAAAATGTCTAAAAATTATGTAAAATTTATGACTTTTGATCGTCAAACCGTTTTGACTCGTTTGCTTGAACGGGCTAAAATTGACACCCTTACTTCTAATCATTGTCTAAGAAATTCTGATGGTCAAAACAACATTTATTTCAAAGCATTTAAACAAGGGAACAACTTCTTCAACAATGCATTTGCATCACACCAACATCCTTCCGAAACTATGAGTATGTTTGGCAAAAATAGTTGCAGTAGTAAGTTGTAGTTTTTGGAAGCTGCTTGTTTTTATAAATGTGTTTGGTAAAAATAATTGTAGTTGTATCTTTTAGTATTAAATAACATAAAAAGACATTGATAGTATTTAAAAGTTATAATTATATAATTATTTGGAGGGTAAAAAAGTAATTTTGTTTGAACAAAACCTCAAGCTAGTTTTAAAGGCTACTTCAAATAGTTTGTCGTGGAAGAGCTTTTGAGAGCTTTCAAATCCGAATAAAAAACTTTATCTCCTATCAACCAAAAAAAGCTTTTGAGTTTGAGGTTCCAAAAACCAAAAGTTGGAGCTCTCAAAAGCTCCTTATCAAACACTGCCCTATGTTTAAGATCCATTAGCAACGTCTTTCTTATGGAACTTAAAAGAGGATTCAAAACCCTAATATTTTATTTTTTAAACAACAATATCTAACATTCGTATCTTACATGCAAAACCTGTTTTTGAATTAAATCAGTAAAACACCTTCTTGTTTTCTTTTTAGTTCATCCTAATGAATTCAATCTTTTTAATGATGATATTACAAGCTTTAGATGGATAGAAGTATACATGAAGTGTGCTAGAATTACTTAAAATAGAGCTAAACATACATTTATTGAAAATAAACTAGCTTTCGAAGAATACCGAACCAAAATTGTTTGATTTACCGTTATGCTTTTTCTCAATTATCTTGTCTGATTTTTAGTAATAGTGGTAAGCAAAAACTTGTTTGTTCATTCTTCAACAAGCTGATCAATTTTCGATTTCACCAAGTTTGTTTCGATCCTGTCTGGTTTTGAATTTCTTTTTGTAAAATTCAAAAAAAAAATACCAAAACCAGATTGTAACCGAACAAAGACGAACCGGAGTCATCCGATCCGATTCATAACTTTATTCATTTTTGGTTTTTCGGGTTTAGACCGGTCCAAATTCAGACCCTAAATTTTGGACTCCAATTCTAGGGTGTTCAAAAATATCCTAACCCGAGAGTCCGATCCGAAAATCCGGATTGAAATTATAGAAATTTCGGATATCCGAAAATCGGATAATTCAAAATTTCGGATTCGGATACGCATTTTGCATATTTTTTGGTTTTCGGATTATCCGAAAATCCGAAATCCATTTTTTTTTTTAAAAAAACTATATTTTTAAACTTTTTTGTCATACATTATTTGACTAAGAATAATTATATTCTGTAATTTTATATGTATAATCTAGCTTTAACTTAATTATAACTCATTTAAATGTATATTACTATCTTTTAACATGTTTTTTTTGGTTTTAAGTTTAAAAAGTATGATATATTTTCGTTTACGGAAAAAATATTTTTTTATATATTAAAAGGTATATAGAATTGTATTTTTTTATATTTGAATTCGTTTTATAATTTTAAGGTTAATTAAAAGTTTTAATTTTCGGATAATCCGAAATTCGTTTAATAAAAGTTTTAATTTTCGGAAAAAGTATTTTTTTTATATATTAAAAGGTTTCTAGAATTGTATTTTTTTTACAGGGAAAATGGCATCAAATAGCTCTGAACTTTCGACTTTGTACACATTTATGTAGTGAACTATTTTTTGTGCACATTTGGTAGTCAAAGTTTCAAAATTGTTCCAATTTGGTAGTTGGCGTACCTTTTAACCGGTTGCTTCCGGTTTCGATGCCTACGTGGACAATTTTTTGATGACGTGGCTACCCGTTTTTATATTATACTCGGTTTTTCTACGTTGCAATCCATTTTTTGAAATCACCCGGGTTTATAACCGGGTTTTTTTTAAAAACGACGTTATAAACCCGGGTGATTTCTTAATTTCATACGGCGTTATAAACCCGAGTGATTTGAAAAAACGGGTTGCCACGTAGGTAAAACCGGACATAATATAAAAAAGGGTAGCTACGTCATCAAAAAATTGTCTATGTAGGCATCGAAACCGGAAGCAACCGGTTAAAAGGTACACCAACTACCAAATTGGAACAATTTTGAAACTTTGACTACCAGATGTGCACAAAAAAAAGTTCACTACATAAATGTGTACAAAGTCGAAAGTTCAGAGTTATTTGATGTCATTTTCCCTTTTTTATATAAAGAATTCGTTTTATAATTTTAAGGTTAATTAAAAGTTTTAGGGTGCGTTTAGTTCCTGAAAATTTTCAAAATTTACATCTCACTTTTCAACAAAAATGAAAACTTGTTTACTTAACAACAATTTCATAAATTTTCATTTCACTTTATAAAATACCACTTTTCATATTCTCTCTCTTACTTTTCTACTACCTACCCTATTTCTTTATAATACTCTCTTTCTCTCTCTTACTTTTCAATCACCTATCCTATTTTTTTATTTTATAATCACACATCTTATTTTTCTTAAAACTAAAACTTCACCATCTAAACAAGTTTTCACTTTTCATAGAAACCTTGTTTTTTTCTAAAAACTATAACTTGAAAACTGAAATTGAAAAATGACTAGTTTTCGTTAACTAAACGCACCCTTAATTTTCGGATAATCCGATATTTGGATTATCCGAAATCGGATACGAATTCGGATAGTAAAAATCATGTATCCGATTTTCGGATTATCTGAAAATGAACACCCTGACCCCTTCTATTTTTTTGTTTGGGTTCATGGTCCGCTCCGGCCGACCGAGCACCGTCGCCACGTATGTAAATGGCAGCCCCAAGCAACCGTACAAAAATGGCGGACAGTTACGATTTTCACTTTTTTGGCCCTTTTCAGCTTCCAAAGCTAAAAGTGCATTTTCTATGTCTTTTGGTACGCGCTTATCTAGGGTTTTAGTTTCATTGCTTTTTCGTTTGCGTGCCCTCCTCAAAGATTCTTCTCCAGCATTATCTATCTTTCTCTTCCTTAAAGTTTCAGGTTAATTCCTTGGATTTTCACGATTTTGTTTGGACGTATTTGGTTTGATTTTAACCTAATTTCTTAGTAATATTTCTGAAAAAATGGATTCTAAACAGGTGAATAAAGAGATAACTGAAAATGAAGCGGAGGAGTTCGCCGCAGTTTTAACGTCACCGTTATCGTTGGATTGTGAGTCCGGCAACGATTACAGAGCTCCGAATTTGCTGCAGCGGATATTCAGTTTGTTGAAGAATGTACGGCCTGGATCTGATCTTAGTCGGTTCTCGGTATGTATCTATCATCTAGGGTTTCACTGTATTATTCGATTGTGGGGAAATAAACTTTTGAGGAGTATTTCTTTGAATTGTGGAATCATCAGAAATTATTTGATGGTAATTGACGATCTGATATGCATTTTTCGAAGATGTTAATGCCGGAATTTCTCTGAATTTGGTTTTTGTGTTACAATTCAATCTAGATATAGTCTTTTAGAAAGTTTAGTTCAGTTCATACTTCTTGCACCTAGAATTTTACTTATAGGATCTCAATTGGAGGTATGTCTTTATCAAATTTGTAGGCTGCTATAATCGTGAATAAAAGGAAAGTAAGTTGCTATTTCTCGCAATTAGCCCTTTTGTTCTAGGTAAACTTAACTAATATGTTAAAAAAAAAGGTCCGTCGGACATAGAGGATGTAAATCATGTAAATTAAGATATTTTAACAAAACATGCTTCAATTTCTAAAAGATACTGAATCATATGTTAGTCTCCTTGGTTTCTTTAGGTTCCGTGGCAAAATTTATTTTTCAGATGGATAAATGTTTGATATGGTAATTGTGTTCGTGCTGGTCTCAGTTGCCAGCCATCTTCAACATTCCCAAGTCACAGCTTCAGTGTTACGGAGAATCGGTATATTGTGTCAACAATGACATTCTTAGCAGATGTGCAAATGGTGGGAGCCCACTTGAGAGATTCACTTCGGTTGTTGCCTGGAGCATTTCAACTTTTCGGCCGCTAATGTTTGGTGTAGCTCCTTACAATCCCGTACTTGGAGAGACTCATCACGTCTCTAGTGGAAACTTAAACGTGCTACTGGAACAGGTATGTCCTTGAGCATTATCGTATAAAAATGTCTGCTTTGATCAAATTCGTGTTCTTGTTAACTTGTTTGGACTTTTACTTTCTTGCAGGTTTCACATCATCCGCCTGTTAGTGCTCTCCACGCTACAAACGAGAAAGACAACATCGAAATGACATGGTGCCAATACGCAATTTCAAAATATTATGGTATTAAATAACAGCTGATTCCTTAGATTATTATGTGATAGTAACGCAAGTACTGTTCTTTAAGTGTTTGGATTGCATTGGTTGATAATTGATTATTTGTATTTAGAATTAATCGTACCACACATTTTCAAAAGTTAAAAAATGTAGCTTATATGCTTAAAAATTGATTATTGGTAATTTTACAAATAAACGCAAATCCAAACACTGTAAAAAACTGATTATTTGATGATTGTTATAGCAAACAGTAGAAAACTAAGTCAAACACTTAAATTTCCAGCAGCATTTTTTGTTAAAGCTATTCTGATTATTAGTTTCTGCAATGCTACAACACTTTTTCAAAAGCAAATCTAAACCACCCCTATGTAGATTGTGTGTGTTTTTGTAATTACGTTACCTATTTATATCATGTAGGTACCTCTATTGAAACTCAGGTGCTCGGAAAACGACAGTTGAAGCTTCTGAACAAGGGTGAAACTTATGTTATGAACTCTCCAAATCTTGTTATAAAGTTTCTTCCTGTGCCTGATGTGGAGTGGTTGGGTAACGTTACTATTCGATGTGAAGAAACTGGCATCGAAGCTGAGTTGTGTTATAAAGGAAATTCTTTTTTAGGCAGACGAGGAAATTACAGGTCTGTTAGAGGAAAGATTATATCTTTGCCAAAAAAGACGCCGATTTATGAGATTAATGGTCATTGGGATAGGTATCGCCTCGTTATGCATTGATCAAGCTTGTTTAAATAATTTTCCATGATGGGGTTTGATGATTTTTTTTTTATAAATCTAATCTTACCCAGGACTGTGACGATTAAGGAAGTCAGCAATGGGAAAGTAACGGTGATTTATAGGGCGAAGGATGTGATTTCAGGACTGAAAACTCCTATCGTCAAGGATACGAAGGTACTGGTTTTTCTGTGTTTTGGGAAATTTATGTTATTATTTTGTTGCCTAAAAAAATACGACATGATGAGCTCCATTAATGTTTACAAGGCTTGTAAACGAGCTGAATTGAACCGAACAACAATTGGGTTCTGCAATTCTACTTGAAGCAAATGAAACTCTAAAACCGATTAAGTTTCAACTTATATATTTTGGCAGTTTGCAGTTGAAAAACATACTTTCAGTGAACTTCAATTCTAGGAATCATACTTTAAAATCAAAAAATTTTAAAGTTCAAAAGGTCTTTGTTTTATGTTTATGATTGAATAAATGATCTGATTACCAAAAGTCAATTTCTATTTGATTATAAACCTTTAACATAGGTCCGAAAGGCTTAACCAGTTGAATGCTGACTTTGAAAGTACGTTCCCTAGAATAGAAACATATTTAAAATGGAAGGTGATTTGTACACAACACTTGTTTTCCATACACAACAATGCCATATGAATAGACTATTTTACCCTTAATATCACTTTTATCAATTTTACATTTATACCCTTATTGTAAGGGTAAAATAGTCTATTTCTATGAAATTGTTGTGTATGGAAAAAAGATGTTGTGTACAAATCACCTCTCATTAATAGCACCAACTTTTGCTATAATTGATGGTAAGTTTCTAGGTCAAAAAGTTGTTATAATAGGTTAAAAATACAAAAGTTGATACTATGAATGATAAAAAAATAAATAATGTGCCTATAAACGGTAAAACTCAAAAAATTGTTGCTATTGACATATAACCCTTGATTGAAAAGACGTTTCCTAAACAATTGATTTTACTTATGGATGAAATTATATGCATGAATCAGGGATTGTGGCCAAGCGAATCTGCAGTGGTATGGGCAAAAGTTAATGAAGGCATACTAAACAAATCGTGGGATAAAGCGAGTGATGCCAAAACGGCCATTGAAGAAAAACAAAGAGAAATGGTAAGAATCAGGAAATCGAAAGGCGATGATTGGATCCCAAAACATTTTGTATTATCAAAGTGCAGAGAAACCGGCGAATGGGAGGTTAAACCGAAAAACACAAAGGTACCTTCGGCTCCAATCATTACCCCTCTTTGATCATTCAACATTATATCGGTTTTAGTATTAGTTAGGTGTAAACGGATTCAATCGTATATATTTCTATATTTGTTTGTCGTTAACTTGTTAATGTTCTCGATGTAAGTAGGGTTTTCTTGCGTAAATCTACTCATTATACTCGGAATATAACCATCCAAATATAGCAATGTACTTTTGTCATTGATCGATTTTAGTATTGTTTTTTATTGGATTTGGTAATTACACAATTTATTGAATCATAAAACACAGACAACTGTGTTTGTCGGAGAGACGGTTCGTCAGAGACGCAAGGTTGGTCAGCGGATTGCAACTAGTTCATCAGGTTGTGACATTTTGATAAGTTTTAGTCAGTTGGGAGTTTCTCACATAACGAAAAATGGTTGGAGGTTTTAATCGCAAAAATGATCCAACTTGAGGGTTTTTTGCGCAAATTTCTCTTAAAACCAATGGTAAAATGTGTCAACTATACGACAATTTTGGTGACCAAATAAGTATAAACATGTAAGAAAATTTAATGACTACATATATTAAAGGATAGTTTAGTGGTTAAATTTATATAAAAAGTAGTTTTAGTTTAAGACAAATCTGAAAAGTTTATGATTAAATATAGGGTTAATATCGAAAAAACCTCATAAACTTTCCTTTGTTTTGTGATCAAGTCCCTAAACTTTTTTTTCTGATTGTTTTAGTCTCTTAACTATTTTTGTCTTATTCAAAAAACTCACTATCTTTACATGTTTTAACGATTAAGTCCTTAAACTTTTTGTTTTATTGGTGGTGTTTACCTACTCATCCGGTAGCCGGTCAAAAATATATACTTTTGAATAATACAAAAATAGTTTAGGGACTTAAACAATCGGAAAAAAAAATTTAGGGACTTAATCATGAAATGAGAAAAGTTTAGAGTTTTTTCAATATTAACCCTTAAATATATACTTACTTTTGTAGAAATTAAATAGTTTGGAATTTATTTTGATAATTCAAACGGTTGAAATTCCCATTTTTGTAATAATAATGAAAAATATGTACAAGTAGAATGTTCAAAACTTTATACCATAATTATCAAATCAAACCCAAAAAGTATAATTTATTATGAAAAAAACATGTTTTCATGTCTTTTGCAATTTTGTTTTTTCATGATATTTTTTTACTCAAGTTAAAAAAAAAATTGTTTAGTGAAATTTGGATATTAAAATCCGATTTTTCGGTTTTTAAAATTCCGGTTTACTAACTATAATCAAGCTCAAATGGTCAAATCTCACAAACTAAACAAAATTTAACTAGAAGATTTTTCCAGGAAAAATTTAACATCGAGAGACAAACATGCAAAAACTGAAAATATGTTAGTTTTTTTAATAATAAACCCTTACCAAAATGGCAAAATGGACCGAAGACAAAACTACATTGCTATTTAATAACATTTTTTCAAGTACAACCACAAAAACTTGTCTCCATTTGCTATCGATCTCTTGTTTTAGCTTACAAAACCTCAGCCATTCCAATGGCTTCTACAAAATCATTCGAAAATTTATGGTTTTTGAACCTCTGTTTTCGCTATCGACTCACACGAGTCTCAACCGCTCACCGTTGCCATGAACTTGAACCAATGTCAAGTTCGGGCAAGCGAGAGAAACCTTACAATTACGTAAAGCGGTCAGGTCATGTCGGGTCAGTTCAATCGGGTTCATTCCAACCAAAAAATTTATAATGAAAGCGATCACGACATCTTTTCCTTGCTCAATACATTGTTAGGTTCGTGTAAAGGTCTATCATCCGGTCTAGAGTTTCCGGTAAAAACTTCCGTGCGAATAAGTAACATGGTCGGTTCATCCCGTTCCACGTACACGGCGTAGTCATCGTTTTCTTCTGCACGATTTAGACGATCATTTAGATCCAACGATTCTTTCAAGCACACAACCGAGAAAAGAAGAAAATCGCATACCTTGTCGTCACTTGTAACATGAACACTCTCGGTGATCGACTGCAAGAATAAAATGGCCACAACGAATCAAAACTATGGTGTTTCGAGTGATTAATTTTAATCAACGTACGATCGTATAATCATACCGTAATGTTTTTGATGAGCTGAAGAGAGATATCGCGTTCTCTGTATGATTTTGGATGCCATTTTCCTTCTGACCAATCAACGTGCGTTACCGACCGGTTCGCGATCCCGTTTGGATCAAGCATCTGAACATTTGAATCGAAAAACTCACTTAAGTTGACCGAGTTAGCTCTAAATTCATGAAGTTTATATGAAAAACCGGAGAAAATGTCGATAAACTTTCTCACATGGAAAAATGTCGGCAAATAATGTTCATCGGCGTAGCAATTGCGCCCTTCCATACCAGGCTACGATACGAGAAAGACGCATACAAGTTAGTGTGCGTAGAACATGAGACTAGACTGTAAAACCGACGAACCAAACCAGTTTGGTTTTGTGTTCTTATCATTGTAAAAGGCGGGCAAAACAAGTGACCGCGTTCCAAATTTTTCAAAATTTTGGTTTTGGTTCGATCTGGTTTTGGACCGTTTCACACCCGGATGGATAACATTCACATAACATCGACTTATGGCATGTTTGTTACCTCTTAGTGGAATCATTAAGAGGTCATTTTACCTTTGAACGACTTCTTAATGATTCCATTAAGAAGTAAACAAACACCCCCTTAGTCTGAAACACGAAAACATTCTCACCCTGCAATAGTCCCTGAATTTCGTGTAGTAGAGACTATCGGCCATAACTATGATTGCATGTTGGCGTTTCATCGTGAACCACTGCATGAATTTTACGTCAAATTCGCATCAAATGATGCAGCGGAATGCCGATGAGTTATGAATTCTGAACTAGGACGAAATCTTGATAACGTTAGCATATACCTGTGCACCTTTTCTAAAGAATTTCTTTTCGACTTCTGGTAACATATGATCCGAGTATCGACCACTTCCATGTGGACCAGGATCCTCGAAGCTAGAAAGAAGACAAAGATTGAATGTCGATCGATAAACAGGTTCAACAGTTTCCTGTTACGACCACAAAATCTCGAGAGCTTTGTTAATAGATGGATAGATAGATACCTGTCAACGAAGCTGACGTTTGTGTACATAAGATAATTATATACGTAGTCGAAATCACGCAATGGTACACAGCTGAAACGCAGGAAAAGAAGCGAATTTTGTAACGAAATCAGACACTAGGAAGAATGTTAAGAAAGACTGTAGTAACCTGTCCGAAAGTAATACAAAATGGCGATTGTCGGGATCTTTCAATGCATTTGCCAAAAGTCGTTTCTCGGCATCAACCATCGAAATCTTCCCCCAATCTACCTGCATAACTAGAAATATGTAAGTTCATATCGACCACATATACGAATAAGCATCAAACTTATCAGATATAACCCGGACAAAACATAATGGACCCCAATGAAACTTTAAAGTTAAGCATGCTTGAGCAGGAGCAACCCCAAGATGATGGGTGACACCAACACCCTGGGGAATGAAGCCTATGACAAATGTACAAACCTTGCCGCTGCGAATCTCTCGATTAATGAAGAAACGGCTAGAATGGACTGGTTTTTGTTTCGAGGCATGAATATGGACGGAAAATCTACCTTCATGGCCCTAAGACGCAAGAAAAACGAGCGTACGTGAGTAAGTAAATGAATCTGAAACGACAAATGCATCATTACTTTTAACAAACAAAACTATCATTACATACATCGAAAAATCTATCCCACAACTTCTCGAAAGGTAGTGTTCCGGGGCTCAAGAACATGAAAGCAATCTTGGGATTGTTCGATTCGATTGATGGTATGTTCAAAAGATTCTTGATAACAACACGAGAAGCAATCTCATCATCGGTAAATTCTCTTGCAGGAGGTGGAAGCCAACTAGAAATGGTGTTACAACTTGACGACAAGATGATATAACACGCACCCGAATTCTGAAGTGGATAAACGTAAGCGAAAACTAAGAAAACACAAACGAATGAAACCAATACGATAATCCAAGTTGGTTTCTTTAAATGGCTACGGTGGCGAGGCTGAGGCAAGAATTGTGTGTCTTTCATGCCTATTCGCCATGCCTGAACAGCCTTCATTTATCGATAAAGCATCACACGTTTTATATCCAATGCTATACTTGTTTCTCCGCAACAAGCATCAAACTCAAAACTATAACATTCGAATACTTTAGTTATGTGAACCTGCAAACACGAAATAGAAATCATAAAATTCCATTTCAAGATCCGAACGTTTTATATCAAATAGTTAAGAATGAGATCATTTGCATCGAATGATAGCAAGCTACGATGATATGTTACAATTCCCTTTCTTCTCGACATTAAAGATAAATGCTATTGGATTCGTCGTCGAAGTTAAGAAGTCATCAAAGTAATTCTAAAATGCGCGTTTAGGGAGTGTCCTCGATGCTCATTTTGAAAGTGATTATGTGATAGCAGATAATCAGAATTAGATATTTAGTGTTTTAATCAAGATTATCAATGTCTCAAGGCAAACTTAGGCACAAACTGTGTTTTGAAAGGCACGTCTCAGACTCACTGAGGCGCGAGGCTCAAGACCAAGCGTCTCCATGTCGTTTTATTAAATCTTGGCCCAAAAATAATGATAAGAGTAAATTACACAAATGGTCCCTGTGGTTTGGGGGTTTTTGCGGTTTTCGTCCCTCAAAGTTTTTTATTACACCATTGGTCCAAAAAATGCAAACCTTTCACACAAATGGTCCCTGCCGTTAGTTTTAGCCGTTAGGCCAGTTAAGTGACAAGGGTATTTCTGTCAATTTTTATCTGAGGACCATTTCCGTAATTTTTTTATAGATTATCTTTTAAAAAAAAATTCTATCTTATTATCCTTTCTTTTTCTTTATTATATTTTATGACCATTTGGTTCTTTTACTCTCCAATCTCACCAAATCACAACGAATTTCATGTTGCCTAGTTTGTAAACGGTAGTTGAGGATCTGTGGTGGTTTAGTGAAATCCTTGAGATTATGATGGGATTAAAGCTATAGGTCAATGTTGCCAAATGATGAAGAATTGACCCTTTGCAAATCTGAATCTGAGACAAAAAATAAGAATCTTGAAACCAAACCTTAAAAAAATCAAAACCAAACCCTTGAGATATGGAAGGAGACCTTGAGAAATCAAACAAAAATCATTGAAAAACACACACAGATCTAGAGAAACGAACAGAAGAAGGAATCGATTCATAAAACCCTAACCTTGTGAGAAAGAGAAAGAGAGAGAGAGAGAGAGAGTGTGTGTGTGTGTGTGTGTGGGGGGGGGGGGGGGGGGGAGAGAGATTGGGTTCAGAGAAAGAAACCCAACGTGTGATGAAGAACCACCACTTCGATATGAAAATCTATAACACTAACCTTGCGATTTTTTAACCATAACCTTTGATTGAAGTCTAGAGGGAGAGCAAGAGGAGAGAACAAGTATGAGAGTCTCATATGCATCTTCATCTTCAATGAAGAATACAAAAGGAAAAGAAAATATAATAAGATAAAAAAAAACAAAAAAAATAATTTATAAAAATAATTACGGAAATGGTCCCTTGGATGAAAAATGACAAAAATACCCTTGTCACTTAACTGGTTTAACGGTTAAAATTAACAACAGGGACCATTTGTGTGAAAGGTTTGCATTTTTTGGACCAATGGTGTAAAAAAAACTGAGGGACGAAAACCGCAAAAACCCCCAAACCACAGGGACCATTCGTGTAATTTACTCTAATGATAATAATAAGCGCGTTTGTTAATTATTTAACTAATTAATCCATATTTTGTAATAAAGATCGTGTGTATTTTAATATATTTTGGCATTTTAGATCTTCAATTGTTAAAGTATTACTAATATGTTATTTTATATGAAATAAGATACCAAAACAAGTGCGCCTTGAGCACGTGATACATGTGCCTTAGGCTCCAAGACCCTTTTTGCAACGATGCGCCTCGCGCCGTTTAAAACCAAGGGCACAAAGGGATCCTAGGTATTAGGCGCAAGACACATTTCTCATGAATGCGAGCCACACCATATCATAATATGTATCTATCTGTGTATACACATAGATACATACATATATATTCTTTTATATGGTGTGACTGATATTCATGAGGCCTACGTCTTGCGCCCAGGTCTCGAGACCTTTTTGTGCCTAAGTGTGCCTTGAGGCTTTAACAACTTTGATCCAAACACTATTAGTACATTCAATTTTCTATCATTTGATTATCTTATATCATATAACATTATAACAATTAAAATAGCAAACATAGTTTGATCCTATAACATACATTAGCTAAAGAAACAATTAGAGGTCTAGATCTAAAACAAGCATCAGCCAAGTATCAAGCAAAACACACAATCGCACTCCAAAATTCCAAATAAAACTCAAAACTCTATGTAACATTGTTCATAGGCACTCTAAGTAAAAGGTTGTGTTAATTGCCAAAAAAGGCAACCATCTTTATACCTATTTATCGTTTAAGCTACCTATATTTACAACAGAAAAATGGATCAAACTTTCATTTCTTATCATATGAGGTAACCAAATTTATATACAATAGAGAAAAGATCCAACTTTGATCTTTCTTTTTATCATTTATGGTAACAAACTTTATCTTTATTATGGTTTAAGTGAAACTATACTTTCATTTTGTTTATCATGTACGGTAACCAATTACCTTAAATGATAAAAAGTGAAAGTTTGATTGTCTTTTCTATTGTAACAAGCTTCGTTGTCTTAAACGACAAAAAGGGAAAGTTTTGTTAGGCTATTAAGCCTAAAAGGTTTACTAGAACTTTAGAATTTAGAATGCCATGATTCAACAATTTAACACTTTAGCATTAAAGGTTTATTCAAAATCCCAAATTCTACATAAAAGATGTTAACACTCTATTGGAACTTTTCTAAACCGGAACAACAATGAATAATCAGATAATCAACTAAACGCTTAACATTAAGGTTTACTCAAACTCTACATAAAAGAATTTACTCAATCACTAAACTAGAACGATAGTGAATCTTCTAAGTTAACATTTAAACTTGTCGATGTCAAAAAGTCATAAAAATCAGTACATTCAACATCAAGAACCGTAATCGCAAACAGAAGAAGAACTTCATCTATTAGAACTATGTTTTAGAAGTGTTTCTACTATTTGAAATTGTATTAATGAGATAACAAGTGTTGATTGTTTGAGAAATTCTAACAATACGATGAAACTAAACAAAATGACACAATATAGGATAATTTAGTTTTCTTGCACGATGTAAATTGATTTTTCAAAAACTAACTATTTGACCCTAATAATAAGATAAGGTAACCACAAGGGTGCTGGCCTAGTGGTAACTTGGGTGAAAATGCCTTGAGGTCCAAAGTTTGAATCCTGGGATTAGTCGGTTGGCAAAGCGGGTCGGAAACCCAGGTTCACCAAAAAAAATAGATTAGGTGAATCAACTAACCTAAACACTAAAAACTATTAATCGTGACTCGAAATCGCACTAATCTAATAAGTAAGCTGAAATGGAAACAAGAATCATATTGAAAATTGTCAGGAAGTAAACATCCAACATAAATCGAGCTCATTCCATTACTCTTGTTACCTAATGACGTAAGAATCAATAATGCATCGAATTTAGCTTCATATTTCATTTCGACTTGGATTAATTCAACTACACAAAACCCTTTGAACCTATAATCATCATAAAAAAGCATAAAATCCAAGTTGAAAATCATTCAAGTAACACTATTATAAATGACATCTTCTAACAAAATTATAAGAAAATATGGAAGTCAAAACTACCCCATCTCAGTCAACTACCTAATTCACCTCCAAATTTAGACATTGCATACATAAACACGAAATCTTTATGGACTTAATTCCCAACATCCCACACACACACAACACATGTATATATACATATACTTAAATCCAACAACTTTTTTTAGGATTTGAGCAAAATCCCAGTACAAAAACCAAATCTTTAGAACATGGCAGAATCAAATTCAAATCACAATAAATTTGGGGGGTTTCTAAAGAAATGTTAAAGTAATACAAAAAGAAAGAAATGAGAGGGGAGTAATAGCAATAGTAATTAGTAATACCTGATTGAAAAGATCTTTCCCTCGATCTTTATTTACAGATTAATCTTGGATGAAATAAGATCTATGAAATGGGTGTTAAGATCTGGAAAGAAATCTTAAAAATTTGGATTTTGAATAAGTTGGTGGGTGAGGGTTAAGTCGATTCGTTTGTCGATGAATGAGAAAGATTTGGATTGTAAGATGGAGGATTAATATTAGAAAGAGTGGTGTTTTATGATTGGTTGATTGGTGATGTTTTTACAGAGCCCAAAGCACAAGAACAATTCTGCTGGGAATGAACACTTGTATTGGGTGTGGGTCCTGACTAGCTGAGCATAATTTGGACCGGATCAAAAAACCAACAACGTGACAAACAATACAATATTAATACAAAACCGGTAGTGTTTAGACCGGTTTTCAATTCTAGATTTTGTTAGTTTTTGGTTAGCTATTTGGTCTCGTACTCAGGTTTAATTTTTCACTATAAAACTCAGAATATTTTGAAACTAAGTAAACCGTAATTAATATCATCCGGTCTGATTCTCAAATCTATTTTTTAGTTATCGTTTCGGTTCTAGACCTGAACACCCTACGGTGTGCGTGTATATATGTCTCTCTCTCTCTCTCTCTCTCTCTATATATATATATATATATATATATATATATATATATATATAGAGAGAGAGAGAGAGTAAAAGAGAACATCAAACGCATACGTGAGGTTTCCACGTTACACCACAAAAGATAAATACAACTTTTATTTTTGATTAAAAGATAAATATAACTTATTATTATAAAGGAAGATAAATGCAATATATATATATATATACATATATATATATATATATATATATATATATATATATATATATATAGAGAGAGAGAGAGAGAGAGAGAGATGGAGGTTCAATTGAGAACTTTTATGCATCGAGGTACAAAAGAACCCATATCAACCACTAGATCAAAAAATTGTAAGGATTAGATTAATGGCAAAATGGTAAATAGTTGGACAATTTTATGCAACTTGTGCATTATAGGAACAAACAAGGAAGGACATTTTGGGGAATGTGCATACCTCATTAAATTTAATATTTCAACAAATAATCAAATAATAAATGCCAAATAAATTCAATTGATACATTTCTAAATTTAACAAAAATTACACAAATTCAAAAAAAGATGATGAATATCGATGCATTTTATCGTTAATCTTGTTTATCTATGCATCATGTTAAAAAAAGACGCATTTAACAAAAAAAAATACAAAAATTCATTTATGCATCGTGTTCAACTTGTTCATCATTTTTTTATGCATCGTGTTTGTCGTTCATATTCTTCATTGAGCTATGCATCATGTTCAACTTGTTCATCATTCATCTATGCATCGTCATTGTTCATCGTCCATTTATGCATCATCATTTTTCGTTGTTCATCGTTCATCATCCATCTATGCATTGTCATTGTTCATCGAAGAACCTTGAAGAACCTCCATGCACCACCACAAATGCATCACAATTCCCCCATAATGCATCATTATTTCCACGTGATGCATCAAATTCTCGAGTGATGCATCGATTTTTACATTATTCCCACTTGATGTATCAACTTCTCGCGTGATGCATCGATTTCTACGTGATGCATTTCAGTTTTTCTAGCGATGCATTGTGGTTCTTAAAGGTTCTTCGATGCATAAGGTTCTCCATTGAACCCACCCCTATATATATATATATATATATATATATATATATATATATATATATATATATATATATATATATATATATATATATATATATATATATATATATATATATATATATGGAAGGTATCACCCTTAAAAAAAACTTTTAAATTTTTTTTCATAAACATGTTTTAATTAACATTATAAAGATAATATGTAAATTTCACATACATTCACATCTTCTAACTCTTAAAAAAAGGATGTGAACGTACACTTACATAAATTTGCATATATGTGAACTTGCATTTATGTGATGATGCATGATTTCATGCACTTAGAATGTGTGAATGTGCGTAAATTTTGTATATCATCTGTGTCATGTTGATTAAAACATTTTTATGAAAAGAATTTAAAAAAATTTAATTTTTAAGAGTGGTATCTTGTGGTGCACTGCATAGTAAGTGGAACTCACTTGAACATATATATATATATATATATATATATATATATATATATATATATATATATATATATATATATATATATATATATATATATATATATGGATGGGTTGTATTGAGAATCTCCATGCATCGGAAAACCAGAGAACCAATTTATAGTCATTGGATCAGGTAATACATAATGCAAAAATCTTAATGAATCACGCAGGAAGTCGATGCATTATGCGAGAATTTGAGTCATCATGGGAAAATAATGATTCATCACGCTGGAATTATGATGCATTTGTGGTGGTGCATGAAGATTCTTCAATGAATGGAGCTTCTCCATTGAACCACTCTCTCTCTCTTTGTGTGTGTGTGTGTGTGTATCTATATATATATATATATATATATATATATATATATATATATATATATATATATATATATATATAAATATAAAATCTCTATGTATCGGAAAAACCTTAGAAAAACCTAATACATTTACAAAATAGGATTGTGAATCATGATCATTTGATACATCATATAATCAGATCGAGTCGTAACACAATGCATTGTAAAGGAAAGCATATATATGCGCGCGCACACACACACACACACACACACACACACACACACACACATATATATATATATACAGAAGGTAGCTCAATGGAAAACTTCTATGTATCGGAAAACCTTGGAAAAACATTATGCATTTGCAAAATAGGATTGTGTATCATGATCATTTGATGCATGATATGATTGGATCGAGTCGTAACGCAATGCATTGTAAAGGAAAGCATATTGCGTCACACGGGACATTGTGCATCACAATCACTTGAAACATCATGCACCCGGTCCGGGGGTGGAGTCGATCCGGCACTCCAAACTAGTCCTTTCAGTCGAACTCAGTCCATCATTTTTATGCATCTCAACAAAAATAGAATATTAAATAACCTAGTTGGAAATCAAACCCAGAACATCTTGTTCCATTAAGCAACACTTTATTCATTGAGCTACAAGTCCTTTTATCATCAAATTTATTTTACTTCTTTTTATAACAAAGTTACTCTATTACTAATTTAACTCACTAGTGCATCGTAAGAAATGTAGTGAATACAATTCGATGTTGGTTTATAGAATTATAGATCTTGGATTCGATCTTTAGTAAATTAATATATTTAAAGAGTTACTTTGTTATTAAAAGAAGTAAGTCAATAAATTCAACAACAAAATGACATGTAGGTCAATGACTAAAGTATTGTTGTAAGGAATTCAAGGTATCGGATTTGATTCTTAGCTAACAAATTACTATTTCATTTTTGTAGAGAAGCATAAAAATGATGAACTGGCTATGACTGAACGGACTGGTAAAAAATTAGATCGATTTGGACCTTCAGACCGACCCAACTCGGACCAGCCACATGATACATCAAATGATCGTTATGCACCATCTTTGTCGCATGATGCACATGCTCCTTTGCGATGCATATTATGGTTCTACTTGGATCGACCACGTAATGCATCAAATGATCATGATGCATAATACTTCACGCGAGATGCACAATCCTAGGGTTGTAACGAATTGAATGTTCAACGAACTACTCACGGACCCTTCGGTGGGAAGTTCGTTTATGTTCGTTCATTTATTAAACGAATGAACATGAACACAAAGACTTTGTTCGTTCATTTATATTCGTGAACGTTCAGTTACGTTTGTTCGTTTATGTTCGTTCGTCTATTTATAATAAGTTTTAACAAATATATTATATTAAATATAAATATATTATTTTTAGTATTACATAATGTTATACAAATAATATATATCGATTAATAATATAAATCTAAATATAACATTTCAAACTCTAATACCGTATAATTGATGACATTGAATGAAGATAAAAAAATATATTTAAAAGCTCAAATGCTTAAATCTTGTTAATTTAGTATTGAATTTGAGCTTTGGCACCCCTCCCCTATCTCTCTCAAGTGGTGGCAGGCCACCCTTCCTCTCCCTCTCTCGGCCGCCGCACTACCGCTATGACCCTTTCTCCGCTGTCGCACCACCACCAACAACCACCGTCATCGCTCTCTCTTGGTTACACCATTGTCGTCCCCATATCATTCTTCCTCTCTCTTTCTCTCTCGGTTGATGATGATGAACACGAACTAATGATGATGAAGAAGATGGTTCAATGGTAACGATGATGAACACGAAGAGGATGAATGAACCGATGATGCATCACGGCCGGAGAAATAAAGATGATGAAAATTTTATAAAGATTAAAGGTATATATATAATCATTCTCTTTCTCACACGCCACACACATAATAACTTTTTAATTATATCATGAAATTTTTTTAATGGTTAATTTTTGTTCTTTGCATACACGATGCATGATGATGGTCGTAGATGAGTATGAATATGACCGAAAAAAGATGATGATGCATCATAATTTTGAAGATGATGATGAACATGGCCGAATAAGATTGTGTATCATGATCATTTGAACCAGATCTCTATGTATCGGAAAATCTTGGAAATACATCATACATTTGCAAAATAGGATTGTGTATCATGATCATTTGATGCATCATATAATCAGATCGAGTCATGCATTGTAAAGGAAAGCATATATATATATATATATATATATATATATATATATATATATATATATATATATATATATTGAAGTTCAATTGAGAACTTTTATGCATCTAGGAACCTCTAGTACTTTTGTGCATCTTATATCCTTCAAGGGTGCATTAAGGGCATTTAGGGAATAATTTAATTAATTTTTTGAAATGGTTAAAACATAACTAAAGGATTTAAATCAGGTAACTAAATTATCACATTAAAGAAATTCCATATTTATCTCATCATTTCTCTCTCTTTCTTCTCCCTCTCTCTCACCCCTCCCATCTCTCCCTTTCTCTAGGTGTAATGGAGACCACCACCATCATTTCTCTCTCTATCTCCTCACATTAAACCGGTGATGAACACAAAAATTAACATGGTGATGTATTGTTTCAAACCCGGATAAAGATTCATGTTTTGAATTAAAGTTGATGCATGGTTGGGAATGTTCAAATTCGAATGAACATGATGATTTTTAGTTCTAAATCCGGATGGACACAAAGATGAACGATGATGCATAGCAACCAATGATGAACGTGATGAACGATGCATAATAGCGACAACTCGATGCATAGAATGATGATGAACAACGATAAATGATGAACATGGTTGATGAACGATGAACATGATGATGATGATGCATAACAGCAGCAACACGATGCATAGATGAACGATGAACACGATGGTGATTAACATCGATGCATAACAAATTTGCATAGATTTTGTATAGATAAATTGGAGATGCATCACGAATTGAAAGATGAACATGAAATGCATCCACATCTCTATCATCTTTTTGAATTTGTATGGATTTTGTTAAACTTGGAAGTGTATTAATTGAATTTATTTAGCGTTTATTATACAATTAGTTGTTAGAATATTAAATTTAATGTAAAATTAAAATTAATTTGAATAAATATATATTTTTCCCAAAATACCCTTCCTCATTTGATCTTGATTGCACTCGATGCATAAAGTTTTCCAACTATTTACCATTTTGTCATTTAATCAAAACCATAAAATCTTTTGATCTAATGGATGACATGGGTTCTTTTGTGCCTCGATGCACAAAAGTTCTCAATTGAATCTCCCTCCCTCTCTCTCTCTCTCTCTATATATATATATATATATATATATATATATATATATATATAGAGAGAGAGAGAGAGAGAGAGAGAGATGGGTGGTTTCAATGAAAAACCAATATAAATCGGAATACTTTGGAAAACCAATCGTATCCCTTAGATTAGATCCATATGTGATATTAGATTAATGCATCACGATTCACTTAAAAAGATATGCATATGGGTATTTCGGGTGTATATATATATATATATATTAAATTTTAAAATTTTATCAATTTTATATTCAAAATTTAAAATTTCATAATTAATACATAATTCAAATTTTAAAAACCATACACATCCAAAATAAAAAATTTCAAAACGATGATACATCCAAATTTAAATTTTCCAAAATTTGGATGATGTCGATGCATTGTCTTCTTCGTCATCGTTCATCATTCATATTCTCATCATTCACATTCATCTATCCTTCAAACGAGACCGGACATCCTTCGGGTTCATGCATCACTCGAACCGATTAATACTCACAAAAGGTCGATGCATCACAACCTTCAATACTTCAACTTTCAAAAGCGATTAATACTCACAAAATGACGATGCATCACGACCTTTAATACTCAAAACAATATTAATGCTCACAAACATTCATCACAAAATGACGGTGCAGGCGGCGGCGCAAAATGACGATGCATCACAACCTTCAATAATTTCAAACCTTCAAAACCGATTAATACTCACAAAATAACAATGCACCATGACCTTTAATACTGAAAACCGATTAATACTCACAAACATTCATCACAAAATGACGGTGGTGGTGGCGCTGCTGGTGGTGGTGGCGGTGGCAATGCGGGCGGTGGTGTCGGTGGCGTGGCCGGTGATGGCGGCGGTGGAGAGGACGGAGGATTCAATTTTTTAAAATGATTTGGTTAAAAATTAAGTTGCTTAATTATAAGATTAATCGGTTAGTTAATTATGGAATTTCCTTATTTAAAAGATGTTTACTTTTAGACTAAAATAATTTTAATTTTCCTAAATTACTCTTAAAGAAAATCGCGATGCATTGAAGGGCTTTGCGGTGCATGGAGGTTTTCCGAAGTTTTCCGATGCACATTGGTTTTCCATTGAACCCATATATATATATATATATATATATATATATATATATATATATATATATATATATATATATATATATATATATATATATATATATATATATATATATATATATATAGAATATGGTTCGTGTGAGTACCTAAAAAATGCAGAGTACCTGTGAACAACGGTTTCAGATGTGAACATGCTCTGAAAAGTAGTTTTTTTAAAAAAAAAAATTTCATATTCATTTAGATACAAATAATATAAGGTTATTTGTAAAAATTACATACATTCACACTTTCTAGCATCTTAAAAATCATGTGAACGTGAAAAAATTTATGTGAACATGCCTAGTGTGAACATATGTTCACAACTGTGCAGTTCATGTGAACACACATGTTTCACATAGTTCTATTGTGTGTTTATGTGTGATTTTTTTGCAAGTAGACTTATATTATTAATTTAAACATGATCATTAAAAAAATGGTTCTAAGTGAGGTACCTCCGGTACTCCGCAAAACTAATGGTACTCATTTGAACCCATATATATATATATATATATATATATATATATATATATATATATATATATATATATATATATATATATATATATATATATATATATATATATCTGTGTGTGTGTGTGTAGAAGGTAGCTCAATGAAATAACCTCTATGTATCGGAAAACCTTGGAAAAACATAATGCATTTGCAAAATAGGATTGTGTATCATGATCATTTGATGCATCATATAATCGGATCAAGTCGTAACACAATGCATTGTAAAGGACAACACATTGCCTCATGTGGGACATTGTGCATCACAATCACTTGAAACATCATGCACCCGGTCCAGGGTGGAGTCGATCCGGCACTCCAAACTAGTCCTCTCAGTCGAAATCAGTCCATCATTTTTATGCATCTCAACAAAAATAGAATATTAAATAACCTAGTTGGAAATCAAACCCAGAACATCTTGTTCCATTAAGCAACACTTTATTCATTGAGCTACAAGTCCTTTTATCATCAAATTTATTTTACTTCTTTTTATAACAAAGTTACTCTATTACTAATTTAACTCACTAGTGCATCGTAAGAAATGTAGTGAATACAATTCGATGTTGGTTTATAGAATTATAGATCTTGGATTCGATCTTTAGTAAATTATATATTAAAGAGTTACTTTGTTATTAAAAGAAGTAAGTCAATAAATTCAACAACAAAATGACATGTAGGTCAATGACTAAAGTATTGTGGTAAGGAATTCAAGGTGTCAGATTTGATTCTTAGCTAACAAATTACTATTTAATTTTTGTAGAGAAGCATAAAATGATGAACTGGCTTTGACTGAACGGACTGGTAAAAAATTAGATCGATTTGGACCTTCAGACCGACCCAACTCGGACCAGCCACATGATACATCAAATGATCGTTATGCACCATCTTTGTCGCATGATGCACATGCTCCTTTGCGATGCATATTATGGTTCTACTTGGATCGACCACGTGATGCATAATACTTAACAGGAGATGCACAATCCTAGGGCTGTAAACGAATCGAAGGTTCAACGAACTACTCACGAACAGTTCGGCGGGAAGTTCGTTTATGTTCGTTAATTTATTAAATGAATGAACATGAACACAAAATTTTATTCGTTTAATTAAAGGAACAAAGATTTTGTTCGTTCATTTATGTTCGTGAACGTTCGGCTACGTTTGTTCGTTTACGTTCGTTCATTTATGTTCTTTTGTTTATTTATAATAAGTTTTAACAAATATATTATATTAAATATAAATATAATATTTTTAGTATTACATAATATTATTTAAATAATATATTGGTTAATAATATAAATCTAAAATTAACACTTCAAACTCTGTTACTGTATAATTGATGACATTGAATGAAGATAAAAATATATTTAAAAGCTCAAATGCTTCAATCTTGTTAATTTAGTATTGAATTTGAGCTTTGGCACCCCTCCCCTATCTCTCTTAAGTGGTGGCAGACCACCCTTCCTCTCCCTCTCTCGGTCGCCGCACTACATGACCCTTTCTCGGCTGTCGCACCACCACCAACAACCACTGTCATCGCTATCTCTCTCTTGGTTACACCATTGTCGTCCCCATATCATTCTTCCTCTCTCTCTTTCTCTCTCGATCGGTTGACGATGATGAACACAAAGTAACGATGATGATGAAGATGAATCAATGATAACGATGATGAACACGAAGAGGATGAATGAACCGAAGATGATGCATCACGGCCGAAGAAATAAAGACGATGAAAATTTTATAAAAATTGAAGGTATATGTATAATCATTCTCTTTCTCACACGGCCACACACATGATAACTCTTTAAGTATTTCATGAAATTTTATTAATGGTTAATTTTTGTTCTTTGCATACACGATGCAAGATGAGTATGAATATGACCGAAAAAAGATGATGATGATGATGAACATGGCCGAAGATGCATCATGATTTTGATGATACATGACGAAGGAACGAAGATAATGACGAATATGACCAAAGATGATGATGTAGAGCTGAGATGCATCATGAATTGGACATATAATATTAGTTGCATCGACATTAAATCATCTTTCTTGAATATGTTTAGATTTTTGTAATTTTGAAAGTGTATCAATTATATTTATGTAGCATTTATTGTTTAAATTAACGTTATACACATGATATATGAATTTCACATACATTCAAATCTTCTATGTCCTTAAAAATTATGTGAATGTTCACATACATTTATGTCCCTAAAAGTGTCCATGTTCTTTCGCTACTGGTTGTGGATTCGTCGACGGAGTACTCTGTAAGGTTTCTTATTCTGTCTTGTGTTGTAGCAGGTACCTGCTTGTGGGAGTTCATGTGCTGACAGGAATCAACTGTCTCCATAAATCATACTTGGCCTATAGACAAGAGTTCTCTGTGTGGTTATTTTCTTGTTATTGATAATGTTGGTTTTGAGGTTGTCAATTGGCTTTACCGGACGTTTAAACGCCTTGGAATCTTGTATTTAAGTTGGTTATCCCTATTGTGTGGAATCTGGGCGTTTCCGTGTATGCGCGTTTGTATGTGTCGTTGGTTAAGTGGTTTGTCCACTTAATACATGTTAGTTGCTACTTGAGGTTTCTTGTATGCTTTATGTATATAATCAGTCTTCGTTATTAGATATGGATGGTCAGGAAGATACCTTGATTAGTAAGTTAGAATTTGATGATCCTTTGTATCTTCATGCTAGTGATACTAGTAACACGCCTTTAATTGGCTTTAAGCTTAAGAGCACTTAAAATTACAAGTCATGAACCTGTGCCATGGAATAAGGTTAAGAGCACTTAAAAATACAAGTCATGGTCCTGTGCCATGGACTTGGCTTTCTAGACTGAAAATAGAATGAGCTTTGTTGATGGTTCTTTTGAAAAATCCTACGCTATTAATGTTTTGGCAAATTAATGGGACAGATGTAAAGCTGTTATCTTATCTTGGATATTCGAGTCTATATCTAATGAGTTGTATAGTGGTCAAATCTTTTCTAAAATTGCCTTTGAAGTTTGGATTGAATAAAAGAGACATATGATTAGGTTGATGGGTTTGTTGTTTTCAATTTACATCATCAAACTAGTTCATTATAATGAAATTGCAAATTGGTTCTTTTGTTTTTTATTATCATCACAAGTTAAGTTCTCCGTGGAAACAATATAATGTTATGATAAAGCTTCTTGTATGTACTTGTCATGCTTTAAAAGACATCCAAAATCATACAAACTTGTTGAAACTTATGTAGTTTTTGATGGGTTTGGATGAAGTTTATCAGCCTATTAGAAGTAATATTTTGACTAAAGAACCATTGCCAAGTGCCAAAACTGCTTTTTCTTTAGCATTTAGAGATGTGTCTCACAAAAACTCATCTTCTAATGATGTCAAAATTGTGGGTCAATCTTCTTTTTATTTGTTTGTTTGTTTGTTTGTTTTTTTTTTTTTTTTGGCTAAAAGTCAAACTAGGTCGGTTAATAATCCTGCTTTAAAGTGTAAGAAGTTTCTAAGAAATGGGCATATCATTAAAAGATTTTTTTTAAAGATTATTAGATATCCTTCCAAGAATCTTAATAATAATGTCAAATGTTCTAAGTGTGAAAGGACCGGTCATACCATTAAAAAATGTTTTGAAGTAATTAGACATCCTTTTATTTGGAAAAGGAAAAGTAATAATAATTTTAGTTCTCAAAAGGTTAGTCTTAGTAATGGTATTTCTGACTCTGTTGGCTCTTTGGTTTCTTTTGCTCAAGAGCGGATTTCATAGTTGACGAGTTTGGAAGAAAAACCAAAGCCAATTGCTTTGGTAATCTCTTTAATTCAAATGTGGATTTTAAATTGAGTTCCCATCTCTCGTCGGAGAATGAGTTCTTTGTTAAACGAAATTTTTAATAAAAATACACATCATCAAAATGCATTCAGTGAAAAAAAAAAACAAAATTTTAATGATTTTTGTTTGTTTTAAGGTTTATTGTGCAATGAAAAATTGATTGAGGTTTTAATTGAAAAAAACAAACAAGCTAAGGGTATTCTACACAAAATCTCTTTAAAAGAATTTACATGTCATCAAGTTGCAACCAGCTAAACCAGTTGCAAGTTATTTAAAAAAGAGTTAATGTCGTATAAATGTATATTACTTTACTGAAATTACTCAAATGACTAATCTAGTTATTTTTTTTATCCCATTGATACTTGTACTTAAAATTTATTGTTGAGATGATACTTTTGATTGCTGGTTCTACCGTTAATAATCTTATATTTGTGTTTTTAGAAGTATGAAAAGGATCTATATGCTTATTTGGATTTTCAAAATTATTTATATAATTCAAAATCCACGTAAATCCACGTTATACTCCAAAATAACTTGTCGATAGGGTACGCATAACCAGTAACTATGTTGATATGGTAAATCCACGTAAGCATCATGTCATTAAAAATCTGTCACGTTGTCATTTGAATCAGCAAAAATAGCCATATCAACATAGTTAGTTACTGGTTACACGTACCATAGCGACAAGTTATTTTGAAGTACAACTACCATCCAGTCAAAAAATAAAGTTAATTAGTCATTTAGGTAAATTGAGAAAAGTATGTTGTATTTGTACGACTTTAACCTATTAAAAAAACCAAATTTAATATGTTTTTTAGTAGGTTTGATGTTTTTTATGCCATGAAAAATGTTTTAGGGTTTTAATCGCAAAAATGAACCCACTTAAATTTTTTTGCGAAAACGGTCCTAACCTTAATTGTTATTAGTAAGTATACAATAAGTTTGATTACAAAGAAACACCTTAAAAATAAGTATTTATTATAAATTTTTTTCAATGTATTACTATTAATAAAAAGGGATAATGTATTCAAATGCTAATCTATCTATTCTATTATATGAGTAACAAGATGCCACATGACATCTAGATAGAGCGCCAATTGGCTAAACATGGGATTGCCACGTGTACCTAACAATTTCCTATTTAATTTGCTTTTAAAATTTATTTTTTCCAATCTATCCATAAATAATATTAAAAGAGTAACTATTTTGCCACGTGTCGTCATTTGCTATTGTCATGTGACATCACCTGCTACCGCCATTTGGATATTATATTTTTAAATTTATAATTAATCCATATAATAAATAATTTAGATAATCTATTCTATTATATGAGTAACAAGATGCCACATGACATCTAGATAGAGTGCCGATTGGCTAAACATGAGATTGCCACGTGTACCTAACAATTTCCTATTTAATTTGTTTTTAAAATTTGTTTTTTCCAATCTATCCATAAATACTATTAAAAGAGTAACTATTTTGCCACGTGTCGTCATTTGCTATTGTCATGTGGCATCACCTGCTACCGCCATTTGGATCTTATATTTTTAAATTTATAATTAATCCATATAATAAATAATTTAAATAATATCTAATCAAAACTAAATCTTATCTAATATAAAACTCAAATTTGAATGATAACTTTTTTTTTTATATATTTATATTTATATTTACTATATTATATAATTAGATATTATAAATTTGATAAAATATATTTAAAAATTTCCTACAAGATTAATGAAATTAAATTTTTAAATTTATACCCATGTTATACATGGGTTTATAAACTAGTAAAATATTAAAAGAGTTTCATTAAGGACACCTAAATATTAGAATTTCCATCCAAGTATTAATTTGGTTTCATTCCAATAAAAAATTGTTGAAAAAAATAAGAAAATGATAAGCAGACCTCTAATATTAAATAAAAATATGAAATAAATCAATACAAACAATAATTTAATTGTGAAATACTTGTTAGATTGAATTTACGTTAATATCTTTAATGTATACAAAAAGTATAATACATTTAAATTAATATTTTTGTTTAATTTTACTAAAAAAATGTTAGTTAATTGTGAAGTAATACATTTAAATTAATATTTTTGTTATTTTGTTATATTATTTTATTTCACTAAAAGAAAGATGTTAGTTGTCCACACTTCTTAGACTATATATACACATTTTAAACCGCGTAAAATTATGAAGTCCACGCTTCTTATTTGTGTGGAGAAAATAGGTGTGACAAAAAGATTTCAAATGTCTACACATTGAAGCGTGGATAAATTACTCAAGTCTCCACAATTACAAATGTGTACATATTTAATAGAAGTCCATGGTTACAAATGTGTACTTATTTTCTAACGTAAACACTTACGAGCGTAGAGAAATTGCATAAATATCTACACCTATAAACATGGACAAATCTCTAAATACTCACACTTATAACCGTGGAGAATATTAAAAAATTCAAAGCCTAAAGAAATAAACAAACTAAAAACGACCAATCTCGGAAATAGTCAAAATGTAACAAATAAATAAATACTAACAATTACAATATTTGAGTTCCAAAAAAGAAAAAAAATACACTATACCAAAATGCATTAAAAGATATATTGGCAATGTATATGAGGTTCAAATGTAGTTCACAACGAGAATGAGATTTCCAAACTTACATTCGAACTATGGTTTTTGTCCATCTACTATTTTAAATTTTACTTTTGTCTAAAACTCACATTCGAACTATGGATTCTATTTGGTCTAGCATAGCTATTGCTCTGATACATCAACCAATGACCTGAGGTTGCATTTGACGAGGGGCTTCAAAAGTAGTAAAAATGTGTATAAACATTCTGTAAAATAAAAAAGAACATGATAATTACATTAGAAAAGGAAAAAAACCTCTGTTCACATTGTTAGGCACAAAAAAGCCTCAGTCAAACCTGCTCTACATCTTAGGGGGAGATTTTTAATCAAATCTTTTGATGCACTTGAAGGTATAAGTTAAGACTTGTTAATGCCTTATTGAAACCTGAAAAGTGATTTGCAATATAAGTCAAAGCTGTTTACCCCGTTTCATTCGTTGCAACAAAGGCAGATTGTCCAAGCTGTTCTGTCTGCTGAACAGGCTGGACATAAACTGTCTACGCTGCTTGTTGGGAAATAATCAAAGTATGTCAAGCTGTTAGTTAGATTTCTCAAACTGTTAGTAGTATTTCTGTGTAATTACAAAGTTCGAGTTGCCAGTTCAACAAACTCAAGCTGCTAGTTCAAAAGTTCAAGCTGCCAGAGTTACAATTTCAAGCTGCTCAACAGATTGATAACAGAAAGTGCTGAAATTCAGGAAGTGATATATATTTCAAGATTTGAAGATCTTCCAAGCATATCTACTACCAGAGAAATCAGAGTCCATCAAGGAAACAAATCAGAAGGCTATAAATATAGATAGACTAGGTCTTTCTATTAGAAGTGTGTGTGTGTGCAAGTTTTTGTAATCGTGGTGCTTAAAGTTTTCATTGCATTCTGATAAGTTTCTCAAGCCTCTAAGGTTGTAAAACCCTAAGAACAATTAGTGTTCTTCGTCTAATCAAAACAGATTAGAGGTGATTGTAATCAGAGATTTTAGTATTGTAAAGCTATTGATATTGATTGTGTTTATTTGAATATCTGTTCTTTATTTGTTCTGAAAGTTTTCTTAAAACAGTTAAGTGTTATTCCACAAACTTCATAATTGGACTTTGATTCAAAACAAGGTTATTGGTTTATTCTCTGATCTATTGAAACCAGTTAATCTTAGGTGATTTTGATCCTGACAAGTAGTATCAGAGCCACAGGTTTTATTTGTTATTCTTTGTTTTCAAAGTCAGAAACTTTCTTTGTTTAAAATTTTTTCTGCAATGGAGTTTGAAAATAGCAGTAGTGGATCTGGGCAAGGACTCAAAGTGCATATGCTCAAACCCACTGAGTTCGAGATGTGGAAACTCAGGATTCAACAGCACATTCAATTTATTGACTATGCCCTATGGGAAGTTGTTGAAAATCCTCCTGCAGTTGATCCTGAACTAGATGCTGAGGGCAAACCTAAAAGAACACCTCCAAAAACTGAGATTGAAAGAAAGGCTAGAATGAATGAAGTCAAAGCTCTTACTCTTTTACAAATAGCGATTCCTAATGCTTATCAACATCAGTTTAAAAAGTTCTATACTGCTCACTCTCTTTGGCTTGCTTTAGAGAAAAGATTTGCTGGCAATGCTAGCACCAAAAGGAACCAAAAGGAACAAAAAGGATCTCTTAAAATAGCAGTATGAAAACTTTTCTGGTGGCAAGAATGAAAACCTTACCCAAATTTTTGATAGGTTTAATAAGCTGATAGGAGAATTGGAGAGTGCTAAGGTCTGCCTGGATCAAGATGAAGTGAACTGAAAATTCTTCAGATCTCTTGGTGAAGAATGGACAGTCTATGCTGCTCAATGGAGAACCAAAGACACTCTAGATGAAATAGAGTTGGATGACCTCTACAACAGCTTGAGAGTGTTTGAATCTAAAATTGAAAATAAAAAGAAATCCTTTTCTTACAATCAAAACACTACTCTGCTGTCATCAGCATTAACTGATAAATCAAACTGTTGTGATGCTTTTTCAGGTGTTGATGGTAACTCTTCTGAAGTTCATTATGAAGCATTTGTTGCAAGTGATGGACTTTTTGTTCTTAATGTTGAAGATCTGGAACAAATCCATCCAGATGATTTAGAAGAGATGGACTTAAAGTGGTAACATGCTATGTTGACCATGAGGGCCAAAAGATTTCTGAAAAGGACTGGCACACCAAACTTTCAAGCCAGAACAGAAGGCAAGCCAGCATTTGACAAATCAAAGGTTGAGTGCTTCAAATGCCACAAACTTGGCCATTTTGCTAGAGAGTGCAGATCACAAGGTCAGCAGCCACCAAGACCCCAACAAACCAGTCAAACATCATCCTCACAAGCTCTTGTCTCTCAAGAAGACAATGTGTTTGACTGGAGTGACAAGACAGAAGAGGAGTTTCAGAATCAAGCTATTATGGCAGAAACTACAACTGTCACTTCTACTGATCTACCATTTGAGGTTAATGCTAAACTATGCTCTCAAACATGCAAAAATATGGTTAAAAAGTACAGAGATCATAATGAGAGCATGTGCAAAATTCTAGCTAAGATGGAAGAGAGGAGATATGAGTATATGCAGGCTATAGAGGATCTTGAAAAACAGATCAATGACTTTAAGGATAATGAGATTCAGATGGGACATGATAGAACATATCATGAGTGGGAGAAAAAGGAACTGAATGAGAAAATAGAGACCCTAAATAAGAAACTAGATGAGGCTGAACAGAAGGTGTTAAAAGCTAACAAGAAAGTAGAATCTATAAATATAGACTTGGGTAGCTTCAAACTGGCCAACCAAAAGCTAGAACACCTAATGGAAGTCCAATTTAAAGACAGGGTCAAATCTCAACTCAATCCCAAGGAAGGTATAGGCTATAAGGCTACTCCACCCCCATATAATAACAAATACATTCATCCTATGAGTGAAGTTGCTGATAGGCTTGTGAATGAACCATTAGATGAGAAAATGAAAACTGTAGATCCTATCCTTGAGGACAAACCTGAGTCCAAAGAAGAAATGGTTCTAAATGAAGGATGTGAGTGTGAGAAAGATGAGAGTAACTCCAAAACAATGAGTGAACCTATAGGACCTCCTGCTTCCAGTTCTATTAGAACCAACAGCATGAAAGGAAAAGAGAAGATGAGTGTATGCAAAAATGCTCCACATGTTTCTGTACCTTCTAACTGTAACATTGCATCTTCTTCCAAAGCAAATAAAAAAGGTAAGACTGTTTCAGTATGCACATGCCAAAAGCAAGGTGTCCAAAAGTTTCCCACTCAGCAACATGTAAGGGGAAATCAAAGGAACAAGAACCAGTTATGGTCACACAAAACTGGTTCTCCAATCAAAACAATCAAAAGATGTTTCCACTGTGGCAGGAAAAATCATTTGGCCAGGCATTGTCTATATAAACCATCTGTTACAAAACAGACTGTGGTTCAAAAACATGCCATTGTTCAAAATTTAAAAGTTTTAAAGGCCCAAACACCTGCACACCAGTTCCAAAGAAGACAGTTGATCACAGATACTTAAAAGCCAACAAAAGACAGCCTATACACCAAAAACAAGTTTTAACAAAATCTAAATCAAGCATGAAATAGGTATGGTGTGTTAAAGACAAAAACATAGATCAAACTGCTAATGCAAGTGTTGAAACTGTTAAGCCAAAAGTTGGAAATGGTAGTGCAAATTCTGAAGCTGCTAGCACTCAGAACCCAGTTCCAACTACTCAGTCTAAAACTGGAACTAATAGTGGATCTTCTGAGACTGTTAAAGAAAAGGTTGGAAAGAAAACCTGGATACCTCATGTCATAACTAAATACTCTTCACAGAATCCACCAGTGGATCTCACTAAGTTTAAAAAGACACAAACGGTATTTAGTTATATCAATGCACAAGGACAACCAAAAACCAATTTGGTTTGGGTTTACTCCACTACTAACTAAGCTTTTTATTTGTGCAGGGCAACCACAGAACCCAACATTAGACAAGATGGCATATGGACAGTGGATGCTCTAGGCACATGACAGGCAACTCTGAATGCTTGTCAAATTTCAAAAGCTTTGAGGGAGGGTTTGTTGCATTTGGTGGAAATTCCAAAGGTGGTAAGGTAACAGGTAAAGGTACTGTCAAAGCAGGCAATATGATATTCAATGATGTTTTGTATGTTGAACAACTAAAGTACAATTTACTAAGTGTGTCTCAAGTTTGTGACATACAAAACATTGTTTTGTTCACAGATTCTGAATGCATTGTCCTCTTAAAAGATTTTAAAATACCTGAAAATCTTGTTTTACTCAGAACACCAAGAAAGGACAATGTCTATTGTTTGGACACATAACTTTTATCCAAGTCAAATACTTTAAGCTGTTTAATATCCAAAGCATCATCTAATGAGTCTGCTCTTTGGCACAGAAGGATGTGTCACATGAACTTCAAATCCATGAATGTTTTAGTCAAAAAGAACTTGGTAAGAGGTTTACCATAAAAGGAGTTCATTTGTGATGATCATTGTGTAGCATGTCTCAAAGGCAAGCAACAAAACTTCTCATAAGGCCAAGTTAGTAAATTCAATCTCATCTGCTCTTCATCTTATTCATATGGATCTTTTTGGTCCAACATCTGTTTTGAGTTTGAATAAAAGAGCTTACTGTTTAGTCATTGTTGATGATTTCACCAGGTTTACATGGGTTTATTTTCTTAGGACTAAGGATGAAACTGCTGAGCTAGTCAAATCCTTTATTCTTAAGATTGAAAACCAATCCAACTTAAAAGTAAAGGTGATCAGGTCAGACAATGGAACTGAGTTTAAAAATTATATCCTAAACAGGTTCTGTGAGTCTAAAGGCATTGCAAGGCAATATAGTGCACCTAGAACACCACAACAAAATGGTGTAGCTGAAAGGAAGAATAGAACTCTAATAGAGGCTGCTAGAACCATGCTAGTTGATTCCAAACTGCCAATGACCTTCTGGACAGAGGCTGTAAATACAACATGTTATGTTCTAAATAGGGTTCAAGTTGTTCAGTCACAAGGGAAAACTCCCTATGAGTTATTCCATCACACATTATCCTCCATACTAAAACTCACTTAGGAAAGTTTGAAAGTAAGGCTGAAGAAGGATTCTTTGTAGGATACTCTATTCAAAGCAAAGCCTATAGGGTATAACAGTGTGTCTAAAACCATTGAAGAAAGTGTCAATGTTTAGTTTAATAAAAATACTGCAAATGTCAAAGGCACTGGTCCTGATTGGTTGTTTGATTTAGATTCACTAACAAATTCTCTGAGCTTTGTTGAGTATTCTGCAAGAACTGTTGGAAACAGTGTTGAAACTGCCAGTACAAATTCTCATGCTGGTAACACAAATATTCAAGTTGTTGGCACAAAGTTTCCAACAATTGAAGATTCTGCTACATGGGATGAGTATACTGTACTACCACTTCTCTATTGTGACCCACCTGGGGTCCTGATTGACCAACAAGACATACATACAGAGTTTGAAATGCCAATCCCAAGCCCTGAAGTAACAGCTCCAACCAATAGGGAAACAGTCCCATCTCCTGATCAAACTGAAGCAGAATCATCAAATGGTGGAGAAGGTGATGATACAAATCTGGGAAGCTCATTTCAGACAGAAAGGGAACCTACACTCAAGGTTCACAAGTATCACCCTCTTAACCAGATAATGGGAGATCCACGCACTCCTGTGCAAACAAGGACAATCATTCACAAGGAGTCCACTGATGCTGAATCAGCAAACCCTGAATTCAGTCTAGCTGCCTTTGAACATGCATGCTTCATGTAACAATTAGAGCCAAAGAAGGCATCTGAGGCACTAAAGGATCCATCTTGGATTGAGGTAATGCAAGAAGAACTTTTGCAATTCAAGATTCAGAATGTATGGACTCTAGTTGACTTGCCTAAAGGTAAGAGGGCAATTTGTACAAGATGGGTGTTCAAAAACAAGAAAGATGCGAGAGGTGTAGTGATCAAGAACAAAGCAAGACTGGTAGCTCAAGGATACACTCAAGAAGAAGGAATAGACTATGATGATGTCTTTGTCCCAGTAGCAAGGATAGAAGCCATCAGACTGTTCCTAGCATATGCCAGCTTCAAAGGGTTCAAAGTGTACCAAATGGATGTGAAATCTGCATTCTATATGGTATAATTGAAGAAGAGGTTTATGTGTGTCAACCCCCTGGATTTGAAGACTATAAGTTTCCAGACAAAGTTTACAAGTTAGACAAAGCACTCTATGGACTTCACCAAGCCCCAAGAGCATGGTATGACACTTTGTCTTCATATCTTCTACAGAATGGATTCAGGAGAGGTACTCTGGACAAGACATTATTCACAAAGTCCATCAAATCAGAGATTCTTCTTGTTGAAATCTATGTTGATGATATCATCTTTGGATCCACAAATGATATTCTGTGCAAGGAGTTTGAAACTTTGATGCACAAGAAGTTTCTAATGAGTTCAATGGGGGAACTAACTTTCTTTCTAGGATTGCAGGTCAAGCAGAAACCCACTGGACTTTTCATAAGTCAATCAAAGTATGTAAATGACATCCTGGAAAATTTTGGATACAAGGACACCAAGGTTGCCAGCACACCAATGGACACTCATAAACAGCTTGATGCAGATAAAGGAGTGGATGTGGATATTCATTTGTACAAATCCTTGATAGGTTCACTAATGTATCTTACATCTTCTAGACCTGATATAATGTTTGCTGTTTGTGTGTGTGCCAGGTTTCAATGTGCTCCAAAGGATTCACATCTCTTTGCTGTTAAGAGAATCTTTAGATATCTCAAAGATCAACAAAAATTGGGCCTGTGGTATCCTAAGGACTCTCCTCTTGAACTAACAGCTTACTCTCATAGTGACTATGGAGGTTGCAACATAGACAAGAAATCCACAACTGGTGGATGCCAATATCTAGGAGCAAGACTAGTCTCTTGGTAGTGCAAAAAGCAGACCACAGTCTCCACTTCATCCACTGAGGCAGAATACGTTGCAGCTGCCAGCTCCTGTTCCCAAGTGATGTGGATTCAGAACCAACTGAGAGACTATGGTATGAACTTTCTATCTACTCCTATTTATATTGACAATTCAAGTGCAATCAACATTGTACAAAATCCAGTGAAATTTCCCAAAACCAAGCACATAGACATTCGATTCCATTTTATAAGGGATTGTAATGAGAAGAAATTAATCCAAGTTACCAAAATTCATACAGATGATCAGTTAGCTGATCTATTTACAAAACCATTTGATGTAGGAAGATTCACCTTTTTGGTATCAAATATTGGTATGGTAAATATGGATTAATTTGTTTTTAATTATTCTCCCTTATTTTATGATGAAAACACTTATTAAATACGCTTAGTTAAGGGGGAGACACTGTTTCATTAGATGCTGTTCATTTTTCAACTAACAGCTTGAGATCATTCTCAAGCTGCTAGTTCATTCTCTCGAGCTGTTAGTTGTTTCACTTGGTCTGTCAAGTGTGCAGGGCATTTCAGTCATTACTAATGAGATTGTGCGCGGGATTAGATATTTTTGAAAAGCCAAACCCTTAAAGGTCCTAGTTTCGTTTGATTGCAACTACCAGTTGCAAAAATATATTCCACAATCTTTTCACCTTCTCTCTCTGTATGATTCTCACACAGTCGTTCAAAACCCTAAAATTCTCGTCTTTGTGATCATCAATGGAGTTTGTTAAAGAACACAACTGCCTTCCCTACTCTCTCAAACACGCTGAACTACAGCCATTCCATAATATGATGGATTTTCTACGTGGTTCTCATATCCATTATGCTCTAACTGTCAATCCCACTATATACGTTTCTCATATAGAGCAGTTTTGGAAATCAGCCACTGTAAATACCATTGATGGAGTCACTTCTTTTACATCAATCATTGATGGTAATCCCATTACAATCACCGAGGGGACTATACGCCAACATCTGCATCTTCAAGATGCCACAGATATATCTGATCTCTCCCTTACTGCTTTACATGAAGGTCTTTTTGAAATCGGGTATAGGGGCCCAACTGATTCTTTTACCTTCTATAAAGCACATTTTGGTCCTAAATGAAAATATCTTGTACATATTATTCAGCAATGTTTAAGCCCTAAAAGGACTGGTTGGTCTGAATTTTCTTCCAATATCGCCACTGCCTTAGTGTGCTTATCAACAGGCCAACAATTTAATTTTTCTAATTTGATTTTTCAAGGGATGTTAAGGCACCATGCCTTAAAGAATGGGAAATTTTTTATGTATCCATGGGTTTTGGCAGAAATTATTGCAAAATCTTGCAATACTTTTAAAGTACATAAAAGGATACATGTTTCCCATATGCACTCTTTTCCTACTATTAAAAGACTTTTAAAACCAAGTGCCAATTTTCACAGTGTAGATGTCCCTTTGCCTCATGCAATGCAGGATGTCCATCCAAGAAACAGAGGAGAGGGTCCTGAGCAGGCTCAGCCAACTATTACTGCTTCACCCCAAGGATCCCAACCCACACCTCATGATACATATATTTCCTCTGCTCCTTCTACTATACATACTTTTCCAGCCCCCTCACTTAAAATATATAAACGACAAAGGGTTGTAGGAGTTCCTTCCTCCTCAGTCCAATCCCCAAAGCCAAATAGCTCTGTGCAGGGGGACACTCCTGCACAGAATATCGATAGGGAACCCATTGGGGAAACTCTCACCCTCAATTTTGAGGTGAACATCCCATCAGAGGATGTTCGTATGGGATTTGTGGCTACTGATGTCTCTGCACAAGGGGCACAGGACAGTACCAACATCACTAAGACCACTCCCATGGCAACAGAGGGTGTGCAAGCACCTTCTGGAAGTCCCCAGTACCAAGAACAAAGGGGCAAATATGTTGCTACTTCTGGAATTGATGCCAGTGAAAGATCTCAAATCCCCCTATCATTTGAAGATCTTGAGGCTAGTCTGCAACTAATGGCATTGACGGATCAACAACTGAAACCTGTTGTAGCAATTTTGGAACATTACAAGTCCATTATTGCTGCACAGGGATCACAAATCACAGCTCTGCAACAACTCATAACAGTCCAACAACAAAGACTTGACCAGTTTCACCTTGGGTTCAAGTTATTTGGTAACAAGATCATACAGCTCGAGAAGATGGTTCGATCCCTGCTTGCAAAGTTTTTGGTCCCTCTGATCAAACCAATGCATCCAAAAGGAGGAGAATCAGAAGATCCCAATTCCAGTCCAAACAGCTTCAACTTCACCAACAACAGTCCCAGCTTCTAGGCTAACAGTCCCATCAGGTTCTCAAGCTATTAGTCTAGATGCTCAAGATGTTTCCATTAAGCCACGTGGGGTGTTTATCAGAGAAGGTTCTCAAGTTCATATCCCAGCAGTCCAAGCCACGGTAACATCTTCAGCAGCAACTACAGACAAGGGAAATGACATTTTGATTGAGCCTCCAAAGATTAAATTTATTTCAAAAGAAGCCCAAGTTGCCCATGATGTTGAACTGGCCAGAAGATTGGAAGAAGAACATGATCAGATTCTAGACCAGCAAACCCAGGAACCAATGGGAGATGATGAAACCTTAGGAGATTACCTAAGAGGGTTTGTGGTCAAAGAAAACCAGAAGAAGAGGAAAAGGCCAACAGGGCCTTCAAAGGCAGAATAAAGAAGATTTTTGATCAATTTCTCTGCAACTGCTGGTGTATCTAAAGTCATTGCTCAATCTTGGTCAACAGAGAAGCTTCAGGCTCTATATTACAAAGAAAAGGAAAAAGAAAAAGCTTCCAAAGCCTCCCAACAAGTCCAAGATCCACAAGTTCTCTCTCAAACTGTTGCTGATGCTCCTCAAACTGAAACCATCCAACAAGCAAAGTTTGATCAGGTAAAGAGAGTGTTGTTTGACCAACAACTACAAAAGGCTATGGAGATTGAAAAGACCCTCGACCAGCATGACTTCTCCAAACCTCCAATTACTTACTGGTATGCTAAGTCAATGGATGGCATTGATTTAGTATATCATTTTGTAATCAAAAGAGAAGTTGGTCCAGAGGAAGAATACAAGAGCCTAATACAACTGGTTCAAAGATTGACTAGAGATGAGCTGACACAAATGCATAATATTGGAACTGCCAGTCACTCTAGGTCACCAATTGTATGGGTTCAGACAAATTTAAAAGATCTCAGAAGCATTTTTGATCCAGAATCCACCAGAATGGATATAGAAGCTGCCAAGGAAACGAAGATTGTACAGGTTGATTTATATGCCAAATCCATGACATATAGACTCAGGCTTGCAGACAGATCCAGCAGATTCTACAATTTTGAATTCCTTGATTTGCCAAAAGCATGGCTACTCCAAATGAGCTCTATGAAGATTGAATGTGATAAAGTGGAGTTAAAGAGAGAATTCATAAATGCTATAAGGCAGAAACTTTCACAGTTGTAAGTTTTTGGATGCCTTAGTTTGTATATAACAGTTTTACTTTGTTTTATTTCCTTATTTGTATAGAAACTTAAAGTCTTGTGTAAAGAATTTAAGTTATGTGGAGATTGTTGGGAAATAATCTAAGTATGTCAAGCTGTATTAGTTAGATTTCTCAAACTGTTAGTAGTATTTTTGTGTAATTACAAAGTTCGAGCTGCCAGTTCAACAAACTCAAGCTGCTAGTTCAAAAGTTCAAGCTGCCAGAGTTACAATTTCAAGCTGCTCAACAGATTGATAACAGAAAACAGCTACAGCTTTCTTCACGGGTGAAGCGTCTATTCCAGTGGACGTAGAAGAAACATGCAGTCGGGCTTTCTTAGGGTATTCTAAACCGGAAGATAAACCGACTCACTCATCATCTACTTCTCAACAGTACACAAAGATGCCTATGAGTGCACAATCAGTCGAAACTCATCTGAATCTTTTGGCTTCGTTTGTTGCAGCATATGGAAATTGTGTACAAGGAAAAATTAACGATCCTGCATTATGGGAAGAGGACTATGATCAAGTGGATCCTGATGATTTGGAGGAAATGGATCTTCAATGGCAACTGGCCATGGTGACTCAGTGAGTTAAAAGGTTCATGAAGCGAACATGCAGAAATCTGAATGTAGGCAACAGTAAGATTGGGTTCGACAAATCCAAGGTCAAGTGTTATAACTGCCAAGGATTAGGTCATTTTGCACGAGAATGTCAAAGACCCAAAGTTGAAAACTATCAGCATCAATCTCAGGGAAGATATCAATCTGGTAGTTCGGGTAATCAAGCGAACATCGCTGGTCTGTTAACAAACGTATCATCGGACAGACAACTTGATGGGACGTATGATTGGAGTTCACATCCTGAGTCGAACGCTAGAGTCTTCATGGCTGAAGTGACAGGACTGGGGATGACAGAGCAGAGGAAGTCACAGAGGACAACGAACAGAATGATACAAGTCCTGTGTTGGTGGAGAAGTCAGACAATCAGACCATTCTGGAGTTTGCCGCACAGATGGTTAACGTGGAATCGAATCACAAACAGGTAATTCTGAACTTTTCTACATTTCGTGACTTATGTGTTTTATATGTTACTTCAAAGATAGATTGAACTTAGTTCTAGAAACACATAATAACTTAACTGCTCAGATAGAATCACTAAAATCAGATAATGCTAGTCTCGTAGGTATTAAAGAAGATCTTAGGAATAAGCTGAAAGCAGATGCTCAAGATGCTATAGTTCTAAAAAACAAATTAAGTGAGCAATGTGTCAGGATAGAACTTATGTATGAGCATGTTGCGGCTTTAACCAAAGAACTTAACATTAAGGAAGTTGAGCTAGTTGAATCAAGAGTTAAAGTTGCAGAGGTAAATAGTAAGCTAGAAAAGTTTAGGAACTCTTCACTAAATCTAGGGAAAATCTTAGATGCTCAACGTCAGTCTAAGAAACCAGTAGGTTTAGGTTATCAAGAGAGTCCTTCACCTTTCAACAATAATTATGTGCCTCAACCTCAGGATAAAACTGATAAACCAGTCGAGTCAGAGGTAGCAGCTGAAACTGCATCTGAATCTGATAAGGTTAAATCACCTAAGGTGTCTAATAATAACTCTACGATTAAAAAGGTCAAGTTTGTGCAGTCTTCTAGTGACAAAATTCTAGGAGAAGCTAAACATGAAGTTAATAATCAGAGAGGAAATAGTCACGATAGTTGAAAAGAAAGAACAAGACACGAGTGAGACACCAAAATCAAAGGGCACTCATAAGAAGTCGATTGATAATATGTCTTGCTTTAGATATCATGAGAGGGGACATGTTGCGTCTAGTTGTCCATATAAGAAAGTAGAGTCTACACCCTCTAAATCAGAGTCTAGACCTATTGTTGGAAAGCCTGAACAACATAAACCAATATCTAGTGTTGCTAACACAAGTGGTTCTCAAATCACCGAGAAAATTATGAATGCCACACCCAAGAATGCTGTTAGACAAATACCTGTGTCGGTTAAACCAAATGAAGTGGTTAGGACTAATTCGCCAAATAGAGTCTCTAGTCAATCTAGGTCAGGACCTCAACAAGCTTATAGGAGTACAACACCTAGAAGGACTTAAACTCTAGTTAGGTCTCACATTCCTCTAAGACATCAGACACCAAGTAGAGCCCAGGGATATCGATCTGAAATGCCATATAATAGAAACTATTCAAGGGCTCAACAGCAAATGCCTACCCAAAGGCCAAGAGTGAATTTAAATCACTGCGCACCACAATAGGTTCTCAATCAAACACCCAAGTCACCTGAAAGGAGAGATGGGTATTTGAAGGAGTTCACGTATGTGGATGAGAATGATATTACCAAGTCATTCATGGCTTGGGTTCCCGATGATAACTAACTTGTTTTCTTTTATGTGCAGGAGTTAACTACAGGTCTAAACAACAATTGGTATCAAAGCACAGTCGAAACAATCTCTAAGTGTTAAGCTTTAACACATAATGCACCTTAAATTCTAAGTGATATACACTTTCCTGTTTGATGTGTTGGTAGGCATTATGCACAAAGGAAATCTCAAAAGTTAATAAAATAATCAAGAAAAAGTCATATGTGTAACTAACCTAGATGTATGACCAAGTGGTATTAATTTCTATGTTAGAGACATACAGACAATGATCTTAAATGAGGTATTCAAATTTTCTGGGGGATGTACAGAAACATCAAAATACATCTTAAAAGAAAAGAAAAGAAGATTTTTGATAAGGAAGAGGGAGTCAAAATAAGTCGCTTTGTTGTACGTAAGTACAGACCTGTCACCTCTATTTTGACTCAAGTTAGCAAAATAAGTCGCTTTGTTGTACGTAAGTACAGACCTGTCACCGCTGTCTTGCTAACTTAAAATAAACTTTAAGACAAACTAAGGCACTTTGTTGTATGTAAATACAGAACTGTGTTCGACGTTTGCCTTTTAAAGAAAATTTGCAATACCGAAAAGTTATAATCGTTGTGTGTCTGCCTTGATCATAGAATTATATCTAAGTATGGGATACGTAAGGTAGTTTCTTGATAAATAAAAAAGGCCAAGGAAATTTCCAAAGTGTTAAATGTTTAAAGGGAAAATCATACCGGCAATCGACTTGGATTGTATATCACGACAAACAACCATAGGAATAGAAAATTCCTAAGTGTGAAAGTGAAATACTGAAAGTGCGTTTGACACCGCTATCTGATTGAACCTTCTTTGACTCTCTCGCAAAAATATTCTGTTAGTATAGGTCGTAAATTTCAAAGTACTTTTGAGTAGTTTTAACTTTAATTTTATTTTTATTATTTCATTTTATTTTATTTTATTTTATTTTATTCTAAGTAGGAAAAAGGTCAAAGTTACTAGGATGCATTTTTGGTTGAATAAACAAATATTGCGTGAAAATTTGTTGCTTAGTGTGAATGATTTTGCAAAGTTTGAAAAATTCCGTTACATGAAAAAGTTGAAAAAGTTGGATTTTATTCAAGAATTTTCAAAATTTTCACTTAAGTTTGAAATTCAGACAAATTCGAACTTAACTTCGAATTTGTCAGGAAGTTCGAACTTATGCTAAGTTCGAAGGTAGTTGATATAAATAGGTCAACAGTACTTCATTTAAGGCACCTACCCTCGAATTTGAATTCTCGAACTTGTGCTCCGGCGATTTCGAACTTATTCTCGAACTTGCCGATTCTCGAATTTGTTCTATCCCTCGAAGTTTTGCCTTTATTTCTCGAACATACACGTATACTTAGGTATAGTACTCATCATAATACTAAGTATGTGTAGTTTAGGACATTATTGTGGCAAAAATCGAAATTATTTGATGTTTATTATATTTGAAACTAGGTGGTTTGAAATCACGAGTTTTGAAAGATAAAACTTCAAATAAATGCTAAATAACTTCGATTAGAACCCAATAGGACTAGATTGTACTGTTGATTAAGTCAAATGGGGTTAAAATCTTAGTTTTTAAATTGAATATGACCGACTTCGAACTTGTTCATCAGGTTCGAACTTGTCAGAAAGTTCGAACTTGTTGAAATATCTACAAGTTCGAAGTCAGTCAAGTTTGAATATATATCTCGAATTTATTTAAATTCGAATGGTTTTAAATAATTTCAAATTTGTCTAAGTTTGAATGTGTTGGACTTCGAACTTATGCAAGTTCGAAGTTATGCAAATTTGATTTTAACAAATGTCTTAATTTTAATTTCTAATTTTGTTTGTTGATATTGTGTGCAGATATAGGTGATTGGGCTTTTATAATAAGCTTAACATGGTCATGGCCGTGGATCTTCAATTACCTGAAGCACATCCTTATCGTCAGATGATAGAATTCCTGACTCAGTCTCGCGTATCCTATGCACTCACCCATAATCTCCAAATTACGCTGACGTACGTTCATCAATTTTGGGAGCATATGCAAGTAGATTGCTCGGTTACGCCTACACTGCTGAGAACAAGAGTAGGCGGACGCTAATAGTGTTTTCGGCTGACATGTTGAGGCAGGTCGTAAAGCTGGGCTTTGAGGAACAAGAAGCAAGCCCGATATATTTTCCATTACCTATTAGGCAAGCTGCATTTTTGAGGATGGGGTATGCCCAAGATATAACGAAGGCGTCGTATGTTAAAAGTGGGCTGATTGGACAATGGAGATATCTTGTCCACATGATTATGGTGTGTTTTGCACCAAAGAAGGCGGGATTTGACACGATGGTGTCCAAATTGCAATCGGCGTTGATTGCTTTGGTATACAACAAGAAATTTAGTTTTTCCGTGATGTTTTTCGGGAAGTTCGTGCACCAGATCACAGTTCCAATCAGGGAAAGATTTTTGATGTATCCCCGCTTCGCCATGATGATCATACGCCATTTCTTGCCAAATCTGCCACCACTTCCTGATCAAAGTGGCGTGGCTTTGATTGATAAACGAATTTTTAATGACTGCCAGACCCATAACGCTAGAAGGGCTGAGCAGGTTAGGCCCCAAGTGACACCATTGTTTGGGGCAATTATAGATCCAGATTTTGTTGCCCCGGAGGGTGACGATTGGATTGGTAATGCCCCACCGCAACAGCAGCAGCAACAACAACAACAACAGCAACAGCAACAGCCACAACAGCAACAAAGGCAAAGAGCACCGGTTAGAAGAGCTCTGGTTGCTAGAACCTCTTCTCGTCCACAAATAGCCACTATAGCTGCTGGACCATCGTCTGAGGGTGCCGGCCCATCTAGTTCGGCTCCTCAATACGACCAGAGGGCGCAAACCTTTGAAGAAATATGGGCTCAGGGAACAGTGGCGGAGCAAAATATTGCTGAACAATTGGTTCAGGATGTTTTAGAGCCTCCAGCTGATTTTCATGACATTTTTAAGGAAATTGATGAATACCATCCCTCCAATGCCGAGTTTATGGACACAGAGGTTCAGGCTGAAGAAGAAGGAGCAAGGGAACAGACTGAGGCAGAAGGTCACGTAGAGACCGCCTCCGAGTCAGAGTCTGAATCTAGTTCTGAGGCAGAGGATCCAGAGGTAACAATTGGAAGATATGGATCGAGGTTAGTTTTTAGTAGAAGGAGATCGACAAGACCGACTCTAATTGATGAAGAGACCGGAGAATCTGAATTTCAAGAAGAAGAAGAAGTTCCTCTTGTTCCTAGGCATAGGGCGAGAAGGCATAGGTTTATGCAGGGAGCTCCATCCACTTTAGCTTCTCCAACTGTGTTACCGGCTGCTCCACCATCATCAACCACAGCTCCATCTACATCCGACTCCATTCCATCTACCTCGACTTCGTTCACAGAGAATTAGCGGTTCACTGAGTTGAAAGGAAAAGTGGACTTCCAAACAGTCCAAATTTACCTACTATCAACAGCTGTGACAGAGTTGCAGCAGCATAATGCTCGATTAGATCAAGAGAATGTCGAGTTAAGGACAACTGTGGCTGATCAACAGGGACAAATCAAGACGATGCAGACTCTCATTGAGCAGATTTTGAAAGATCTACGAGCTCAGGGGGAGAGTAGCTGCAGGGATGATCAATTGAGAAATGTTAGGAGATACGATGACGAAGGCAATGATCCAGATGCACAAAGAGAAGTTGAGCTAGCAGATCTTTCGCAAAGGACTACTCAGCAAGCAATTATTCAGGGGGAGCCTAGTTCGTCTAGTATGGGAGGAGGAGGTGAATCCTCAAAAGATGTTGAGCATGAATATGATTGAGGCGTTAATGGATCTTGACGATGAAGACGACTTAGGTTTTGATCAAGAAGATCTTGAGAAAGGGGAGTTCATTCCAGAGCAGCCTATCACTGAACAATATGTAAGTAATGATCAGAATGTGATAGATTTAATGAGCTTAACTTGACATCTATAGATGAATAAGAATTTGATCCAGCTGAAAGGAAACAAACGAAAGAAGAGATGATGAGGCTATGGTTTAGAAAGGAGGAGAAAAAGGCTGAGATTGTCGTCAAGAAGAAAATGAGATTACCAAATCCAGGGAAGCTGTCATGAGGTATCCTTAGCTGGTTCTTTGACAGGGAATTACAACTTTTTGTGCTTAAAAGAAGACACGGGCTTCAGTATTTGAGAAGAACGTTAAAGGTCTTTAATACATTGCCCAAATGTGAGGTGAAGGAATTGGCCTGGAAGGAGCTTATCAACTTGGGAGATGACCCCTACGCTGAAGTGATAGCAAAAATCATCAGAAGGGAGGGTAGATCTGGGAAGTTTGAAAGACTAAAGCCAAGATCAAGCAAAAGAGTAGAGGATGAGACGAGAATAGATCCCCATACAGGCAAACCTTGGGCTAGGATGGTTTACAAGCCACGAAAGTTCCATTGAAGTCTATGCCACAGGATGTACTCGCAAACATGAAGTGGTGGTATGTAGACAATGAAACGGCTGAAGCAGTGATGGAGGATCTAGAAGAAAAGATGATTTTGAAAGTATACGATCCGCTGCATCTAATTAACCTATCCAAGGATGACCTGAAAAAGCTTCATGATCAGCCGATTTTCTTTCACGAAGGCTGGAGATCTAAAGGCAGGATGTTTCAAAAAGTGGTAAGGGTTTGTATAGAGCAGGGATTATATGCAGGTAGTAGTTTATATAGACCTAGTATTTAGATAAAATATATATAGTTAGAAGCTATCGTCAATGGGGAGTCTGTTAGTGCATCCTGTGTGACGATAGCAGTCTAAGTATAGAAGATATTTTGTAACAGTCCAATTGTTCGTAATTGCATATTAATACATGTTTGATATATGTTGATACATGTTTTGATATTGATTGGATACATGTTTGAACTTGGTTGTAATTGATGTTTTACTTAAGTTCAAACATAAGTTCAAAGATAAGTTCAAACATAAGTTCAAAGGTAAGTTCAAACATAAGTTCAAAGGTAAGTTCAAACATAAGTTCTAGAACAAGTTCAAAGACAAGTTCTAGAATAAGTTCAAAGGTCTAGATTCGAACTTATGGTGGACAAGTTCGTGGGCTTGGGCCTTCTCGAACTTGTCCAGGGCAAGTTCGAATCTGATGCCTATAACTAGAGTTAATCAGTTTTGATTAACAATCTTTGCAGAGATTAGCATACGGGCGATTACGAACTTGCAGAGACTTTTCAGTGTGTTCTTGGAGAGAATCACGTGTCGGGACGTTCGAGTTTACGTCTATCATCGTGTGAGTCTCCGTGTTTCGTGTGTGTGATCAATCCGTTAAACCGCTAACGAGGATTCCACACTCGTTGGACGGCGTCGCGTCAAGATTGGATCCGTAGGTAGGTGACCTTACACTCTAGCTCAATAATGTTGGTAAGTTTTCCATAGTAATTTCCTCCTTCAACTTCTACCTTGATTCCAGAATTTTGTGTCTTTTTAACCTCTTCATGGCTTGTTGTAAGGAATCTAAAACCTCTAGTGATAAACCCTTTATATTGCTTAGCAAAAGTGCTTGGGCCAATTGCAAGGGATACCACTTCTTCGTCAAAGTTGTTCTTTTCTAAGAATGGCACCTGCCATTATTAGTTAGTGCACCTAGAAGATAGAGTAAGATAAAATAATTTTGAACCTGGTGTTGAAGCCACGAAGAAAATTTCTCAACGAGAAATTTCTCTGTTGTCTTTGAGTTCATTTGTTCCATCAGAAGACCTTGTTGTTCAGCCAAAAAGCGACTACAAAAAATAGATAATCTAACATTTGTAATGCACTATTTAATGCTAGACGTAACAATTAGTTGAAAATGATACTTACTCACGGAAAGACTGAATTTTACTATGGTTTAGTAACACATAACGGTGTGCTTGAGCAAATGACTTGTTATCAAGTTCAATAATATCAACATTTCCTAACTTACGACCCCCTGAATTAAGCATGTACATGTCTTTGCCAAGATTATTTTCAGCATTCCTAGGAGAGCGATTAAATCGAGTCTCCGCACCTTGAAAATATCTCGAACAAAAAGTAAGACACTCCTCTTTAACATACTCTTCTGCAATTGAACCATCGGGTTGAGCCTTATTACGAACATAGGACTTCAACCGCATTTAGTACCTTTTAAATAAAGTATAACAAAGAAAGTTAGTGTGCTAAAAAAAATGCATATACATATATTTTTAGAAACAATAGTTACCGTTCAACATGATACATCCATCTATAATGCACATGTCCACCAAGCTTAGCCTCCGATATTAAATGAATAGTTAAATGGACCATAATTGTGAAAAAGCTGGGCAGAAACAGTTTATAAGGTGAAGACTATGTCTTATTCCCATTTCCATGAGATTCTTGTGAGTGTTTTCGTTGTCTTTAGTCTTCCCATCCAAATTTAGTAAAGTCCTGAGCAAATTATCACAAACATTTTTTTCTACATGCATCACATCCAAGTTATGCCTAACTAAATTATGCTCCCAATACGAAAAATCAAAGAAGATACTTTTCTTTTTCGACAACAGGGTCTCACCATCAATATCATTTTCTATGAAATTCTCTATATCTTTAAACGCACTAGACTCATCATTTGTTGCATCCATTGTACAAAGAGGACTATTTGTTAAACAATTAACATCACTCCTTGTCCCCTCTTAAAAGATTTAGAAGACTTTCCATATGTAGATTTTGCACCTCTCAATTGTTCCAAAATATCAGACCCTGTTAATGAAATGGGAGGGCCCTCCTCCTCGATCGTACCATCATAAAATGGGTCCTTCTAAAATCGATAATGATGATTTTGCACTAGCCATCTATGATGTCCCACATAGAAAAATTTTTTCCCATGCTTTAACCACATTGAACGAGTAGAAATAGTGCAAACTGGGCATGCCACACGATCCTTGGTACTCCAACCAGATAAGTTAGCATAGGCTGGAAAATCATTCACTGTCCATAAAGCGAAGCTGTTAACTTGAATTGTTGTTTAGAAGAAGCATCATAGGCATCTATACTGCCCCACAACAGTTTTAGCTCTTGAATTAAAGGTTGTAGATAAATGTCTATATCAGTTCCTGGAGCTTTTTCCCCTGGAATAATTGCTGATAGAATAAAAGATGATTGTTTCATGCATATCCAAGGAGGTAAATTATATGGAATGAGTAATATCGGCCATATACTGTAACATCCCGAAAATTCATCGAGCGAATATCAGGTAATTATTAAAATGTATCGGATTATATATATAATAATAATTATTATAATTATAAAAAAGGGTGCTAAATATATATTTATGATAGATGAGGGGGTTATATGTAAATAAATGGTAGATTGAGGGTGGAGAATGGAAATATGCACATGAAATTGTGAGAATCAAATTGAATGTGTCGGTAGAAGGAATTTGTCGGTAAAATAATCGTCTGACAAAGGGCGTCGGTAAAATGTCCGCATATACGCAATTTACTTTGACGGTCGAAAACTTTAGTCTATAAATAGACACATTTCATTTGAATGAAAATCGTACCAATACACTTTAATATCACCATTAAACAAAGAGTCATATTTTGAGTAATTTTCTACTTATTTCTTACAAAATTCTTATAACCGTTTCTGGACTACTGTAAGTTTCTAATCACTTCCACTTTGCGCCTGTTATTCTATTCATGATGCTGAATCATTATATTTGACTCTGTGATGTTTATATGATTTATGTTATGAGTCAGTAATTCTTATAATATTGGAACTGTGACGTTATTTATAAATTTAAAGTTACATACTTTTAGAATATGCATAATAGTTGTTGGTATGCCTTCGTGAATATCAACGTAATGATGCTGGTAATATTATAAAAATGATATAGCCTTTTGAGACGACAATATAATGACACCAAAATGGCAAAGCGTTTTAAGATGGCACGAAGGATACTTCTCTGTGATTTATCCCGGGTAATAATATACCAGTAAATTTTATAACGATAAAGGATGAAAAATTTTTATAAAAATAACAGTGTTTAATTTCATTCACAAACATACCCATTTAACTCGGGTATGATATGACGAAATCAATATCCCTCGTATCATGGTTTCTTCACAGCTTTCAGTTGCAGGCCGCTGTATTATTTTTACGGAAAATATATTTTTTACAAAAATGTTATTTTTTTATACATTTTCTTGTAAGTTATAAATTATTTTTGGAAACACATTATTCCACCCCAGGTGATTAGTACTTGCTGGGCGTTGTCGCTCACCCTTACATTTTTATACTCAGGTACTGAGAAAGGAACCTCTAATGGCAAAGGAAAAGAGAAAATTTATGATTAATGTGTCTATGTTTTATTTCATGATTTATGTATTATGTATTTTCCATTGAATAAGTTGTACTAAAACACTGTTGAAGAATAATAGTTATTATTTTCTTTCACCACGAGTCGATCCATTGTATGCTGAGTAGCATTTAGTATAAGAGAATTAGGTATCTAAATTAGAGCCTAAACTTAAACTTCAGAAACAAACATACGATAAGAAATAGAAAAACTTTAATAATAAATTCGCCACAAAAATAATTTCATGTGGCATTATTACATTACATAACTATTACAGTATTAAAGCCAGTACCATTCCATAGCCATGGATATGGGAAATAGTACCATAATGATGGTAGCAAGAAAATAAAATGGCGGTCTCTCTTCAGATTCAAGAAGTGAATGCAGATTAATCATCACCGGGATGAGTATGATTGCAAACAAAGGAATGACTTTAACCATCTTAGAATTTATGGGAGAAGGTAGTAATATTGGATTAGAGAGAATTTTAGAGGTAGTGTAAAGAAATGGTAAGATTGTGATGAATTTATAGAGGAAGAGAAGAGATATAGCCGTTGAATGACTATATTCTCGACCGTTAATGGGTAAAAAAAAATGTAATTTTTGAAGGTAAATTGAGCAAAAAAAATTTATTAAAATAAATATTTTTTTTACAATTTTAAGCAAAGATAAAAAAATTATTAATATTACAGATGACAAATGGTAAGGATTCGTCTAAAGGAGAAACATCAAATGCTGGGTGGGTGGAAGAAACACCCGATAACTTTCAAGAACCCAAACCGTTAGGAGAACCCATAAATAATAATACGCCTATGGAGGAAGATCCAGAAGAATATATGGAGGAAGATCCTGAAGAAGACCCGGAAGAAAAACCTGAAGAAAACCCTGAAGAGAATCCTGAAGAAGATGCCCCAGAAGAAAACCTCACTAATCTTATGCAAGACGCCCAATTCGTAGAGGTCGAAATTGAGATTGAAGAAGATGACGATGAACATCCTATGAACTTCCAAGTGCCTTTTCCATGGGAAGCTATTAAAATTGGGATGCCCCTGTCTTCGCACCATCACCATCTCCAGAAGAAAATGAAGAACCTGAACCAGAAGCAGAACTAACAGATGACGAAACGACAATCAGAACTAGAACCTAGAGCCTATCGGAATTCAATTCAATGGTGGAAGAAATAGCTATGAGACGTGTGCAAAATCAGGATCTCGAGGCAATGGTGGAACATAGGTCAGAGCGAATAGATACCTTAATTTAAGAGAATGATCATTCACATGAAGAGATAATCATTCTCAGGCACGAGCTACAAGAGGTTAGACAACAATTACAGGCATAATGAGCAAGGGCAAATGCTTTAGACATAGACAATGCACGCCTAAAGATGATGTTGTATGGACAACAACCAATAAGATATCAGCCGCCACCCCCTGGACCTAACGGAGGATCATCTCCTAATATAAGACCATAAAAGTGTTATGTACTTTTTCTATGAATAAGAAATTCACTATATAAGGAATAAACGATTGTATAATAAAAATTTCTAGTTAATATGAATATTGTGATCAAGTATATAATGCTTAATTTGACTATAGTAATTACTAACTTAGAATATGAAGTTAAAGTATTCTAATATAAAAAAAATTCAGACAATGGCACCGTCTAGAAGAGAGGATTCTCCTGAGCCAATCCCTATGATCACCCCGCCAGCAGCAGGCCGAAGGGGCAGCCAAGGACCCGGCCTCGGGTCACTAACAACGAATGAGAACCAAACATATCCCAAGAATTTTTCGGATGTTACGGGCTGCCGTACCTGGTATACTAGAAGAACAAGGGTATCATCAAAGACCCAATAATTTTACGGGAGAAAGAGAGTGCACCTACAAGGAATTTGTAAGTGCTAACCCTCCAGAATTTAATGGAGAAGCTGATCCAATTAAATCGACTAACTGGATAAAAGTAATGGAGAACATCTTTCGCATAAGCAGGTGTGGGGATAATAGGAAAGTGAGTTATGCCACCATGATGTTGTGGGGAATAGCCATCCATTGGTGGGAAATGTTAATGGAAACTATTGGTATGGGATACATAGAGAATGTCACGTGGGAAGAATTTAAGAGGTAGTTTCTTGATGAATATTGTTCTCAAGGTCTGCTACATGCTCTTGAAGAACAATTTCTGAACTTGAAACAAGGCACTCAAACTATTATGGAGTATGCCAATAGATTCACTGAAATGTCTCGCTTTGCTACCTACCTTGTAGCCACTGAAATGCTAAAAGCAAAAAGGTTTGTTACCGGATTAAAAACCACCATCATGGAGCCAACAACAATGACTCAACCAAGAACTTATCGTGAAGCAGCATTGGTGGCAGAGAAAGAGTATGGGAGAAAGAAAGAAGAAGGACGAGTTGACAAAAGGAAATGGGAGGAAGAGAAAACACGTCTTCCAGAAAACAAGAAGTTTAAAGGAAAGACTCATGAGAACAATGCATTTCGATCCCATAATGCAGGTTCGGGTAACCGATACGACATTGACAAAAAGGGGAAAGCTTGTGATAATTGCAGGAAGTTTCATGGTGACAAGCCATGTTTGGCAAATACAGGTGCTTGTTTTACGTGTGGAAGAATGGGTCATAAAACCCGCGACTGTCTTGTGAAAAATCGTAGGTGTTTTATTTGTCAAGATCCTAACCATTTAGCACCTGACTGTCCTCAACGAACTAACATAAAAGGAGGAGCAACAAAGAAAACACCTACAGGAACCACCACTGTAAAAGAAAATCGAACGAAAAACCAGACCACTGGAAGGGCATTTCAGATGACTGACAGAAGGCTAGAGAAAACAATGATGTTGTCTCAGGTACACTCATAATCAATTCAGCTTACGCTAAAGTATTGTTCGATTCGGGCGCATCTAGATCATTCATATACCATCGTTTATGTGAGACATTATCTTTACCTGTTGTGCATATGAACATAAGGATAAAAGTAGAAGTAACCAACAATGAACGAATATACTTGAATAAATGGTGTCCTGACTATGACATAGAAGTCGAAGGGAATAAGTTACCTATTGACCTAATTCCAATGCCGTTAGGAGAATTTGATATTATGATTGGCATGGATTGGATGTCCAAAAATAATGCATCAATTTTTTGCAAAACCAAGTCTGTTAAATTTTACACACCTGAAGGAAAAGAAGTAATTTTTCGGGGAGAACAAAACCTGGCGTCATCTAACTTTCTAACCTCGATTCAAGCCTGAAAATGTCTTCGTAAAGGATGCATAACTTACTTGGTTCATGTTATTGAGAAAGGAAAGAAAATCTCAAATCTCAATGACATTCCCGTTGTTCGAGATTTTCCTGAAGTGTTTCCAGAAGATTTACCAGGGTTACCTCCTGATCGGCAAGTGGAGTTTGCCATTGATTTAGTACCTGGAACAGCTCCTCTATCCAAAGCCCCATATCGATTGGCTCCTATGGAAATGAATGAATTGAAAAGCCAACTCCAGGAGCTATTAGATAAAGGATTTAGGCCAAGTGTCTCACCTTGGGGAGCTCCAGTACTATTTGTGAAGAAGAAGGATGGGTCAATGAGGTTGTGTATCGATTATAGGGAATTGAATAAAGTCACAATCAAGAACAAGTATCCACTCCCAAGAATTGATGATCTTTTTGACCAACTTCAAGGAGCTAGTCATTTTTCAAAGATGATCTAAGGTCAGGGTATCATCAATTGAAAGTCAAAGAATCTGACATACCAAAAACGACATTTAGGACAAGGTATGGACATTATGAATTTTTAGTTATACTGTTTGGTTTGACCAATGCACCTGCAGCTTTTATGGACTTGATGAACCGAGTCTGTAAACCTTATTTGGATAAGTTTGTGATCGTCTTTATAGATGATATTCTCATTTTTTCCAAATCTGAAGAAGAGCATTCCCGACATCTCAGATTAATATTAGAACTTTTAAAGAAAAAGAAACTTTATGCAAAGTTCTCAAAATGTGAATTTTGGTTGAAAGAAGTGCAATTTTTGGGACATGTAGTAAGTCACGAGGTATTAAATTTGATCCTGGAAAGGTAGAAGCAATAACCAAATGGGAAAAACCACGAACTCCAACAGAAGTTTGTAGTGTTCTAGTTTTAGCATGCTACTATAGAAGATTCATACAAGACTTCTCCAAGTTTGCCACACCTCTTACAGCATTAACACGAAAGAGTGCAAAGTATGAATGGAATGAAGCAAGAGAAGAAGCATTTCAGATGTTAAAGAAGAAGTTAGTGAGTGCACCTATTTTGTCTCTACCGGAAGGAAGAGGTGGATTTGTTGTGTATAGTGATGCATCCCTAAATGGATTAGGATGTGTTTTGATGCAACATGGCAAAGTGATAGCTTATGCGTCCCGATAACTCAAAGTACATGAGAAAAAGTACCCAACACATGACCTAGAGTTGGCAGCTGTGGTGTTTGCATTAAAATTATGGCGTCATTATTTGTATGGAGAAAAATGTGAAATTTATACAGACCATAAAAGCTTGAAATACATATTCACTCAGAAGGAATTGGATATGAGACAAAGGAGATGGTTGGAATTACTAAAAGACTACGACTGTGAAATATTATACCATCCAGGAAAAGCAAATGTAGTAGCTGATGCATTAAGTAGAAAGACAAGTGGAAGAGTTACAATGATCAAGTTGTGTGTCATTGAAGTATGCCTTGATTACCTAGATCAAGTCAAAGAGAAACAACAGGAAGTTCTCAAGGAAAGTAAGCAACGTGCAGAAAGAATAAAAGGGTACGAGAAGCAACTAACCATAGACGGGAGAGGGATGTTATGCTTCGAGGGAAGAGTTTGGATTCCAACAATAGGAGGACTACGAAATCATGTATTGGCTGAAGCGCACAATACAAGGTATTCAGTACATCCGGGCAGTGTGAAAATGTATAGAGATTTGAAAAATAACTATTGGTGGCCAGCAATGAAAAGAGATGTTGGAAAGTGGGTAGATAAGTGTTTAACATGTCAACAGGTTAAAGCTGAACATCAAAAGACTTATGGAGACTTACAACCGCTCGAAATTCCAGAATGGAAATGGGATCACATCACAATGGACTTTGTGACTAAACTTCTGAAAACCCAAAAAGGACACGATGCCATATGGGTGATAGTTGACCGTCTAACCAAGTCTGCCCACTTTTTACCCATTAAGGAGACCTTTCCGTTAGACAAACTAGCACGACTATACATAATGGAGATTATATCCTTACATGAAGTATCCATAGTGTCAGATCATGACAGTCATTTCACCTCAAAGTTTTGGAGGAGCTTTCAATGAGAGTTAGGTACCCAGATAAAAATGAGCACTGCTTACCATCCTCAAACAGATGGACAAAGTGAACGCACAATTCAAACATTTGAAGATATGTTGCGAACTTGTGTAATAGATTTTGGAGGGAATTGGGATGAACATCTGCCATTGGTTGAATTCGCTTATAACAATAGTTATCATTCCAGCATACAAGAAGCAACATATGAAGCATTATATGGACGAAAGTGTCGAACACCATTGTGGTGGTATGAGGTTGGAGAAAGAAGACAATTGGGTCCAGAGTTAATACAAGAAACAGCAACCAAGGTAGACCAAATTAGAGAACGTTTGAAAATAGCTCAGAGTCGTCAAAAGAGTTATGCTGACAAGAAAAGGAGAACAGTAGTGTTTCACCCAGGCGATCGCGTTTTCTTGAGAGTATCCCCTTGGAAAGGAATTGTAAGATTTAGAAAAAGAGGGAAGCTGAGTCCTAGGTTTATTGGGCCATTTGCAATCACGGAACGAATTGGTAATGTGGCTTATCGTCTAGATTTACCCCCAGAACCAGGAAACCTGCATAATGCGTTTCACGTATCAAGTCGTTGTAAGTGTTTGTCCGATGAAATGAAAAAAGGTTACATATAAAGATGTACAAGTAAACGAAAAACCAGCATACGTGGAAGAAACCTGAAGCTATCCTTGATAGAAAGATCAAAGTATTACGAAACAAAGAAATTCTGATTGTAAAAGTTCAGTGGAAGCATCATAAAGGGTCAGAAGCCACTTGGAAACCAGAAGCTGACATGAGGAAACGTTATCCAAATTTGTTCAAAATCTAAATTTCGAGGACAAAATTTTCTTAAGGGGGACATGATGTAACATCCCGAAAATTCATCAAGCGAATATCAGGTAATTATTAAAATGTATCAGATTATATATATAATGATAATAATTATAATTATAAAAAAAGGGGTGCTAAATATATATTTATGATAGATGATGGGGGTTATGTGTAAATAAATGGTAGATTTATGGTGGAGAATGGAAATATGCACATGAAATTGTGAGAATCAAATTGAATGTGCCGGTAGAAGGAAATTGTCGGTAAAATAATCGTCTGACAAAGGGCGTCGGTAAAATGTCCGCATATATGCAATTTACGTTGACAGTCGAAAACTTTAGTCTATAAATAGATGCATTTCATTCGAATGAAAATCGTACCAATACTCAGAAATATCACTATTAAACAAAGAGTCATATTTTGAGTAATTTTCTACTTCTTTCTTACGAAATTCTTATAACCGTTTCTGGACTACTGTAAGTTTCTAATCACTTCCACTTTGCACCTATTATTCTATTCATGATGCTGAATCATTATATTTTTACAAAAATGTTATTTTTTATACATTTTCTTGTAAGTTATAAATTATTTTTGGAAACACATTATTCCACCCCAGGTGATTAGTACTTGCTGGGCATTGTCGCTCACCCTTACATTTTTATACTCAGGTACTGAGGAAGGAACCTCTAATGGCAAAGGAAAAGAGAAAATATATGATTAATGTGTCTATGTTTATTTCCTGAATTATGTATCATGTATTTTCCATTGAATAAGTTGTACTAAAACACTGTTGAAGAATAATAGTTGTTATGTTTTTTCACCACGAGTCGATCCATTGTATGATGAGTTTGACTCCGCCCCACATACCATGCTATATAAGGTATTGTTATAGTATGGAAAGTGAGGGGTGTCACATATACTTTATGTTGTACTCATTGTACGAAAAGGAATAAATCCATCACTAGCAAGGCCAAGTCTTACATTGCGAGGATGTGAGGCGAACTCTGGATGCCTAGCATCAAATGCTTTCCAAGCAAGACCATCTGTTGGATGCCTTAGCTTTCCATCATTTATTAAACGTGTCTCATGCCACCTCATCTCCTTTGCCGTTTTATCAGACATGTATAGCCTTTTAAGTCTTGGTATTAAAGGAAAATAACGTAAAACTTTTTAAGGCCTTTTTGACTTGTGTGATTTGGAAGTTTCACCAACTTCATCGCTCATATCCCTTTTATATCGTGGAGCTTTACAAACATGACATGACTGTTGACCTTCCGTCTCACCCCAAATAGAGCATGCAATCATTAGGACATGCGTGGATTTTCTTATAACCAAGTCCCAGATCATTAGTTAATTTTTTTGCTTCATTAACATATGATGGCAATGATGTCAGGTGAGGAAATGCATCCTTTAAAAGCTCCAGCAACATGCCAAAGCCTTATTAGATATGCCACACATACATTTGATGTGATATAAGCGAAAAGTGAAGGACAGATTAGAAAACTTGCAACCCGTATAAAGTTCATTGTCACATTCTTCTAGCAACTTTTTGTACGAGATATCCTCACCACCATGATCAGAACTTTCTGCTGCAGGTTTGATGTCTCCTTCAATATTTGATTCCCTTAATTGCTCGTTATTCGAAGGCAAAGAACTTACACCTAAGGCATCTTGAACCAAATCTATCATGTTGTCTTGAAAAGAAGAAGATTATTGAATGCTATCAGACTGAGAGTATAGTGAAGACATAGATACTCCCCATGAAATGTCCATGTGGGGTACCCAGGTAAAAATCCATAATCTAATAGATGCGCATGAACAGTATCCACATTTAACCATTTATCATTACAACATCTAAGACATGGGCATATAATTGATCCTCTTATAACTCTAACAACGAGCAAAACCAATAAAATGTTTAACTCCATCTTTAAAAGCTAGTATTGTTTGTAATATGAGCTTTGATCCAACTCTTGTCCATTATATCAATATTCCTAAACGAATCATAGAACCACGAGTAACGGCCAATTAGTGGATATATATATATATATATATATATATATATATATATATATATATATATATATATATAATATGACTTTGAATATAATTAAAAAAACTTATTAAAGATACAAAAACTACTAGCATTTTTCTCAACCATTTATAATAAAAACAGAGCCAACATTTATGATGAATCTAGAATTGTAAGAACCAACCCACAACACATATATATGGTTTGTAGCATTTAAAATTTTAGGCAACTCATACCCAATCCAAATTGAGCTAGACAAGTTTAATTCTTTTGGCACAATACAATTCAACACAATAGAATAATGATATGATTAACTATACAAAAAATATTTCCTCATGTTTTATCCAATTAACCCAACTAATCTTTTGGGAAATGATAACAGATGCTTTCACTAACACAACTTCAAAACTAAATTTCACCTTCTTTTCCTTTTCAATTTATGTTTTCGATAATGGATGGATATGATGGAACACAATGGAGTATAGTGAACATAAAATAGAGAAGAATCGAACAATGTGAAATAAATCAAATCATAAAACGAACAAATGGAGTATCTGTGTATATACTCAATTCCTAAAATAAATTAAATCATAAAATAAGTATGAACAGAGGAGCAAAATCAGTGGTGAAATCATACCTGTCGGCCAAAAAATAGAGAATAATCGAGATCGAGCAAAATCAAAGCATAATGACATTAGTTGCAGTTACTGATTGAGCATAAGTTGAGTGATTAGAACAAACTTAAAGAGTATTCACAATACAAAACTTCAATGATAAATGATTGAAAGGTTGAAGAAGAACACACTCTAGTCAGCTTCTTGTAATCCCTCCAAAATAAGCGAACCAATAAACAATCCGGTTGCGGTGGCAACAAGCGTACCTGCTACGACAGCCTGAACCACCACGAGAATGATGGAATCATCTGGTATCAATACAAATGCTAGTATCGCCGCCACCAGAACTGGCAGCGCAGCCGATGCTAAAGCGGCGGGAGATGATCCGGTCGCCGTTTCAAGCAAGCTGAGAAGGCCTAGATCCTCGGATTTTGATAGATACCCTAATTTCTCAATCGAAGAGAGCGTGAACCCTATTTCCTTTGCTTTCGACAACAGCCCTGCCTTCTCAACGTTGATCAACATTTTACGTTTCTCTAGATTTTTGAATACGTCTACTTCTACTTCTTTGCTTCCTTTAAAGAAAATCCCTCCCACCAAACCACTCCTTTCTCAATACGACAGCCGATGCTAATACCTGAACCACCACGAGATTTGGCCGCCGTTTCAAGCAAGCAGGGAAGCCCTGGATCCTCAGCTTTTGATTTGGGGCTAATTTTTTTGTTTGGGCGTAGGGCAAAATCTATTCTGTTACAAAATTCCATTTCCAAAGATTATCCATATGTGAGTTTTACTTTGCTTAGAAAACAAATGATAAATTTTCTTTTTCTATTTATTAAATCAAGTTTAATAGTTTGAAGTGTGTACTTTTTATATTTGTATACAGTTATAATTGTGGCATTTATTTTTGTTAATATACAATTTAACCGCGTACTTTATTTTACATTTCTTTACATTTGTAAATGCGACAAATTTTACCACTCTTATAACCGCGAATATATTTTTTTCTCTACATTTCTAAATGTAAACATGTTTCTCTACATTTATAGTTTTAAAATTTTTTATAAGGCTTACACTTATTAATGTGAATACTTCTTACACGGTTATAATTGTAAATATTGCATTCAAAGTTTACACGATATCATCAACCGCGAAAAAAAAAGTGTGCATAATCTTCATTTTTGTTGTAGTATTTTTCATATATGCATGTTATAATTTGAAGTTGCTTTTTATTATTTTATAAAATTTTGACAACTTAATTGCGAAAATTGGTATGAATGAAACAAAAGTAAGACTATAAATGAATCGAACGTCCAGCAAACTGTTCATGAACCGTTCGGCGGGAAGTTCGTTTATGTTCGTTCATTTAATAAACGAACGAACATGAACACAAAATTTTGTTCGTTTTAATTAAATGAACGAACATGAACAAATGCATTGTTCTTCATTTATGTTCATGACGTTCGGTTTCGTTCGTTTATGTTCGTTCGTTCATCTATATAAGTTTTAACAAATATATAATATTTAATATAAGTATATTAATGTTTTTAGTATTACATAATATTTTTTTAAATAATATATTGATTAATAATATAAATTTAAAAATAGCCCTTCAAACTCTAATACCCTATAATTGATGATATTGAATGTAGATAAAAAAAATATTTAAAAGCTCAAATGCTTAAATGTTGTTAATTTAATATTGAAATTGAGCTTTTTATTTCTTAATACTTTAAGTTATTATTATTGTAATAGTTTGAGGTCATTTATAAATCTTATGAATATCCAAACGTAATTTGAAAACTATGAATAGTGTGTTGTGGGTTTTGTTTTTATTCAGTAAGTTTGTTCGTTTATGTTCATTTGTTTAACGTTCATTTATGTTCGATAATCTGTTAAACGAACGAACACAAACGATCACGAACACAACCGAATCCTTAACGTTCGTTTATGTTCATGTTCGTTTATTTGTTCAGCTAAAGTTAAACGAACGAACATGAACATATCAATGGTGTAGCCAGAAATTTTTTTTTTTCGGGGTGGCCAAATAGTTTTTAAACATCAAATAATAAAAAATGAAAAAGATAATGATAAATAAATATATATATATATATATATATATATATATATATATATATATATATATATATATATATATATATATATATATATATATATATATATATGTAATGTTTCGATAAATTTGTTTATCTAGAAAGTTTTAACCACACATAATGTTTCCATTACATATATAAATTTTTTAACATTGAGTCTACACTTCAATGAGTTAATTAATCGCCTATTATAATATATATATATACATATATATATATATATATATACATATATATATATATATATATATATATATATATATATATATATATATATATATATATATATATATATATATATATATATATATATATATATATATATATATATATATATATATATATATAGAGAAAATTTTAGAAACGACCTAACTCAGTTCTTTATAATTTAATATTTAAACACGAGTCTCAAGTGTTATATTTTTAAATGGTTACAGAAAACTATGAATGTAAAAAAAGTTTAAAAGAGACTGCATATAGTAATATCATTAAGAAAGTTTTAAAATAAAATTCTAAATTAAATAAATTGCTAACTCATCTAAATAGATCTATTATTGTAACATCCCGAATTTGAGCCGGGTACGTAGAATTATTTTAATGGATAAATATTTATTTAATATTGGGTTGGTCCAATTATATCCCGTAACGTGGATTGATACGTGTCGGGATAGGGATTGCGTGTCACCGGGTTATAAATTTAGCGGATGAATTATATATTTGGGATCATGAGATTAAATGGGTTAAATGGGTATTAATATTGAAAAAGTGATATCGTGATCGGGTTAATGGGTTCGGGACTGGCTAAAATAGAGACGTATATATGTTTGTGCCTTTCCCTTTCTTCCTTATCCATTAGAGAAGAACCCTAAGTGTGTGTGTGCTCATATGTGTTTAGAGTATCTCCAGCAGCAAGAAACCTTTGTGTAAGCTAGATTGATTGCTGAAGCTTGGGCTAAACTCCATCATCTTCTTCATACTTGTGTTTTGGAGCTCAACAAGGTAAGAATGTTGAATTGAGTCTCTAAATTGTGATATATGTTATGAAGTTGTGAAAGAAAGTTCTCAAGCTGTAAGGGACTAGCTTGTAGTGAATTTATGTGTTTATTTGGAGCTGGAATCGGCTTAGGAGGTGTGAATACCTCCTGGGCAAGCATGGAAATCGTAGAGTAGGGCTGAGTTCAGCCACAATATCGCGGCGCGACCTACAAAGAGCTCGCGGCACGAGCGTTGACCTGCGTGGGAAATCCAGTTTGGGTCCTATAGAGAGGGTGTTGGGTCGAATTGCGTCGGGTTTCTTCGGGATTGTTTTGAGTTGAGTCTTGTCTGAGTTTGGGGTTTGGTTGGGATTGTCGGGCCCGGGTCGACTTGGGGTATTGTGATATGGATATGTCCGTCGGCCGGAATTGGGATTAATCGTTTGGGGTCGTGTCGTGAGTCGAGTTGCTTATGATAATCGTGTTCGGGTTTTGTGGTCTATTCGTTGGACTTGTGTTGTTATTTTGAGACCCGTTGTGTTACAGGTCTGAGTCAACCGCGTGCGGATCCGCGATAGAGTTTCAGGTTTCAGTTGACTTTGGGTAATCGGTGAGTACTCGAGTTAGTTTTAAAAGCGCGCTTGTGTTATGAGTTATGTCGTGTATGTTGTAATATATGTGTATGAGATCGAGATATGACGCTCAGGTATGATTCTATCTACCCTATACGTGTTATATATGTTTGAGTTGCAGGTGTCCGCGATATGTGGTTGCGCAGGCTGACTGTCCCTAACCAGTCGCGAAGTTTGAGACTGTATATACAGCAGTGTTTATTGCCATGTCGCTCTTGTGCCTATTGTGTAGCTAACCGCTGCTGTGTGCGGCCTGTTAGCCGGGAACGGCGTCCCCTTTGAGCAGAGATATTTGCTAAGCATCGAGCCCTGTGTATATATGTTGTGTGTATTATGTGATGATGTCTGCAGAGTCTAACCCTCGCGTACTCACGAGCTTCCTAGCTTACGTTTTCAAGTCTAATGTGTCTCAGGCAGTCAGACAGTGGGGTCACAGTAGCAGCAGCCGCCAAAGTAGGGGTCGGGTCGGGACAGAGCAGTGTGTGTATACGTCTGTTGTATGCTGATGTCATTTTTGGGAACTTGTAGTATCTGATCAGCATATGTGTTAGCTGTCAGTAATTGATGTTTAACAGTTAGATCAGTGGCAATCTGTATCTGCATGAGACATGTTGTAATGGCTTTTGCACTAAAGTTTCTAATTATCAGTGTTTTCGGTTAACCTTATGACATGTATACTATAAGATGCTTGTGATGTTGCCACTTATGATTATATGTTGACGTGGCATTTGTGCGAGAAAAGAGGGTGTTACAGCTTGGTATCAGAGCTTGTGGTTTCAGTATTGAGTATTAGTGGATGCTTGAGCTTTGACCGTGTTCATATCCGTGGGATTCTTCCCTGAGACTCATTTAGCGGAATTAACTGACCTAGCTTATTGTATAACACTGGGTGGTCTATTTGATATCATACCATTGTGATATGTGCAGAGTTATGGCAGACCACGGAGAGGGATCCGGGCCAAAGAGGCCAGCTGGGAATGAATTCATTCGTAGATCTGAGCTTCGAGAGGTTTTGGCTGAGTTCTACCGCGAGCGAGATCAGGGTCAGAGATCAGATCCTCCGCCAGTTACTGGTACCGAGACAGGGGCTGGTGCATCTTCTTCTACTGTGAGAGATGGGTCCTTTAAGGACTTCATGACAGGAGTCCCACCTCAGTTCAGGGGCGGTGTTGAGCCGGGTGCGGCTATGGCTTGGGAGAGAGAGAGAGAGAGAGAGGCAGCTTTCCGAGTCGCCCACGTTGACCCGCGAGATGTGGTCGGTTATGCGACGTATCCATTGCGAGGAGGGGCTTCGCAGTGGTGGAAGTCCATCGAGTCCTCTATGACTACATCTGCAGCGTATGCCATGTCGTGGGAGTAGTTTCCTGTTATCTTTATGTGACAGTACATTCCCCGCGACGAGCGCCGGGAAATGGAGCGCCGTTTTCTACAACTTCAGCAGGGCAGTATGACTGTTCAGCAGTACGTGGACAGATTTAATGATTATTCTCAGTTTGCACCCCAGCACGTTGATACAGAGATGAGGAAGGCTGATGCCTTTATTGATGGTTTGCGATCCGATATTCGAGAGTTCGTTGGGCTTCATGACACTCCTACATTTGCGAGGGCCTTGGAGATGGCTCGATTCATAGAGAGAGAAATAGAGAGGCAGAGGGGTCAGCCTCCATCACAGAGACAGAGGACGGGGACGTCTGAGCAGTCCCCTAATTATTGGCGAGGGCCGCAGGATACCCAGAGAGAGAGCTAGCCTGAGCAGCAGCAGGTTCAGGGACAGAGTTCTGGGTCTCACAGAGACAGGGACAGGGGTAAAGATCGCAGGTCCAAGAGATTGGGTCAGTATTAGGGATCAGGGACGGCAGGACAGAGTCAGGGTCAGACTTCCCGTTTCAGTGCTCGCAGTCAAAGTCAGAGCAGTGTGGGGCAGGGGTCCCAGCCATCAAGGAGCCGAGCTGATAGCTCATCTGGAGAGAGAGACTGCCAGAGATGCCGTCGTCGCCATTCCGGATCTTGTATGCCTGAGCACCCATGTTGCTATCGCTGTGGGCAGTACAGCCATACTTCCTTTACCTGTACTTCGAGGGATTCTCTATGCTTCTGCTGTGGGAGACCAGGTCATGTTGCTAGAGATTGTCCAGATGCGCCACCAGCTGTGCAGGGATCGAGCACCAGCGGGACTAGAGCTGAGCCTTCGTCATCGAGTCGCTGTGATTCAGCTCCCAGAGGTCGCGACAGAGTGTTTCAGGCTACAGCAGAGGAAGCCCGAGAGTCTACAGATGTCGTTTCTGGTACGTACATTCTGAATGGGCTAAGTGCTCGCGTCTTATTTGATTCTGGAGCGGATCGCTCATACGTATCTGTGATATTCTGTGCGTATTTTTTGTGCCTTCTACTGCTTTATTTGTTCAGCTAATTATTGAGAGGGTCGATGGGAGTACGGCATTAGTGATCCGAATATTATTCCGAGATTGTGTTTTTGAGATTGATGCTCACCGGTTTCTGATTGATCTGCTACCGATAGAGATCAGTAGTTTCGATGTGATAGTGGGTATGGATTGGATGACAGCCAGACGCGCCAACATTCTGTGTGCAAAGAAGATGATCCGTATAGCCGTTTCAGACAGTGAGATTGTGACTGTGTATGGCGAGAGGCGTCGAGGCGAGATTGATATAGTTTCTATGGCCATAGCCCAGAGGTACGTTGCTAAGGGATGTGAGACTTTCCTGGCTTATGTTGTTGACGCCAAAACGGAAAAGAAGACCATAGAGGATATACGGGTGATTAGAGAGTTCCCTGAGGTATTCCCAGAGGAGTTGTCTGGGTTACCGCCAGATCGTCAGGTCGAGTTCCGTATAGACCTTATCCCTGGAGCGGTGCCTATTGTGAAGACGCCTTGTAGGCTGGCACCTACTGAGATGGGAGAGATGATGTCACAGCTTCAGGAGCTATTGGATCGTGGATTCATCCGTCCGAGTTCGTCCCCGTGGGGAGCGCCTGTTCTATTTGTGAAAAAGAAGGACGGTACTATGCGGATGTTTATCGACTACAGAGAGTTGGATAAAGTGACAGTGAAGAACCGATATCCGCTTCTACGCATTGACGATCTGTTTGATCAGCTACAGGGTTCAAGCTTCTTCTCAAAGATAGATTTAAGATCGGGTTACCACCAGTTGCGAGTTAGAGATGAGGATGTTCTGAAGACCGCGTTTCGGCCGAGATACGGGCATTATGAGTTTCTTGTGATGCCCTTCGGACTGACTAACGCACCCCCTCATGGATATGATGAACAGGGTGTGTAGATCTATGTAGGATCGGTTTGTAATAGTGTTCATCGACGACATCCTAATCTATTCGTGGAATGCCGAGGACCACGAGCAGCACTTGCGAGAGGTTTTAACCGTGCTGCGAAAGGAGAGACTGTATGCAAAGTTCTCCAAGTGTGAGTTCTAGTTGCGAGAGGTCCAGTTTCTGGAGCATGTTGTGAGTGCCGAGGGTATTTCAGTGGATCCGGCGAAGATAAAGGCCGTAATGAGTTGGGAGCCGCCAAAGACTCTGCCTAAGATCCGCAGCTTTTTGGGATTAGCCAGGTACTATCGCCGCTTCATTCAGGACTTTTCGAGGATCACCATGCCGTTGACGAGATTGATATGGCAGTCCGTTCCTTTTATGAGGTCCGATGAATAGGAGCTGGCTTTCAGAGAGTTGAAGTCCCGGTTATGTCAGGCTCCAGTATTACTGTTGCCCGAGGGTACAGAGGATTTCGTAGTGTATTGTGATGCATCGGGTACTGGTTTGGGTTGTGTCCTGATTCAGCGGGGCAAGGTGATAGCATATGCGTCGCGACAGCTGAAGACCTATGAGGAGAATCATACTGTGCACAATCTCGAGTTAGACGCGATAGTGTTTGCGTTGAATATATGGCGTCATTATCTGTACGGGTCTCGATTTGTGGTGTATACCGATCATAAGAGTCTTCAGTACCTGTTCAGTCAGAAAGAGCTAAGTATGAGACAGCAGCGCCGTCTAGAGCTACTGAAGGACTACGACTGCGAGATACAGTACCATCCGGGTAGAGCCAACGTGGTGGTAGATGCGCTGAGCCGCAAGGCGTGCGGCCAGACAGTGGCTTCCCGAGTAGCGAGGCTCGAGGTCACGTCAACCGTTATCGAGAGTTTGAGACTGGCGCAGTTAGAGGGTTTGCGAGCAGAAAATGTGAAGAGAGAGCGGCTGACTGGGCAGCTTGATGTGCTGAGCAGAGATAGCAGAGGGTTGTATGTGTTTCACGACCGAGTCTGGGTTCCGAGAGTCGGAAATCTTCGCTAGTTGATATTAGACGAGTCACAAAGATCAAGATTGTCTATCCACCCCGGGAGCACCAAGATGTATCGAGATTTGCGTGCGTTTGACTGGTGGCCTGGGATGAAGAGAGATGTGGGCCGATATGTCGAGGAGTGTATGACTTGTTTACGCGTGAAGGCCGAGCATCAGAAGCCTCACGGGCATCTGCAGCCTCTAAAGATCCCCGAGTGGAAGTGGTATCATATCACGATGGATTTTATCGTTAGACTTCCACGCACGGTTCAAGGAAACGATATGCTCTTGGTGATAGTGGATCATTGACGAAGAGTGCTTACTTTCTAGCGGTTCGGGGCACCATTACTATGGATCAGTTAGCTCGGTTGTACATTAATGAGGTAGTTTCGAGTCACGGCGTTTCGATGTCGATCACGTCTGATAGAGACACGCGGTTCACTTCGAGATTCTGGCAGAGCTTTCAACGTGAGTTGGGGACTAGAGTTCAGTTGAGTACATCGTATAGACCTCAGACAGACAAGCAGACAGAGCTGACGAATCAGACTATCGAGGATATGCTCCGAGCGTGCGCGATAGATTTCAGTGGTAGTTGAGATGTTCACCTGCCATTGGTTGAGTTTGCGTACAACAACAGCTACCACACCTCCATCAAGATGGCTCCGTTTGAGGCACTTTACGGACGTAAGTGCCTAACCCCTGTGTGTTGGGGCGAGGTCGGCGAGCGACCCATCAGCGGACCCGAGTTGTTACAGGAGACGAGCGACAAGGTGGCGGTTATCCGTGAGCATATGAGAGTTGCGCAGAGCCGGCAGAAGAGTTATGCTAATCGTTGTCTGACTGAGCTCGAGTTCAGTGTCGGGGACCGTGTTATGTTGAAAGTATCACCGTGGAAACGAGTTATCATATTCAGACATCGCGGCAAGCTGAGTCCGCGATACATAGGTCCGTTTGAGATTTTCTCCAGAGTCCGAGATCAGGCGTACTGACTGAGACTGCCTCCAGAGTTGGCCGGAGTCCACGACACCTTTACGTGAGTCATCTGAGGAAGTGTCTGGCCAAAGACGATCAGTATGTGCCGCTATCTGAGATCACTGTGGATGATCACTTGCGATATGTTGAGCAGCTCGAGGCAATTACTGACCGCAAGGTGAAGAAACTGAGGAATAAAGAGATTGAATTAGTACTCGTTCAATGGAGGCATCATAAGGGTACTAGTGCCACCTGGGAGCCCGAGGCCGAGATGAGAAGCCGGTATTCGCAGTTGTTTCCAAGTTCGAGCTAGATTCCGGGACGGAATCTTATTAAGAGGGGAGGATTTGTAACATCCCGAATCTGAGCCGGGAACGTGGAACTATTTTAGTGGATAAATATTTATTTAATATTGGGTTGGTCCAATTATATTTCGTTTCGTGGATTGAAACGTGTCGGGATTGGGATTGCGTGTCACCTGGTTATAATTTTAGCTGATGGATTATACATTTGGGATCATGGGATTAAATGGGTTAAATGAGTATTAATATTGAAAAAGTGATATCGGGTTCGGGTTAATGGGTTCGGGACCGGCTAAAATAGAGTCGTATATATGTTTGTGCCTTTCCCTTTCTTCCTTATCCATTTGAGAGAAGAACCCTAAGTGTGTGTGTGTGTGTGCTCATGTGTGTTTGGAGTATCTCCAGCAGCAAGAAACCTTTGTGTAAGCTAGATTGATTGCTGAAGCTTGGGCTAAACTCCATCATCTTCTTCATACTTGTGTTTTGGATCTCAACAAGGTAAGAGTGTTGAATTGAGTCTCTAAATTGTGATATATGTTATGAAGTTGTGTAAAGAAGTTCTCAAGTTGTAAGGGACTAGTATGTGGTGAATTTATGTGTTTATATGGAGCTGGAATCGGCTTAGGAGGTGTGAATACCTCCTGGGCAACCATGGAAATCGCAGAGCAGGGCTGAGTTCAGCCGCACTGTCGCGGCGCGACCTACAGAGAGCTCGCGGCGCGAGCGGTGACCTGCGTGGGAAATCCAGTTTGGGTCCTATAGAGAGGGTGTTGGGTCGAATTGCTTCGGGTTCCTTCGGGATTGTTTTGAGTTGAGTCTTGTCTGAGTTTGGGGTTCGGTTGGGGTTGTCGGGTCCGGGTCGACTTTGGGGTGTTGTGATATGGATATGTCCGTCGGCCGGAATTGTGATTAATCGTTTGGGGTCGTGTCGTGAGTCGAGTTGCTTATGATAATCGTGTTCGGGTTTTGTGGTCTATCCGTTGGACTTGTGTTGATATTTTGAGACCCGTTGTGTTACAGGTCCGAGTCGACCGCGTGCCGATCCGCGATAGAGTTTCGGATTTCAGTTGACTTTGGGTAATCGGTGAGTACTCGAGTTCGTTTTAAAAGCGCGCTTGTGTTATGAGTTATGTCGTGTATGTTGTGATATATGTGTATGAGACAGAGATATGGCGCGCAGGTATGATTCTATCTACCATTTACGTGTTATATATGTTTGAGTTGCAGGTGTCCGCGATATGTGGTCGCGCAGGCTGACTGTCCCTAACCAGTCGCGAAGTTTGAGACTGTATATATACAGCAGTGTTTATTGTCAGGTCGAACCTGTGCCTATTGTGTAGCTAACCGCTGCTGTGTGCGGCCTGTTAGCCGGGGAACGGCGTCCCCTTTGAGCAGAGATATGTGCTGAGCATTGAGCCATGTGTATATGTGTTGAGTTATATGTGTTGAGTTATATGTGTTGTGTGTATTATGTGATGATGTCTGCAGAGTCTAACCTCGCGTACTCACGAGCTTCCCAGCTTACGTTTTCGAGTCTAATGTGTCTCAGGCAGTCAAACAGTGGGGTCACAGCAGCAGCAGCCGCCAAAGTAGGGGTCGGGTCGGGACAGAGCAGTGTGTGTATACGTCTGTTGTATGCTGATGTCATTTTTGGGAACTTGTAGTATCTGATCAACATATGTGTTAGCTGTCAGTAATTGATGTTTAACAATTAGATCAGTGGCAATCTGTATCTGCATGTGACATGTTGTAATGGCTTTTGCACTAAAGTTTTTAATTATCAGTGTTTTCCGTTAACCTTATGACATGTATACTATAAGATGCTTGCGATGTTGCCACTTATGATTATATGTTGACGTGACATTTGTGCGAGAAAGAGGGTGTTACAATTATTGCCTTTAAATCACGCAATTCAAAAATTAATATATGGATTGATTACAAATGAGCAATCCAACAATTTGTTCACAATTTAGAAAATCAATAACACCGTCAATTTTGATCGTATGTATTGTTTCTATACTATCTTTAGTAAATAAGTGAATAATATGAGTTACTAATTTCAGCTCACATAATTTATAGCATATTTAATGAATTCCAAATATATTTGTTATGTAATTGGTTGAATAATATTTTTTAGATGACAATTATATTTTATATGAAAAAACTAAAATACTATTATATTATTATTATTATAAAATTCAGGGTGGGTCATGACCCACCTACCTTCCTATGTGGCTACGCCACTGGAATATACCATTGTTCGTGTTCGTTCGGTTCGTTTAGAGCGCTAAACAAAAGTCAAACATGGACAACCCATAATAAAGTTTTGATAGTTGGATGTAGAGGCAGTGGTATAAAAATAAGCTATGACGTGAATTTAAAAAAAAAATCTTAATAAATATAGTATTAAATAATTTGTTTATGATAGGCCGTCCAAGTTTCACTTTGGTTCAATTTATATCAAATTCTGTGTTAATTCACTTTTCATGCAATTCAATCATATACAACACAATTCATATGAACAATTAACAATTCAATACAATATATTGAATGATTAAGTTGAGAGAAAAGATATTACATTCGGTTCTTGGTGACTTGCAAAGCAATTCTCTCAAATCTGAATCTTCTAATCTGTCCACCACTATTCTGTCAGTTCTATTTATTCTATTATTCCACTTCCTATTTATACTCAAATATAACAATTGAATATTTACATACCACACCCTAGAACTAATACAATATATTGTTTTCAACTCTATATATAATTGTATCCAACAATCTCCCCCTTAGAGATGAAAACAATTTTCAATTAAAGTCTTGTTCAAGTTAACTCCTTTCTTGAGTCTTTTTCTTTTCTTTGATCTCTTCTGAGTCTTCAAATCTCTGTCTCTCTTCTCTTCAATCTGTGAATCTTCAGATAAAATATCCTTTATTTGTTTCTCTCTGATCTTCACATCTCTTCTTCTCTGATCTACTCTTTTCTTGTAAGCACACTCCCCCTTGAATCTTGAATATCTTTTGTCTTGATAAGTTGTTGCAATTGTCTTCAGTTGTCTTCAATCTACTCAACCGTTGTCTCTGAATTCTAGCTTTTCTCCCCCTCATGATGATCATAAGAATTATGAACATCATGCAAAGTCTTCAGAGACATAAGTGCAATGATTTTACAGTAGAGGAAATACGACAACAATTACAACTCAGAAATTATTACAAATTGATTTTCTCCCCCTCAAATTAATATCTTTCCTCCTTATATTAAACAAATCTATCTCACTCCCCCTCAAAAATTTCACTCCCCCTCGAATTGATACTATATATTTTCAGAACAAAAACAAAGCTTTTCAACTATGGGGAAAATGAAACATATTCATTTTGTGAGAAAACGAGTCCAGGTCCACATAGGATTCCTGTTTGCACAATAGACATAATCTATGTGACCTACGTTCAGTGCTGGCGTGATGTTAACACTGGTAGGATTTCCAAATAGTCATCGTGAAATCCTTTATCTTGAAAGAATCACTCTTATTTGTTCCGGCTTAGTCACTTTGGACTAGCAGTTTATAGTCACGCAGACTGATAGACTCGATGTGTCCTAAAAGTGTATATAATCAGCTCTAGACACAATGTGCATCAAATGAAATGGGAGACCGGAGCAACTGTCTTCCTTGTTTCAATATCAATAATATCCGAATGACATATCGATAGAAATGTGCTATATCTCCGTGATTATTGAAACAGAAATCTTTTGAGAGATAACTGAGTAGTTGGTGGGGTTAAGTGCATGCGTCACTGGGTCCATGACGTCTTTTTCAATATCAAGTCGCATAGGGCTTGATAGATTATGTGGATTACCCAGCCGACACAGTTTAGATAGGATTTACTTTTCTTTTAATCCTTTCTCAACTCTCAGCACTCAGCATTTTTCAACTAAGCTCCCTCCGGCTCACTTTTGAGAAATGAATTTAGTCAGCTTTATAGCAAAAGCATGATCTGATGCACCACCATCTCCTTTCAATATCAATATCCCTCTCATTTACAATTTATCTCTGCTCGACCCTGTCAGTACCCCGTGATAACTGACACTTCTCAACTAATAAACCTAAAGAACCCTCACCCGCACAATCTATAAATGGTTTGCTTCTTGGGTAGGTCTTCCGGTTCTGGTTAGATCATAGAAGCGATATTTATGCCTATCACTCAGATTGGTGCATAATTGGAGTTAGCAGAAAGATTTTCACCTTTGAAGCTCAAGGGATATCAGAGATTATTTTCAAATAATATGGGAGATATCAGAATGAAATAGAAAATCTGATATATAATATGAAAAGAACCAGATTTTCTTGAAAGAATTAGGATTTGGGAGATAACGGGAGAATCCAGTATAAATTGGAAGAGTTATAACAAAGAGAATCTTAGAAGAAATGAGATAATGAACATCAAAGAGATTAGATCAATTAATCTCAATGAGAGATTCAGAGAATCAAAAAAAAAAAATGAAAATATTTTGCTTTTCAGCTCAAAAACTCTTTTTATGTGTGTATCAAATATTTTCGTGAAAAATCACACATAGTTTTGAAAAATGTCATCGTCAAAGTGCGTCTGAAACTCCCCCTTGAAATAAGCACACAAAGTTAGTCAACTCAGAGAAATTAAATCAGGAGCAAAAAATTATAAAAATAAAAACTCCCTCTAAATCAATGCAGCTTCAGAGTTGAATTCAGGGCAGGAATTCCAGAGATATTTGTCTCTCAGACACGGGTTCTAATCTAAAATGATTAGAAGCCATATGTCGCGGAAGCTCGGGTTTCAGTCTGATGTAACTGAAAGCCTTTGTCTCTGGTTCATTAAAGTCCGGGTTCTAGTCTGAATTAACTAGAAACCAATTTTGAGTTGAAGCACGGGTCTTGACCGGAAGTAATCAAAAGCCTATTGAAATGAAGAACGGGTCCTTATCTGAAATGATAAGAAACCTATAACCTGCAAAATTTAAGATGTCTTTGGTATCCAAACAGATTTAGATCCAGACTTGTTAGCGCTCTTGGGTACCCATTTCAAAACAGGTTTTGGTACCCACTTGTACTTGGATTTAGGTACCCATTGAAAGGTATAACTATCAGCTTCTCTTTCAAAAGCAGAAAACAAATTTTTTGAGTATTTGAAAATTGAATATCTGAATTTCTAAAGAAACTTGAGTTTGAATGATCAGACTTTTGCGAACTCTTCTTTTTGAAAAACTGTCCGGTCCTTGCCTGTTTCTGATAATACTTGGTATTTTTCTGTGAAAATGTTTTCTGATTAGAATGACTAGTATTTTCAGAAACTTTAGGAAAATTGGACTTTGAAGATTCACCAGTGTAAATCTTTACCGGAAGTTGTTCAATGATTTTGTCTTTGCCTTTATGTATCTTGAGAAGATACTTAAGTTTCAGATCTGAAGATGAATCAAACTTAGCAGAGTTAATTAGATTCACTTCACTTTTAGAAGACAAACCAGAGTGATCAACATTGGATTTTAAACATACTGAAGAAGGGGTAGACCTTTGACTCAGTTGATGAAGTAAACACATGTAATTGTTTTGTAAGATGAAGTATCTGATCTTCCAAACTTTTGATAATGACTAAATTTGAATTTCTGTCATGATCAAATGATTGGTAATCAGATTTAAAAGATTGTTCTTTGATTAAGAACATTTCTCTTTCATCTTCAAACAATTCAGATTTTGATTTAAAATCTTGTTCTTTAAGTAAGAACTCATGTCTTTCCTTCTCAATCAAATCTTTAGTTAAAGACAACTCTTGTTGAAGAGCAAAAAATTCTTCATTTTTGTTTAAAATACAATTCTGACCAGTTTGTTTTGTCTTAGAAAGTGTATCTTCAAGATCCTTAACTTTCTTGTAAAGATCAGATCTTTCAGGCAAAAGATATTTCAGTTGAGTTGCATTCTGAAAATTTTCTTGTTTCAGCTCATCAAGTTCTTTAAGTAATTCAGATATTTTCAATTGATGAGCACAACTCTCAGAGTTTTGTTTTTCTTTTAAGCTGTTAATTTCTTCATTCAGTATTTGTACGTCACGTAACGCCAAATGTTTATTAGTATTTAACTGAACAAGAATGTCGTAATTGTTCTTATGAATCTTTTCAGATTCAGTAAGTTTGGCGATCAGCTCAGAATTTGGAAGTTGTTCATATGCCATTTTGAATTGCTTGAAATTGAATCTTCCAAGATCTTTTATGGAAAAACTGATTGAATTCTGATAAAACTTTGAAAAGCTATTTCAGTTAATGATAACTTGTGAAAAATCAGCTCGGAAATGACTTTTTGACGTTGAAATTTCAGCTTTTCGGCAGAAAATTGCCTATAACTTTTTTCTGGAGTGGATTTGGGCCTCGAAAATTTACCGAACCGGCTACGCCCGTTCTAGAAATGTAAATCTATTTTCAAGCTTCGATTTGACGTATGGTAGGCCTTCTAACGATGTTCCAGTCAAAAGTTATGGTTAAATTAAGCAGCAAATGTCAAATAGTCAAAAATATGATGAAATTCGAATGAATAAGTATCAAACTCGAACAATGAAGACTCAAACTCGAATAAAGAATCAAACTCGAATGAAGAGTAATGAAACTCGAATGATAAAGGACTAAACTCGAATATGTAATGATCAAACTAGAAAGATATGAAGAGCAACTCGAATGAAGTTATGTTAAACTCGAATGAAATGGAAATCAACTCGAATTACAAAGAAGTGAAACTCGGATGAAAAAGGGTGCAACTCGATTAATTCTGAGGAAAACTCGATTGTTAAATTGTAAAACTCGATTGTTGTGTTGTTAAACTCGAATTAGTTCTGTTTGACTTGAATTAAAATGAGAAACTCGAATCAAAGTATGTGCATCTCGAATTTAAGTACTGTGTAACTCGAAGTAAACATATATAAAACTCGAATAGAGCATTCATCTAACTCGATTGAAGGTCTTACCCAACTCGAATATGCCTTGATCAAACTCGATTAAAACTAAAATTTTAGTTTTACCCGAGTTTAACCAGGTTTTTCAAAAATCCAAGTTTAAATCCCTATTTTCAACCAAAGTACATCCAATTGATTCCAGATTAAAATCGAAGCTACGGTTTTCACACACAAAAACTTTTTGTGAAAACAACTTGACCAATTTCAGATTAAAATCCTTGAATTTGACAAAAAAACAGTCAAGAACACAAACTTTTCGAAAAATCAGAATAATCCAAATTAAATTCTGTGTGTTTGGAATAAAAATCTGATGTTTATCACATTAGATTCGACTTTAAATGCTCCACCTTCGTTCCAATTTTCACTTCAATTCATCCACAAAATCAAAAACCTCAATTAGTTTTCTGTTTTCGAAAAACTTGATGTAACAGTGTCCGAAAAAAATGAAAATTCAGATTCAAAATTCAATCAATTTAATCCATATTAGGCTTTGATACCAATTGTTAATTCACTTTTCATGCAATTCAATCATATACAACACAATTCATATGAACAATTAACAATTCAATACAATATATTGAATGATTAAGTTGAGAAAAAAGATATTACATTCGGTTCTTGGTGACTTGCAAAGCAATTCTCTCAAATCTGAATCTTCTAATCTGTCCACCACTATTCTGTCAGTTCTATTTTTTCTATTATTACACTTCCTATTTATACTCAAATATAACAATTGAATATTTACAAAACACACCCTAGAACTAATACAATATATTGTTTTCAACTCTATATATAATTGTATCCAACATTCTGCAAATAACTTGTCAAAAAAAAATTTATAAAATCATAAAATCACCTTCAACTTATTACATATATGAAAAATCAAATAACAAAAATATTAAATTAAATGTATTAAACCTTTTGTATAAATTAAAGATTTTACGTACATTCCATCTAACCTTTCACAATTAAATTATTTTGTATTAATTATTTTATATTTTTATTTGATATTTGATATTTTTATTTGATATTAGAGGTATGCCTTTTCATCTTCCTATTATCTTAATAATTTTTTTTATTACAATTAGCATAAATAAAACCAAATTGA